>ML681992.1:10080061-10109605 GCA_007922195.1 Podocnemis expansa
GGTCTGTGACCCAGTACCGGGTCCTGACCCAAAGTTTGAAAACCACTTCTGTAAAGCACACTACTCTATCGAGTACACAAGCCACAGAAAGGCAACACAACACTAAACAAAAAAAAACAAAAAAAACCACAACAACAACAACAACGACAACTTTGGGCAAGGATCAGTAAAACAGCCAAGATTTATAGAAACACCAAAACCAAAACCAAAACCTCACACTTGTTCTAGCCTTTCCTCTAAGTCAGGGGTCTCAAACACGTTGCCCACAGGCCAAATGCAGCCCCTAAAGGTATTTCCTGCAGCCCGCAATGGCACTATTGTTACTGATATTTACAATACTGTTGTATGAAATGGTTTCAATGGTGCGGCCCTCGCGCTAACATACTAGTCCTTATGTGGCCCTCTACTAGTCCTCATGTGGCCCTGCTCTAAGTCCTCAGACCAGCGGTTCTCAGCCTGTGGCCCGCGTGACATCCTCAGGGCCCTACACGTAGTACTGGATGCAGCCCCCAATGGTAAATAAGGTTGTGCACTTTTGCCTTAGTCTAAATAAGTTGTCCACTGACACTGTTAGCACTAGAGATCAAAGAAATGCCTTTTATGTTTGTAAACCATCCAAGATGCTATGAAGGTGGTATATTCACAACAAACTTTCAATTTTCATGTTTAACTATCTCCCTTACTAGTAACATGGGTAATCAAATGTCTGTTACCAATCCTCCCACCCAGTAATCCTTTAGCATTTGTTTCAGCACAGATGCTCCCATGTGTTATGAAGTAAGAACCTCTTGGGCTACTTTAGGATGCCAGGGGCAGCACCCAAATGTTCTTATTTTCTGTTCCTGTACTTTGGTGATGGGATAAGGCGGTGTGATAACACTAGCAACCACTAAGGCGGGAAGGGGCTTTAGACAGACCTTACCTGGACCCCCTGTGGGTGAGACAGGTTGTTGCTGGTTTAGACCGGGGGTAGGTAGGGTGGCTGGCGGGGGATGAGAACAAAGGACTGAGAGAGGAGAAGAGGAGTAGGGAAATGGGGCTCCGAGAAGCAGGATCTCTGGGGGCTGATCTGCAGGTTTACTGCTATGCCCCCTGGTCCATCTGAAAGCCAACTGGCCTAGCTGCTGTGCAAACTGGATTGCTAATAAACCCTCTGACTTCCACACTGACTGAGTATCACTTCTGATTGGGATGGCCAGGACCCTCCTGGAGGAAGGAATCCCCCAGGGAGGCCAGACAGAGCAAAGCTGGACCGTCTGAGCCCGGACTTGGAAGCTGGCTCCAGGCATCATGGAGACCTGGGCGCTGGACATGAGAAGGCTCCACTGTAGCAGAGTCCTGACTGGCTGTGACCAGAGGGAACCCAAGTGTGTTCTTCTGGGGTTTTCCATGAAACCATGATGCTCCTGTGATCGGTGTCTATTACAGTGGTTCCCAACATTTTCTCTACCCTTAATTAATTCGAGGCACACCACCCCAGAGTTTCCAAACGAACTCATGAATATTCATAAGCCAAGCCACAGCTCTTCGAGTAGTTTTTCAAAAAAATGTGCGGCCCAGCTACTCAAACGTGACAGCACACCCGGGTGCCATGGCACGCTGGTTGGAGAACCCCGGTCTATTGCAGTGGTTCCCAACATTTTCTCTGCCAGGGCAGCCCTGGCTACCAATAATTCCTTTGCGGCACACCACCCTACAGTTGCCAAATGAACTCATGCATATTCATGAGCCAAGCCAGCGCTCTTTGAATAGTTCTTCAAGAAAAAATTGTGGCACAGCTGCTCACACCTGACAGCACTGCGGGGGGCCGTGGCACACTGGCGGGGACACCCCGGTCTCTTGAGTGAGAGAGAGAGACTACATGAGGCACCTTCTGACACGCCCAGGCGTTAAAAGAAACAAGCCCCAAGCCCGGCCCCAGCTCGGCAAAGGGGTTTTCCAGTCACTTTCTCAGGCGGCGGGGCCGGGGCTCCCCACACGCCCGGCCGGGGCTGGGCGCTGCCTGGGCCTCTCGGGGCCGGCCTGCCCGAGCGCGCGCCTACCTGGCCAGCAGCTCCAGGTCCTCCAGCGCCGCCAGCAGCCGCTCCCGCGTGCTGCTCCGCTCCCCGCCCGCCGCCATGGCCGCGCGCGCCCACCCGCCCGCAGCGCCAGAGAGGCCCCGGGCGCGCGGGGAGCTCGGCGACAGCGGCCCCTGGCGGCGGAGGTCTGAACCGCAGCCTCAGCATTCCCCGCCCCCTGGCTGCCCCGACGACAAAGCGGCGCCTGACGCGGCGGCTGCCTCAGCATCTCCTGCCCCCCCCTCCCTCCCCTTAACTCCGCCCCTGCTCGGCCACACACGCCCCAGCCCTGGGGTGGGAGACCCCTGGGCAGGGCTGCCAGGTCCCAAAGCCTGGAGAGGATGACAGGGAAGCACGAAAAGAAGGCTGTTGGAGGATGCATGAAAAAAGGCAGTATTAATGTCACATTCCTCTGTTTTTAGGAGGCCCTGGAACGCTTTCTCCTAAAAATAAGGTGTTCTGTGGCATTTCAGCATATTTTGACCCCTGAAAGTAAAAAGCCGGACAAAATCATGTTATTTTACAATGCCTGCTGGATGGAGGACATGATGCACACATCTGCTACCTATGCAGAAGGTTGTGGGTTCAAACCCCAAGGGGTTGGATTAGATGATCTCCGGTGGGTGCTTCCAATGCTATGATTCTAAGGTAAAAAGGAGGACGTGACCTCTTTTTGCCTGACATCTGGTAACCCGACCCATGGGTCAGATTACCAGATCCCAAAGCATGGAAAGGAGGACAGGGAAGCGAAAAAAAAGGAGGACACACGGAGAAAATGTAGTATTAATGCAATATTCTTCTGTTTTTAGGGGGTCCTGGAATGTTTCCCACTAAAAATAGGGTATTTCAGGTGTTCCTAGGGTTACCAGATACCAAAGCATGGAAAGGAGGACAAGGAAGTGTGAAAAGGAGGACACTGGAGGACACATAGACAAAATGTAGTATTAATGTAATCATCTGCTTTTAGGGGACCTTGGAATGTTTCCCCCTAAAAATAGGGTGTTCCAGGGCATTCCAGCATACTTTAACCCCTGTGAGTAAAAAGTCAGCCAAAATCATGTATTTTTAAAATGTCTGCTGGGCAGAGGATGTGAAGGTAAAAAGGAGGATATGTCCTCCTTTTGCCTGGCATCTGGTAACCCTAGGCATTTCAGCATACTTTAACCCCTGTAAGTAGAAAACTAGGCAAAATCATGTATTTTTAAAATGCCTGCCGGATGGAAGGCATGAAGATAAAAAGGAGGACATGTCCTTTTGCTTGACATCTGGTAACCCTGCCCATGGGGGCATGGGCACTCAGTTCATTCAGCAGGAACAGGGTGACAAGGGTTAAATCAAATCATAGGGCTGGAAGGGACCTCATGAGATCATCAAGTCCAACCCCATGGGAATTGAACCCAGGACTTTCTGCATATTAAGCAGAGGTGTTAGCCACTACACTATTTGAGATGGGAGACATCAGTACACTGCACAGACATGGTGCAAACTGGCATAGCAAGCTGGGCTGCCTCTGGCCCATGAGCCTGGTCCCCGAGACTTTGCCATCTTCATACAGCAGCTGAGAGAGAAAAATTGTTCTTTTAAAAATAGGAAAATGTGGCATTGCAGATTCCTGCCCTTCACCCATCTACAGTGCAGCAGCTGCTATGTTCACAGCTGGAGCCCTGTAAGGAGATGCTCCACTTCTGTCTTTGCCAAAAGTGTATTTCCAACCCTGGCTGTTGCACAGAAAAGTCTGATGGTAGGGCTGAGCTGACCTGTAAAGATGTTATTAGGCCTAGGCTGTGCCAAAGAGTTAGGAGAAGGCAAAGGGATGTTTCAAAACTCCCTTCCCTTACAAACTTATTAACACTCCAGATATGGAATATATCATCATAGCACCACTCTCCAGCCCCAACCACAAAGAATGTAATGCTGATGGAAAAGGAATTTCAGCTATAAATCGCTAAAATTTCAGACCCTATTCTATGGGCATGAGTATAATGCAGTAACATAGCTGTCCAATTTTTTTTTAATCAACAACTGCTGCTGTTGGAGCCTTGAAGGCCCCAAATACCTCCTGACTGAGAAGGAGAGAGAGGACCCTACAAAGGACATGTTCAGTAAGATCTCATGAGCCAGTGCTGCATCAGACTGTGAATAAAGGGCCTAGATGTCCAATATGGCAGACAGCATACTTTTGCCAGGAGAAAGGCCCAGGAATCCCAGCAGGAAAAGGAGAGGGAGATGCTCCGGGGAATAATGGATTCTCTCAGGAACAACACGGAAATGGCTCGGACTTTTGTGTCCAAAAATCCTAGATTCCCCACCTTTTGCAGACCTTGGAGAATTCCATACTACAAGCTCTCTACACTGCACCCCCTAAAATTCCATATTGTATTACAGGCCACAGTCTTAACCCAGTCACTCCATGTCAGGGACATCAAGGAAAGTCATAGCTTCAAGTACAGTGACCTGTGAGACCCACAATTTGTGAATGTGTAGCTATACCAAACCACATTTATGCACTGAAATTTATGTTTGCTGCCTTTCCAATTTCAATTTTCTGTACATACTTCTGTATTTTTTTGCCACAAATTTCTATTTAGGGAGAATAAAATTATGTTTAGTAGCTTACAACACATCTCAGAAGGCATAGTAGTACTCAAAGTGTGTATAACCCATATGCCTAAAGGAGCTTTTTCATCTTCTTTGAGCACTGCTCAGATACATTCAGTAATTGGTGTATCCATGCTGCAGTGCACGATTGGTTGGAAACTTTTTGCCCTAGCCTGTCAGGCGAGGGCTGGCGGCCACCGCCCTCCACACCACCCCATGGCTATATATGTAGCTGCCGCCCAGCCCCTCCTCAGTTCCATTTTGTCCACCTCAGAGATGGTTCGTGGAACAGCCCGCTCTTTGCAATCGCGCAAGCACCCTGTCTTCTCCATATATGAGCCAGCAGCTCGATTAGGAACACCTCTTTGTGAACGTTGTTCCATGGAAGTGCGCTTCCTCTTCTGAGTGTCTGTCAGAGCAGCAACACCGCTCCACTCTGCCGCCTGGCATGCTAGGTTTTAAACCTTGTGCTGCCTGCGGCAAGGCCTTGCCGCGGGACGACCCCCACACGAAGTGCCTTCGGTGCCTGGGCAAAGCCCATTTGGTCACCTCCTGCTCTATCTGTCTGTCCTTTAAACCCAGGACAATAAGAGACAGGGAGCAAAGGTGCCATGCATTGGCCTCAGGACAAGAGTGGCAGCCCACTCCTGAGACTGGGGGGTCTCCTGCTGCACTGCTTGCCTCTTCGGCACTGGAGCCTTCCCAGCATCGCTCACCTAGAGGCCGCAAAAATGCCAGCTCAGTACTGGTCCTGGTACCGTGACACTGGCACCATGACACTGGCACCAATCTCAGTCCCCCTCTCAGGGTCACCAAGGGACTGAGGGGAGTTGGTGCGACTGCCCGCAACATTGGAGGCATTCGAGGCAATGAAGGTGCTCCTCCTATTGCTTATACCACCCTCTCCGTTACCCCACAAAAGGAGGGGTAAACCGGCGTTCACCTCCAGGGATTGGTCCCGCAAAGGCCACCGAACACCCTCTCTGGTCTCGGTCCCGAGTTCCCCATCACCAGAGCCCCCCGTGCGCGAGAGCCCTGGTACCATTGAGCCTTCTCCCCAGCACTATATCACTTTGCCGTCATCAGCACCATCATCATGATCCTGAAGAGTTTCCCCTCCTTTGAGTCTGGAGGAGGGTGCCTCAAGGGGATATAAATGGCTCCTTCCTAGCCTCTTGGCATTGGCACTGTTTAGGTACCCAGCCCCATGAATGGTCTCCTCAAGAGACTGCATTGGGCCGCCATGGAGCCCTTAGCAGAACCAGTGCCTCTGGCACCGGCCAGAACCCTAAACCCCGTGCCATCCTCTTACACAGGAGACCTCACAGCGCATTTTGATCTTCTGCACTGTGTTGCTGCCCATACAGGGATGGAAGTTCAATCCTCCGAGGGCTCTGCCGACACACTATTTGGGCTGGTGATCCTGTTACAGTCTCACTCCACCCTAGAGTTTGGGGCTTCACCTTGTCATGATGGTGAAGCCTGGGTTCTGTTCCCCTGGTATTGGATAGAGTGGGCCTAAAATATCAGGCCCCAGGGACAGAGTTTCCTTCCCTCATCCACCACCTGGTACCGTCTCAGGGCATGGCAGAGGCAGCACTAGGCCCAGGGCAAATCCCCCGTGACCCCCTCCCCGCATCGAGGGACGCAAGGGAGGTAGAGCTTCTGGGGCAAAAGGTATACTCCTCCTGTGCCTTCCAGTTGCGCATGGCCAACAACCAAGCCCTAGTGGGCAGGTACATGATGGATGTGTGGAAGAGAAGGGGTAGGGCCTGAGGTAGTCGTCAGATGAAGGGGGCCTGCATTGTGGCTCATGGTGTGAGTCACCCGGGCTTGGTAACTGTGGGACTGAAAGGCAGGAAAAGGAGAAAGCCTTTGCAAGCAGTAGAAAGACGTGAGGGTCTAGAGCCCAGATAGGGATAAAAATATTCTAGAACTGTGGGGTCAGGGCACATGGAATCGGGAGTGTGGCCCTCAAGGATAAGCAAACATATGTTTAGCCAAGTCACAACAGGGAATACCTAAGGAAGTGCCCCTTACTTCTACGACAGGGAATAACGCTGCCCCTCCCAAGATTTATAGGGGTCACCCTGATTTTGCCCTGTGTGCCCACAAGGGGGAGTGGAGAGGCATCGAGTGTGAAAGAGCAGGGGTTGGGGGGCTTCCCTCTCAGATGGGGGAAAAACCCCAATCAGACTTCATGGGTGACACCAAGAGGAGAGGAACTTTCGGTGGATGTTTTGCTTGCATCCATTACTCCAGGTAATAGGAGGAAGTGTGTTGGGGCCTGGAGTAGTACCTGATCCCTGTCTAAAGGAGAGACCAACAACCAACAGCCCAGAATGAGAGATTCCAAACTCTGGTGGAGGGAGAAGTCCCTCTGCCGCAGGAAGGGGGTATGGGCCTAGGACGGGGCATTCCCATCCCCCCTAGGGTACTCATTAAGTGGCCTTAGGTTGCTTCCTATCCGCTTGAAACAACCAAACCCTTTTGAGTACTAAGGGATGAAGCATTGGTTCATAGGATCCCGGGATATCCTGGAATGCCCAATAAACAGCACATGGTCCACCAGGACGCTTGGGCTAGGATATTAGGGGAACAGAGTTCCTCTTTCACTAAGAGTAATAAATCCCCTTTTTACTTGGAAAGGGGAGAAAAATATGGGGTCAGGCTGGAGGTCCTATCATGAAGATATACTCCCAAGCGTGTTTCCCCAGAGCTTGGGATAGGCTACACTGGGTTGAGGTTGGGGAAAAAGGGGGACAATAACCCTTAAGGTGTCTGATCCAGGTGGAAGAGTCAGGTTTGAGATACGGGGCATCTAACTACCTGATGCAGCTGTTCCGAGCTGGTGCCAAGGCAGGTGTCAGCAAGTTACCCAGTCCCTGTTCCATGGCCCAATTCCTTCCTCTAGATGCCTTCAGTAAACCATTAATTATTAGGTCTCAGTTGTTAAATGCTTCCTTTAGATTGGCGTAACGCCCTGAAGTGTCTAACAGCTCCCTTCCACGAGAACACTGGGAGGGTTTCGATGTGTCTGATGAAAACACCTCGGCCTCAGGTGACACCTTAACAGTGGTGTAGCTTGCCCGGGATACGGCTGGTCGCGCCATCCCTACAACTGTGCCTAAGCACTCTTGTCTCTTTACGGCTACCTAAGCCGACTGTGTAGGCATCGTGTCCTAATCGGCAGTAGCCCCTGCCCCATTCTCCCGATGCCCCTTGTTTGGCCAAGCTAAGGAAAGGGGTTTTTCTCCCCCACTTCCCCTTTTCCCCTCTTCCTCGCATCTCGCAGCATTCAGTATCCGCAGCTAGTAGATGAATAGCTCCAGGGTCCACTACCTTTTCCCGTAAACTTCACACTTCAATTAATGCTAGCACCAGAGTACTGGGTTTTTCTACCTCAGCAGTTTAGACCCCTATGCTGAGTCGTTTCCTCAATCACAGCCTCATAGGCGTCTCTGTTTGAAGGCTCACACTAAGATGGCATTAGGCCTGGCTGCCCTTTGCAGGTCGGTAGGCTTTCCAGTGCAGTAGGACTCATGTAATCTGCTGGTCCTTGCCTGGAAGGTGGTTTTAGTAGCCATTCACCTTGGCTAGAAGGGTCTCAGTGTTGAAGGCCTTTTCCCAAAAACCCCGCGTACGAGATGCTTCTTAGTAGGCCTTCTATTCCCCACTGGGGTCAGGTTCCCCGGCCCAGGCTCCTCTTCTCCGGGTTCTCAATTCCAAGGCTGACACCTTAGGTCCCTCCAGGAGACCTCACTGGCTTGGGGGAGGCTACCCTGCATGGGAAAAGCAGTGCTGGAGGTGGCCAGGGCCAACTCTGCCCACCATCCACGAGGATGGCTAGTAGTCACCTATTACTGAATGTATCTGAGCAGTGCTCGAAGAAGAACAGTGGGTTACTGACTAGTAACTGTCCTTCTTCAAGATGGGCTGCTTGGATTCATTCACAACCCTCCCTCCGTCCCCGCAACTTGGAATTGGTGACTTTTAGGGACTGAGGAGAGGCCGGCTGGTGCCCACATATATAGCCACGGGATGGTGTGGGGGGTGGTGGCTGCCAACCCACTCCTGACAAGCTAGGGCAAAAAGTTTCTGACCAGTCATGCGCTGCAGCATGGATACACCTATTACTGAATGAATCCGAGCAGCCTATCTCGAAGAAGGACAGTTACTGGTAAGTAACCCCCCGTTTTAGCAGAGCCGTAAGTAAAGAATCCAGTGCCCCTTACAATGGCTAGCACCGAGGGTGAATGGCAAGGAATGCACCCTTTAATGGAGCAGCTCAATGGAACTGCTCCAGCGTGCCCAGGGCAAAGCCCTGCTTGCGCCACCATAGTTACAGCCCTGTCTTTTAGGGATCTCTTGAAGCTGGGTTATGTTGCTGGGCTGATTTGTCTGCTCAGGTCCAGAAGCTTCTGGAAATTAAGTTGGTGGTTGCATTCAGCATGCTCCACAAAGTTTTACTGCTGCTGTTGTGGTCAGATGTGTGAGAGCAGGAGCCTTATGGTGAGCTGCAGTGAGAAGAGCCCAGGTGCTCAGTGTTCATGAAAGAAGCTGAGCCAGGAGTGAACAGCAAGATGTTTTCTCTCTTCTATGGTGTTTTCTGCAGCAGTTTGTTCACATGCATATGGGACTGAGGGCTGGTTAATCAGTAAACTGACTGCATGATGCTGGCTCCAGAAGAGAAAGAAAAGCCTGCATGGATTCCTACCTACTTAAGATCCCTGCAAACAAAGAAGCACATTTCTGCTTCTTGCAACTCAAAGACTTGAACAGAAACTGCAACTGAGATATGAGTGAACTCCACCTGAACTTTGGGACTCTTGGGTTTCTTACCTTTCTGTTTAAACGCATTTTGGTTTGTTTTTGGTTTGTTTTGTTTTGTTTTCATATTAGTAGTTAATAAAGTTTGTTGTTATGTTTATTCTAAGTACTATTTTAATGTGGGATGGCAGGGGCGTTGCTGGTGCTGGGCACAACCGGGCACATGCCCCGTTCCCCAGCACCAGTGCCCCAGATCGGGCTGGAGATCTGGGGCCTGGTCCCCGGCCCGGCCGCCAGCAGCTGCAGCGGGCCCGTCCCCAGCCGGGGATCCAGGGCCCCGCCACCGACGGCCCTGTCCCCGGCTGGGGATCGGGACCCCGGCCACCCGCGGCTGCAGCAGCCCTGTCCCTGGCTGGGGATGCAGGGCCTGCCGCCCACAGCGGCGCAGCAGCACGCAGCCCTGTTCCCGGCCAGGGGGGTGGGGCCTGCAATCTGGGGGCAGGGCCTGGGCCCATGCCCCGGGTCCCTTGGCCCCCCAGCGACACCTCTATGGGATGGTAATTCTGAGCAGTTGTTGCTGTGAGTCCTTTACAGACTGGATCTTGGGTCTCCAGCTGCTTTCTTCTTAGGGGTTGGGGTTTATCTCTGTTAGTCACTGAAGAGGGACAGTTGAGTGAATTCTAGCCCACCCGACAGTTACACATGCAGTGCTTGCAAATATACAGCAAGCACTAGATGACTTAAATGGTTCCCTTTGGAAATTGATAAGAAACCACAGTCATATTTATAAATATACAACAAGTACAAAACAATTTCCTGCTGTACTCAATGCTCCAACCTCTAAGAACAGTCCACTACCCGTTAAAGTGCTCTTTCAAAGTTTCCCTCAACTGTACAGCTCGACATTGAGCTCTTTTAATGGTGCTTCTGTCTGGGTGTTGATAGTCTGCAGGCAGACAGCCACCCTCCCCCCAGCTCCAGCTTTTCACCCTTTGCCTCACAGATATAATGGAAGACTAATCAGTCAGCTATAACCATTGTGATGTTTTTCTCACTGAGAGCAAATTCAGTGCATAAACACTGCCAGCATTCCTTCAGTCTGCCAAAAGAACGTTCAACAGATATTCTGCATCTGTTGAATCAGTATTTTAATTTTTCCTTGGTACTGTCAACTAGTCTGTGCATGGCTTCATAAGCCAAAGGCACAAGGGCTAGGCAGGAGTAAGGGCACACTTTGAAGATGGCATCTGACAAAGCGGGATTTTTCTCCCACAATCATGCAATAAATATATTTGTCAGTCTTTAAGTGCCACAGGGTTCCCTGTTTGTTTGTTTTACTGAACTAGACTAGCATGGCTGCCCCTATGGATCCTGGATTTCCAGGGTCTCAAGTCTACCTGGTAGAGTCTGAGGCACTCCCCCTTGGGGTTTCATCGGAGGTATTCTATCAGCCCTTCTTCTGGGATCCTTTTCCATCTTGTCTTCCTCCTTTTCTTTCACCTCTGAGAGTCACATCTCTGTCTTCACTTAGCACCTATTAAGGAGTTTCTTTCTGAGCAGGGGCTCCCACCAACAGGGTTCCTGTCCCCTCTTTTGGGAACTCCTGTGGGCTACCCCCTGAGGGGTTCCTTCCCTCAGCATGTGTCCTTTTTCAGGGGATATCCAGTCTGCCCCCACTACTATGGGGTAAGGCAGTTCCTCCAGACCTGTTTCCTCTTGAATTGCCCCTTGACTTCCAGGGGCAACTGGACCACAGGATATCCCTGTGTGTTCCCATGGATATATTCAACAGCCAGCTCAGCCCTGAGGATCATTTGCTGTGGCTTCACCAGGCCCCTCCAAACAAGGGTGAGGGTGCTAGCCATATCCACCAAAACTCTCTGGGAGTTCCTCCCCACCCTCACATCTATAATGGACATTTTTCTGGTCTCCTCCCTCCCTCTTAGATTAGTCCAGTCACAGAAGTCAGTCATTTCATAGTCTATTCGTTGGCAGTCCTGCTTCTTATGGCCCTGTTGTCCACACTGCCAGCATAGGACCGCTCAAGTCCCCATGGGGACTCCCTGACTGTCCTCTCATTTCCTTTCTAGACTTTTGTTGAACATGGGTTTTCTGGGTTTTCCCCCACCCTCCAGACCCTTATATGGCTAGCCTTCTTGGGAGCATCTGCCTCTACACTCCTGAATTAATCACACAGCTGCCTCTACTGTGCTTCACTGGTATCATCTCACCCAGACCCATATATTTTCAGGGACTCTCTATGAAAAATCATTCTAGGACCACCACATCCATGTTCTTCTCCATAGTCTTGGGGGGGCAGCTTGCAGCCACTGGATGGCCCAGTCACTCAGTCTCCTGGGCAAATGTGTCCGGCTGCAGGCTTTCTGTCCATCTCCCCACCCAAGATTTCTGTTGATATTGCTCTGCTGCAAGCCCAATTCAGGGTGACCCCCTTATGAGCTCATAATCTTGGGCTTGCATGTCCTCTAAGGCCCTACAGGTTGCCTGGGCCTGCCCTGCCAAACAGGGTGCCAGTCATGGGCCCATGTCACTTGTCCCATGCTGTTCCCACGATTAACCACTCAAACAGGCACAGGAATGTGTTTGGATCATCTGCCAGACACATTTTACAAAGCCCCAAGCCCAGCATCTGGGTGCCATCCCCTATCGCAGGCCTGCCTTTCTAATTGGTGAGACTCCTGAAAGTCTTGCAGGGCCTTCCCCAGCACCTCCTGCTGCTTCACCAAACAGTACAGAGGCTCCTCCATCTCCAGGTCACTGTCTCTCAAGCAAACAGAAACTGTGTCCTGGATAAGCTCCCAATTGTAAGAGTTCTCTCCCTGCCACCCTTCTGCTTTGGGTACCCTCTGACACAAAGAGGACACAGAGACCCTTCAAGCAGTAGTCCCCAATGCTTCCTTTACAAGGCATGCATAAAGAGCCCACCATCTTCGAAGTCCCTTGCATTCAGTAGCTGCTAAAGCTTGGTCAGACTGCCCAAACCTCAGCACGCTCTCCCCTCTCCTCCCTCCCTGACCTTCTGTGCCATCTTAACCCTTCTACATCTTCTGGGCAGCTGTCACCCCTTTCCTAAGAAATATCCTGCAACTGCTCAGTCTGCATAAATGAAAACTGCCTTTCAGGCAGTCAGCTCTTAGCCCAGCCAATTAGTTCTGCTGCCTCTCAGCTAGGGAGGCTGCTGTGACAGAAGCTGGCTGGAGATTCACCCTCCAGCACTCTGTTACAGATGGCATGGAATGGAGACAGTTGTATGTTGGGAACTTGACCCCGAGCTCCCAGCGATTTCTGAATGAATTTTTTCTATCCCACAGCATATTACAAACATGTCCCAAAAGACATTGTGCCGGACAGTAGCCAGTGGCACACTGAGACCTGCCTGTGGTGCACTGAACTTTGCATCAACACAAATACTCTGCTGAATATGCACAGCACACTGACACCAGCTGCCAAACATGCACCTGCACAAGAGCTATATAAGCTTTGACAGATGCATGCCAAAGGAGCTTGCATCAACAAAAGTCATGTAGACATGACCACAGAAGCAAGACAGCAAAGGAAAAGAACCCACAAAGTTTTTAAAATCTCATTACTTTTAAGCCAGTCTTCTCACTGTTTGAAGCCTGAGTCATGATTTTTGAAGGCTTGAGGTTGGCGACATTGAGAATGTGGTATAAAACTACAGATACTATCAAAGAGGGCATATGCAGCACCTGGTATTACTTTTATCTTAATGTTTTAAATTTAACTAGCTTTCAAGCTGATGGTGCAAACATCAGAATCTGACAACCAAGAGGAAATGGATATACAGGTATGGACCACATCATTCAAGTTGTTGCATATAGGTGGACTCCTATACCTTGGCAAAATCCTTCTGAAATCAATGAGGCTTGACAAAAGTGCAGATGTTTGACCATGAAGATCAAATCACAGGGTAATTAGTTGATGCAGATCATGCATCTGATCCTGCAGACAATCAAATCCTATTTTGATATTTGTAAATTGATTAGATTATAGTATATATCCTCAGTGCTGCAAATGGCTTCATGCAGACAGATCACTGGGCCTATCCACCTAGAATATTTATGCAGGTAGAGTTGGAAGTAGAAGCCACTGGGGTGGGTTTAAAATAGAGGAAGACAGAATGATACCAGGGCCAAAGGTCTAAGGCTACTAGAACTGTCTCCTCCACAGAAATTAAACCCAAGAATCAGAGACGGCTTTTGGGGTAGGCGAAGCAAGCACCCGCCTAGGGCCCCAAGTAATAAGGGGCCTCTTCACCTATTCCCAGGGCTTAAAGTAAGCCAGAACGGTGTTCCAAGACCAACTAGTTTTAGGGGCTCAGCATTCCAGTGCCCCTAAAAATAGAAAATGGAGCCAGAACACTGCATTCTGGGGCCCACCATTTAAAAATAGTGGGTCCTAGAACACAGCGTTCTGGTTCCATTTTGTATTTTTAGGGGCCAGAATGCTGAACCCCTAAAATAGCAAGCCCCAGAACTGTATTCGGCAGCCTTCGGCAGGCCAGGGCATTCTAAAAAGTCCACCCCCAGCCTGGTCTCACTGAGCATGCTCAGAAGCTCTGAGCATATTCAGTGAGACCAGGCTCTAAACACTCTGCTCTGGGCGGGATGCCGGCATCCTAGGCGCCCGCCAACTCCCCAGCGAGCTGCGCTCCGGGAGAGGGAGCAAAAAGTACGAGAACCAGCCCCGCTTCCCCCTGCCTGTGAGGTGGTTGCTTCCCTCCAGCAACAGGCTCAGGGAGATGGACACTGCCTCCCTGCTCATTTGCAGCTGGGCTTGGGGCATCAGCACCTCTCAGCCTCCCCAGCTCAGGAATTTCCCTAACACCCTCACTTATACCCCCTGAATTTCCCAACCCCCCCCCCAAGTTGTCAGCTAGTAACAGTGTTATACCAATTTAGTGAGCACCCCCTACACCCCCCCATTTCAAGTCCTAGGGAGAATTCTGCCCCTGTTCCTGCTGCTGCTTCCTGGCAGGGTGGTGGATGAAGTGCGTGTGTGCCTCTGACACCAAATGCGGTGGAATAGAGCTGTAACTATGGCGGGACCAACAGGGCAAAGTCCCGGGCACTACGGAGCGGCTCAATAGAGCCGCTCTCTTAAAGGGTGGCTTTTGCGGCACCAGCTCCAAGCGCCGCTAATGGCAAGGGGCACATTCTGATTGGAGTGCGGGTTGGGCGGCAAAAACCAGTGTTACAGCTCTGGCTGGGGGAATGCAACCAGGAGCGTCGCTGCCCTGGGGAATGACCCAGGGCACCGGCGCAGGCCCTGTCCTCTGGCCGCAGGCCATGCTCCTGGCCGCGGACAGCGCCAGCAGTGGCCAAGGGCAGCTGGGCCCTGGATCCCCAGCTGGGGATAGGGCTGGGTGTGGCAGCCATGACCACAGGGCCACCAGGCCTCGGGGAAGTGGCCACCGCGGCCGCGGGCTGCTGGGCCCTGGATCTCTGGCCCCATTGGGCCGGAGACCTGGAGAGGCAGGGCCCTGCAGGACCCGGGGCACTGGCACCGGGATTTGGGGCCTTGGCCCTGGGCCCCATGTGCCTGGTGCCAGTGATGCCCCTGGATGCAACCAATGTGTTAGCCCAAGAAACAAAATTATGCTGATGCCTTTAAGGCAGGGGTCTCAAACACATAGCACATAAAGCTATTTCCTGCAGCCTGCAATGACACTATTGTTACCAATATTTGCAATATCGTTGTATAGAAAGGTTTCAGTGGTGCAGCCCCCGAGCTAAGGTACTAGTCCTCATGTGGCCCTCATGGTGATTTGAGTTTGAGACCCCTGCTCTAGGCCAAAGCCTCAGCCTGCGCCAGGACCCTTCCCTACAGTAGCTAGGTAAGGGGGGATAAGTGTGTGGGAGGCAGAAGCTAGGGTGGGAGTAAGTGGGTGGGGTGGGATCCAGGGGGCAGGTGTTGCAGGGGCAGGAGCTGGGGTGGGAGGCAGGCATTTGGGGGTCTGGAGCTGGGGTGCATGAGGGGTACCACATCAGCATGGGGGGGCCCCAGACCAGCGTGCCAAATTTAGGAGGGTTCTGGGGCCTCCCAAATTATACTTTAACCCTTGCCTATTCCAAAAGCTGTGTCTGCCTCTCATCCTGCAGGATATGTGGTGGGCAGCTGGGGCTGGGACTGGTAGTCAGGTAGTATTAGGGCCCATGGCAGGGTGCCAGGACCATAGGGGGTTGGCTGTGGGAAGCTAGGGCTGTGGGTGCAGGTTCAGGACACCAGGTGGGGTGCTTGGGTTGCAGGGGCAGAGGGTGTGCCTGAGGAGTGCTGGGGCTGTGAGGAGGGCTGGGACCACCAGTGGGGGATTCTGTAGGGGGCCCCACAATGGGTCTTTGCCTGAGGCCCCAGATAGCTTAAGGAATCCCCAGTCATTATATTCCTCTCCTGTCAACAAACAGCTATGAAATCTACTAGCCAAGTGTGTTTTTCATCCTCATGTTGTACTTAGAAAATACAAACTTTCAGAATCTTAGGAGATAAGGCAATATGCCATGGTTTATTTTGAATATTTAAATAAAGTTTTTAATAGGAAAAAGCAGTTTAATACTTATTCTTAAAAATCAGTTCTAAATTTAATTATTATTCACTTACACACACACACACACACACACACAGGATTCTGCAGATAGGATATAGTTACCAGCCTCAGTTGCTTGTGCTAATCTGCTGGCCAGGCAGCCTAAACAAGACGACTGGAGCTGGGTCTTGCCAGAGCACAATAATGCTTTTGGAGGATGATTGCAGATCCACAAAGAAAACCCAAAGCTATATAGCAGAGGTACCCAACCTTTTTAAGGCTGGGGACCCCCTTTGCAGGAGGAAGGGTGTGGGCAGCCCCCCTGGGTGGATGAGGCACCGCTGTGCAGCAGTGGTGCCTCCATGCAGCAAACATGGCCCGTGTAGGGGCAGAATGTGGCCCGCTGCTCCCCACGGCTGTGGCCCCCCACCCCCTGGCTGGGGATTCGGGAGCTGCTGCGACCATGGCCCCCTCCCCCAGGCCAGGAGCTGCTGCGGCTATGACCACTTCCCCCTGGCCGCTATGGCCATGGCCGTGGTCCCCCTCCCCAGGGCCGGAAGCCACCACGGCCGTGGCCCCCCTCCCCGCTGGTTCCCCTCCACACACCCCACAGGTCCCTTCTTCCCCTTACCTGGCCCCTCGAGCTGGGGTACCTTGCTGTGCATGCTCAGGGCGGGCGTTTGTAAAACTCCCAGCCAGGTGCAAGCTCCCTGATGGCCTGTTGGAAGCCTGGGTCTCCATGGCAACCGGAGACCCAGGCGCTTCCTGCTCCAGCTCCCTGCCTGTCTGAGGGCCCCCTGGAGCCGCCCTGCGGCCCCCCAGGGGTCCGCGGCCCACAGGTTGGGAACCACTGCTATACAGTCTAAGCCAACATTTTATACCTTTCATTCCATAGATCTTGCTGTGTCATGCCGCCCCAAAATATCAGTCAATTGCAGACATGACTTTCATCATGTCCTTGATTGGACTTCAGTTGGACTTTTGTTCTTTTCTTTCTTGGGTGAACTCTTCTTGCTTCTCCAGGAGTTTGTGTCCATTCTTTTATTCTTCAGCCATTAAGGTGGTACTGACAGTTTGCATCAGGACAGGCTGCTGTCTGGACTTCTCCCATCACACAAACACTCACATTCATACATCTTATTCACACATCCAGATGAATTACACACACCTAACTCTAAATGAAACTTCATCAAACATCATTGATGCACCTATGTAGAGTACAAGTTTCAAATAGAGTTACAAAGTTAAAATGGAGTTTCATCAAACGTAAAAGTTACAAAGATGCAAAATAAGGTTCTCATTATTACAGTATAAAGTTACCCTATGAGTCACACAGGAATATTGATTACAATGTTAGCATAGTGATTATTTTAGTTACAGCGTAGAAGTTTTACAAAGGTAATTCTTGGTAAACAGTAAGAACTAATGCTGTTTGCTGAGGAACAGCAGATGTATCCAGTGAACAATACAATACAGGTTCATTAATAGCAACATTCTTCAATCCAATCAATTATTCACACAAAATTCCAAGTTCACATACAATCAAATCCCCAATTCACATGAAGTAAAATCTCAAGTTCACATAAAATAATAATACATAATAAGATATAAAACAAGATATTCTTCAATCCTACACCCTCTTTTGTGACTAGTCCACATAGCAAATATATTAAACCATAAACCCAGTACTGTTGCTATCTACTTTGTTAGTTCAAGTGACAGAGTTTTCACTGTGGATCCAAAGGTCCCAATTCTGCTTATGACCAAATTCTGCTAATATTGGGGATGACTATTTTGCTGGCACAGTTATGTCAGTCAGGAATGGGGGGGGAGGCACTCCCTAACTGATACATTTATGCCAGCAAAAGCCAAACCAGCCATTACACCAACAGAAAAGAGCTTTAAACGTATAGCTTTAATTTGGGGAACTGATATAACCTATGTTCTCAAAAGAGTTCTTTTGCTAATATAAGCTGCATCTCCTCTAGCAGGGTTGGCTGATAAAGCTGTACCAGCAAACCCTTTCTAGTATAGATAATGCCTAATTTTTCAATATTCAACTTCACAACCCTACCATATTATTATTTTAGTGCCAGCACGTATCAGTCTCTCAGACAGTGGAAGTGTGCTAATCACTCATAAGATTATCCCCTAGCAAGCCCTCACAGTCCCCAGATGCAACCCTGGGAACTTCTGGCTTGCAAGTTTCAGTGTGCACCCAGGGGCTTTGCAAACTCATTTATACCAGTCTGTCAATTTAATAAAGAAATAGATATGCATTTGCTTTTGCTCTCAGTCAGGCTTTCACACTTACACATCCAATATTTCACTGCTTTAGATAAAATAAACATGTTTATTAATTAAAGCAAGATTTTAAGTGAGTATATGTCAAATCAATATAAAATCAGGTAGTTAATCAGTCAAGGAGATAACTACACTCAAATAAAAGATAACTAAGTCACATTCTAAATGAAGATCACTGTTGCAATCCATGTCCGGCTTATCCACATTAGGTTTGGCTGTGACGACCTTTAGCGTCTCTGCCCCCTCTCCTACAGGCAGGACTTAGTTCTTAGTGCTGCTTATAAGATGGACTCTATGGTAAATCTATGCCAAAACCTTTCAAAGTGTGTCTATTTCTCTTTTCAAACATCCTTTACCTACATCCCAGCTTCTTGTGGTCAGGTGAGTCTTCCCTCTTGAACCAAGGCTCTTAGTCTGCATTGTTCTTTTATGCATACCTCCACTGGATGTGTGTGAACCCAGCTCTGTTTATCTACCCCAACTTGAGCCATGTGGTATACATCTGGGGATATGTTTCAGACCTGTACGCATGTATGATGTTGCAGGAAACACACAACCGTAACAATAATGTTGAGCATGCCATGCACATTCCAAAAATACTTTACGAGACACACTTTACATTAGGCAATGCACTGTTACAATGCAAGGGAGAAAAGGAAAGACACCATGTTACCTGACAGAGGTGTGGAGGGGTTGCAGAAAGTCACAAATGTTTTCCCAGTATACACAGTATTACCCACCCCAGGAATTCAAAAGTCACTCCCCAGAATCAGAAAATTGTCTTAAAAACAATGAGATTTTAACAATAATATATTTGGAGTTCTTTTAGTTTGCCTTAGGTTTTTGAACCTTCAGGGTTCATAATTTCAAACTCTTCTACACAACCATGAGAGCCGGAAACTTCTTGTTTATAAATAAAATGAAAACAGAGCATCTCACATAATCAAATGACTATTAGCTGGGGCTTTATGAAAAACACGAGATATTGTAACATATGGGAAAATTGCAAAAGGTGTCAGTAATGAGTTGTCAGAATCTTACTGCTCATCATAGAAATTATTTATAATGCATTTAGAATATGCTGTGGGATCAAGTCACACTGTAACAGCAAATCAAAGCCGTTGATTTGATGGTACAGTGTGACCTGATCCTATGACTTACACTTCCATGCATTTATTTCCTCCTAGTTTGTAAGTTCCCACATCTTCAAAGTGTCTGAAGTGGTATTTTCTCCCATGAAAGCTCATGCAATAAATAAATTTGTTAGTCTTTAAGTGCCAGAGGACTCCATGTTTGTTTTGCTGAACTAAATTAATACAGCTGCCCCTTTGAAACTTTAGAATATGCTGCGTCATTCAACTTTCAGATTGTCTGCATAGTTTGGAAAGTGCGTATATTTTACACACACACACACACACACACACACACACACTTTGATTCCATGTGCAAATCATTAACTTGTCCCTCTGCAAGTGCAAATAGTCAGGAACAGCAACACCAGAGAATAACTCAATCTTCTCAAATATGTTCACAAATGTTACCTTTTTTAAACCACTGCTTCTTACCACACTGCATCCGTTTGTGACATTTGTTTTTGACAGTTGAAGTGATAAGTGAACTCAAACAGGGTCATACGGTTACTTTCATTAGAACTATGGTTTCTTGTTTAAAACATGGTAAATGAATCTTGGCAATAGAGCTATAAAACAGTATTTATTGGCACTAGCCAGTGCAAAACAAGGGACCCTCTGTCTTCTCAAATGTTGTACAGTGCTCACTCTTTTCTTTCCTCTTGGGTAAATCTATTCTACACAGCCATGCTGGGATCGAGCCAGGTCTGGTACATACTCCCCAAGAACTATTCCTCTTCTGAATAACTAAGCATCCTTCACTGATTTTTATACATCCTGAAAGCATTTCCCTACATCACATAGCCATAAACATACCCTTGGAGACAAAGATTAGATATCTCAGTATCTCTGACTTCAGATTGTCCTCTGAGTGGTATATTAGCAAATTACTAAGACTTCTAATTATCGTTGCAAAATAAGGTCAGCCTTTGGCTATTTCTGTCTAATTCATTATTTTTCCTCATCCAGGCTACCCTGTAATGCCTTCTGTACCGACCTACCAGGCTGACTGATTTCTAAAATTTAGCTTATGTAAAACTTTTCTGCTAGGCTACTATTGTGTAAAGTAGGCATTTCTTCATTCCTAGGATCATTACTCTTCCATACAATATAGGACTGATTTTAGGATTTAAATGTTGAACTACAAGAACTTTCATGCAAAGAACCCAAAGCAGATGTCTAGTTTAATTTTAGCCCGCATCCCTTCTGGGCATTTATGCTCTTCAAGTGGTTCTCCTATTGCAAGTTCCATTTACTAAACATCAGACATACAGTCAGAAATCATTTGATATAACAACAATAAAAATTATTTATTATGCAAGATGCAGAGACCCAAAAGCCTCAATGTATTGGACACAACAAATTGATAAATTGCACAATAAATTGCTTGACCACTCTTTGCTTTGATATGAAGTATATTAAATCATAGAATCATAGGGTTGGAAGAGACCTCATGAGGTCATCTAGTCCAACCCCCTGCCAAAAAAAGCAGGACCACTCCCACTAAATTGTTCCAGCTACAGTTTTATCCAGCCGGGCCTTAAACATCTCCAAAGACAGAGATTCCACCACCTCCCTAGGCAGCCCATATCAATGCTTTACCACCCTCCTAGTAAGAAAGTTTGTCCTAATATCCAGCCTTGACCTCCCCAGCTGCAACTTGAAACCATTGCTCCTTGTTCTATCCTCTGTTACTACTGAGAACAGCCAGGCTCCATCCTCCTTGGAGCATCCCTTCAGGTACTTGAAGGTTGCTATCAAATCCCCCCTCAGTCTTCTCTTCTGCAGGCTAAATAAGCCTAAGTCCTTCATTCTTTCTTCATAGGGCTTGTGCTCCAGCCCCTTGATCATTTCTGTTGCCCTCCGTGGAACTCTTTCTAATTTGTCCACATCTTTCTTCTGGTGGGGAGCCCAAAACCGGACACAGTATTCCAGATGCGGCCCCACCAGTGCTGAATAGAGGGGAATGATCACATCCCTCGATCTGCTGGCAATGCTTCTTCTGATGCAGTCCAGTACGCCATTATCCTTTTTGGCAGCAAGAGCACACTGCTGACTCATATCCAGCTTCCCATCTACCAGGACCCCCAGGTCCCTTTCTACAGTGCTGCTACTTAGCTGATCGCTCCCCACCCTGTAGCAGTGCATGGGGTTTTTTCGTCCCAAGTGCAGGACTCTGCACTTGTACTTACTGAACCTCATGAGATTTCTATTGGCCCACTGCTCCCATTTGTCAAGGTCTTCCTGAATCTTCTCCCTGCCCTCCAGCATGTCTACCATTCCCCCAAGCTTGGTGTCATCTGCAAACTTACTGAGTGTACAATAAATCCCATCATCCAGATCATTAATGAAAATACTGCACAGAACTGGCCCCAGGACCAACCCCCGGGGCACACCACTCATTACTGGCTGCCAACTAGATACAGAGCCATTGATTCCTGCACACTGAAATCGTTGATCTAGCCAGTTCTCTATCCACCTTACAGTCCACACATCCAACCCATACTTCCTTAACTTGCTGACAAGAATGCTGTGGGAAACCATATCAAAAGCCTTGTTAAAGTTGAGGTATATCACATCAACAGCTCTTCCCGCATTCATAAATCCAGTCATCTCATCATAGGAGGTGATGAGGTTGATCAGGCATGATTTACCCTTGGTGAATCCATGCTGACTGTTCCTGATCACTCTGTTTTCCTCCAAGTGTTTCAGGATGGATTCTTTGAGAATCTGTTCCATGATTTTTCCAGGGATTAAGGTGAGGCTGACAGGTCTGTAATTCCCTGGATCCTCCTTTTTGCCTTTCTTGAAGATAGACACTGTATTTGCTTTTTTCCAATCCTCTGGCACCTCCCCCGTTTGCCACCAGTTTTCAAAGATAATGGCCAGCAGTACTGCTACCTCATCAGCCAACTCCCTCAGCACCCACAGATGCAGGTCATCCAGCCCCATGGACTTCTACACATCCAGCTTCTTTAGGTAGTCCCTGACCTGACCTTCTGTCACCAAGGGCCTCTATTCTTCTCTCCAATATGCCATGCCCAGTGTAGTGGGCTGGGAGCTGGCCCTCCCTGTGAAAACCGAAGTAAAAAAAGCACTGAGCACTTCAGCCTTTTCCTCATCCTTCATCACAAGGATACCTGTGCTATTCAGTAAGGGACCTACACCAGCCCTGATCCTCTTCTTGTTATTGACATACTTGAGGAACCCCTTCCTGTTATCCTTCACATCCCTTGCTAGCCACAACTACAATTGTCCTTTGGCCTTTCTGATTTTATCCCTGCACTCCCAAGCAATATCTCTATATGCCTTCTTAGTCATCTGTCCAAGCTTCCACTTCCTGTAAGCTTCCTTTTTATGCTTTAGCTCAGCGCAGAGTTCTCTGTTAAGCCACAGTGGGCGCCTTCCACATTTGTTGTTCTTCCTACTCATCGGAATGATATCTTCTTGTGCCCTTAGCAGGGTTTCTTTAAAATATAACCAGCTCTCTTGGATACCTTTCCCCTTCAGATCAGCCTCCCAAGGGATCCTGCCCATCAGTTCCCTGAGGGAGCCAAAATCTGCTTTTCTGAAGCCCAGGGTCTGCATTTTGCTTCATTCCATTTTTCCATTAATCAGCTTCTTGAACTCTATCATCTCATGGTCACTGCTGCCCAGGTTTTCATTAACTTCTATGTCCCCAATCAATTCTTCTCTGTTTGTGAGCAGCAGGTCAAGAGGTGCAAGGCCCCTAGTTGGTTCCTCCAGCATTTGTACCAGGAAGTTGTCCTCAACACTCTCCAAAAACTTCCTGAATTGCCTGTGCACTGCTGTATTAGCCTCCCAGCAGATATCAGGGTAACTGAAGTCCCCCATGAGAACTAGGGCCTGTCATCTGGAAACTTCTGCCAGTTGTCCACAGAATGCCTCATCCACCTCCTGCTTCTGGTCTGGAGGTCTATAGCAGACACCTACCACAACATTGCCCTTGTTGCTCTCTCCTCTAAGCTTAACCCACAGATTTTCAACTGGCTCGGTTCCACTTCCATAATGGAGCTCTGAACAGTCATAGAGCTCTTTTACATATAGTGCTGCTACTCCACCTCTTCTTCCCTGCCTGAACAACTTATATCCATCCATGGCAGAGCTCCAGTCATGCAAGCTATCCCACCATGTCTCTGTTACTCCAATTTTATCATAGTTCCTTGTCTGCACCAGTACTACCAATTCTTCCTGCTTGTTTCCCAGGCTCCTTGCATTTGTGTACAGGCACCTAAGATATCAGGCTGATTGCCCTACTTTCCCAAGTTGATTTTCAGTTCTATTACATCTACCTCCTTGTATTTTCTCCTGGGATTGTCCTCCCGCACCTGCCTCAGGTATTAAAGCTTCATTAGAACATGTAACATAATTATTTGATTCCCACCCCCCCATGTTCCTACTACCTTCTCTTTTATCCCTGGTGTTACAGTCTCCGTTCCCCCCAAGTTCCATTCTTTCCCCCAGGTCTCCCACATTGTCACTTACCTGTGGGCTTTGGTCTCCTTCCCCCTTCAAACCTAGTTTAAAGCCCTCCTCACTAGGTCAGCCAGTCAACGTCCGAATACGCTCTTCCCCTTCCTTAACAGATCGAGTCCATCTCTGCCTAGCAGTCCTTCCTCATGGAACAGCACCCCATGGTCAAGGAAGCCAAAGCCCTCTTGACGACGCCATCTTCGCGGCCAGGCGTTCACCTCTAGGATGCATGTGTCTCTACGCAGGTCCCTACCCTTGGCCGGAAGGATGAAGGAGACCACCACCTGTGCTCCAAATGACTTCACCCGCGCTCCCAATGCCCTGTAGTCACCTTTGATCTGCCGAGGATCACCTCTCACAGTTTCATTGATTCCCACATGGATGAGAAGCATTGGGTAGTAGTCAGAGGGGCAGATGATTCTCGATAATCCCTCCTTAACGTCTTGGATGCAGGCACCTGGCAGGCAGCATACGTCCCGCAAGGCCTTGTCAGGGTGACAGATGGGTGCCTCCGTCCTCCTCAGAAATAAGTCCCCAACCCCCACAACCCTATGTTTCCTCCTAGCTGTGGTGGCTGTGATCCTCCCAGCCTTGGGGG
Source organism: Podocnemis expansa (assembly GCA_007922195.1). Lineage (NCBI taxonomy): Eukaryota > Metazoa > Chordata > Testudines > Podocnemididae > Podocnemis > Podocnemis expansa. The sequence continues at coordinate 10,104,578 of ML681992.1, forward strand.
TGCATGGCGTTTCCTGTTCCACCTCATCTATCGTCTCTAGCGCCGCGTAACGGTTCTTCACCACAACGGAGGGAGGCATGGGAGCAGAGGTGGAGCACTGTCTGCTGCCAGAGGTAACCAGCTGCCAGTGTCCTCCCTCTGCCATAGGCATCCCATCCTTCTCAAGTGGTGCAGCAGTAGTCTTCAGCACCTGGAAAGTGTCCTTCTCCTTGCATCTCTCCTCATGGATGCTATCGAGGAACTTCTCCAGGATGTGGATACTCCTTAGCCTAGACACCTCCTGCTGTAACTCTCCCACCTGCCTCCCAAAAGATTCCACCAGAAGACACTTGTCACATGGATTCATCTCCCGAGCCTGAACGTTTGAGACAGGGAACTGCAGGCCGCAGTCCCTGCAAGTCCACACCAGGATCTGGGTAGAGATATCCATGCTCAGGATGTCTGTCTGGCTACAGGCACAGGTGCAGGAGACAGAAGGGGCACTGGCACAAGCAGTGCGGCTCCTCTTCACCATTATGGCCTCACCAAACTCCTCCCCAAACTCCCTCACAAACTCTTCTGTTAGCAGTCCCCCTGTTCGCAAGCTCCCTCTGATTGCTCAGCCACTGGCTTTTAAGGCCTTCTCTGCCTAGGTCAGCCCTTGCCCCTTGTTAAACACACAGGGGAAGAGTGACCACAAGGCTGATGGAAGATGGTGATCAAAGGTGAGCAGGGAACAATATTCCAGAGACCAAGTAACCAGTATGAATTAGATTGGTTGGTCAAAGTCAATATTAGTACGGTACAGTAAGGAAGGCTCAATATGATTCCAGTTTCTAAGAAACTACCTTGTAAAGTGTTGTTAAATTTACTTTACAGATAAGGCATGTTTCCGAAGTTACACTTTCAAAGCTATTCTTTCTATATCCACGTACAAGTAGACAGCTACTGTGTGTATCACTTGAAGCCAGATTTAACCAATCAGCTTTCTACCTTGTTTTTCTGATACCAGGGTGCAAGGAAACTAAATCATCATGGGGTAACAGAGACCGTCTTCTCATGGATCAGTAACTAGTTAAAAATAGGAAACAATGGCTAGCAATAAATGATCAGTTTTCACAATGGTAAGAAGTAAACAGCAGAGTCCTACATCTGCACGAGGACTATGATGGTCAACACCATCATAAATGATCTAGAAAAACAAGTGAACAGTGAAATGGCAAAATTCGCCAGTGATATAAAATTATTCAAGAAAGTATAAATCCAAAGTTGATTAGGAAGTGTTACAAAGGGATCCCACAGCACTAGGTTACTGGCCAACAAAATGGCAGATGAAATTCAGCATTGACATATACTAAGTTATAAATACTGGACAAAATAATCCCAACTATACACATATAATGATGGATTCTAAATTAGTTGCTACAATGTAAGGAAGATCTTAGAGTCACCATGGACAGTACTCTGAAATTTTCAAAATATGCAGAAATGGTCAAAATGGCTAAAATATTAGGAACTATTCGGGAAGAGATGGAAAATAATATAGAACATATAATGCCACTATACATGTCTAAGGTGCACCTGCATCTTCAATACTATGTCCATTTCAGGACACCCTGTCTTAAAAAGTACATAGTAGAACTGGAAAAGATGCAGAGAAGGGCAACAAAGATGATCAAAGGTTTGGAATGGTTTTCAAATGCGGAGACAATAAAAAGATCAGGGCAGTTCAACTTAGAAAAAGGGATATGATAGAGGTCTATAAAGTTATGAACGGATCGGGATGCACAGGGGTTGGGCAGATGGGTCTCACCTGGCCCTGGCCTCAGGTGGGTCTGATACAACAGTGGCTGTGCCTCCCCCGGTCCTGCCCCTCTCCTCCCACCTGTGGTGTCTTTGGGGGGTGGCGGGGCCCATCAGCCCATAGGGGCCCCCGGGCCCCTTGTTTGGGAGGGGGCAGACTGGCCCAGAGTCTGCTCTCCCACCCTGCTTCTGCGCTGGCTGTTCCACCACTGGGAGTGGGACAGGTGAGCCCAGAGGCCTGGCTCTGCCTTTCTGCCCCACTCCTTGCCTTCAGCTTGCTGCTGAAGGCAGGAGGAGCAGGTAGCACTGTAGTGGGGGGGCCTGCAAGAACTGTGGGGCTTGGGATGGTTGCACTGCTCACCTCCCAGTAAGGACAGTAGCGCTCCCTGCAGTGATTCAGCTCTCTGCCAGTGGCTCCAGACACCCTGACACACCTGTGCTGCTGCAGAGGGGCCACATAACCACTCTTCTAACTTCCCTTTGCTTCCCTTGTCAGAAAGTAATTTTTCTGTAGAGAAGCAAAGAAATCTGCAGCAGACGTGAATTTTGTGTGCACACAGTGACACACAATTCCCCCCAGGAATAAAGAATAAATCATTAAAAGCCACACAGTCTCACTCTGCCTCTTTGCACAAGGCAGATGGAGAACAATGAAATATACTCTGCTAAGTACTGTTCCAGAGTTTTTTTTTTTCAAAAGTTATGTCTGGTTTGCTTAATCTGGGGCTGTTTGTAACTGGTTTCACTATTTGCTCAGATCATAAACTCTTTGGGTCTCTCCCTGTGATTTGTTCAGACTAAGCAATAATCTGACAGCATGACAGTTCTGACACCACTTTTAAAAAACTGTGTTGAACCTCTACCTCTAAACTACATGTTGATGCTATTTGAGGCTTACAAAAGTATGAAACAACTACTGTCTGCCATTGCACAGTAACTAGCAAAACTTGTCATTTGTCTCTGTAAGTGTAAGCATAATAAAGGCTTTAATAGAATTTTACATTTTAAAATATTTATGGTGTCTTATCTTCCTAAAACGACTATCCTCATTCTCAAATAATAATGGACTATATTAAAGAAGGAGGCTGGCTTAGACACCATTTGCATCTATATACTGGGACAAGTTCCAAAGGAGTAGTTGTGTTAGTCTAGTTCAGCAAAACGAAAAAAGGAGTCCTGTCGCATTTTTAAAGACTAACAAATTTATTTTTCACATGAGCTTTCATGAGAGAAAATCCCACTTTATAAAATGCTAGAAGATGGAGAACGTACAGCATGGGAGGAAAAATAAATGCAGGGAAGTGTAAGTCATAGGATCAGGTCAGACTATTTCAGGAAATCAAAGCAGTTGTTTAGATTCAAACAGTGTGGACCAACATATTAAGAAGAGGGGAGATACAGAGAGGGCAAAATCACCTTTTGTAATAAGAAAGCCAGTGGATGTGTCTAGTCAAGCCCAAGGTAATGGTACCAAATTTGCATATGACTTCTAACTCTGTAGTGTCTCTTTGAAGCTTTGATTTGTAATTAACTTGTTTAAGGACAGAAATTAACATATCCTTCACAGAGTGAGCAGAGAGACTGATTGATTGATTGATTGATTGATTGATTCTGGTCCCACTCCAACAACACAATTAATCACATAGTTATTTTAGACGGGCTGGGGAGTGATCAGCTACGTAGCAGCACAGTAGAAAAGGACCTGGGAGTCATGGTGGATGGGAAGCTGGATACGAGTCAACAGTGCACTCTTGCTGTCAAAAAGGCCAATGGCATACTTGGCTGCATCAGTAGAAGTGTTATCAGCAGATCAAAAGATGTGATTGTTCCCCTCTATTCAGCACTTGTAAGGCCACATCTGGAATACTATGTCCAGTTTTTGGCTCTCCACTTCAAAAATTTGAGAGACAAATTAGAAAGAGTCCAGTGGAGGACAACAAAAATGATCAAGGGGCTGGAGCACAAGACCTATGAAAAGAGACTAAAGGAACTAGGCTTATTTAGCCTGCAGAAGAGAAGACTGAGGGGGGATTTGATAGCAACCTTCAACTACTTGAAGGGATGCTCCAAAGAGGACAGACAGAGCTCGGCTGTTCTCAGTAGTAACAGAGGACAGAACAAAGAGCAATGGTTTCAAGTTACAGCTGGGGAGGTCGAAGTGGATATTAGGAAAAACTTTCTTACTAGGAGGGTGGTGAAGCATTGGAATGGGCTACCTAGGGAAGTGGTGGAATCTCCATCTTTGGAGATATTTAAGGCTCATTAGACAAAACTCTGGCTGGGATAATTTAGTGGGAGTGGTCCTGCTTTTTTGGCAGGGGGTTGGACTAGATGACCTCATGAGGTCCCTTCCAACCCTATGATTCTATGGTGTTTGTGTGTGTACTGGGAGGGGTATTTGGGGGATGTTAGAGGGGGTACCTGTGGCCTCACCCTTGAAGTGTGGGGCAGTGTTGAGCTCCTGTCTCAGCGACAGAGAGGTCCAAGATGCAGCACCAGCCCATCAGTCATTCCCTTCTTATGGGCCTCTCTCACAAAGGCAGAGCCCCAGGGCCTGGCCCTGTCATCCCTCCCAGTTGAGCTCTGAAGCCCTGCAGGTGGGGCAGGTGGCCCAGCCAAGAGGTGTCTGAAGACTCCACCTACCTGGTGGCCTGGGCTAGGTGGTATCTGGAAGCTGTGGATGAAGGGGAGAGGCATGAAGATGATGCTTTCTAAGCTGCAACATCTGTTCTGCAATGAAAAAGCTAGATATTTCCTCTTACTTGTAAACTCTGCCCAAACAGAGCTCAGCAGTCCAAAAAAAAAAAATGGTTATGTCTGGGAAAACCCAAACACGTGGTAACCCATTTATTGAGTGTCTAGAAACTCAGACTTTTGTCTTTCCATTTAGTAGTTGAGATTAAACATAGCTTTTGGAAAGCTTATCCCTTTCTCAGTACTAATCCCATCCCACTCTTCCAAGTCCTGACATATTTCCAGCAATGTTCCCTCTAAGCTGCGCTGGCGCGCTGTGGTGCAGCCCGCCACAGCCGCCAGCGCAGCGAAAGCTGCCGGCAGCACACTGCCGGCAGCCGGAGTCCCTGCAGAGAACTCCTCTGGGGCTGGGAGTTTTGAAATCTCCCGCCCAGAGAAGCTCCAACGGAGCATGCCCAGAAAATCTGGGCATGCTCCGTAGAGCTCCTCTGGCCCGGGAGTTATGGCTGGGCCCTCTGGCTCCTGTCCAGCCCCAAGGTAAGTGGGGGGGGG
>ML681992.1:10109705-10132855 GCA_007922195.1 Podocnemis expansa
GGGGGGGGGGGAGCGCAGCGAGCAACCGGAGTTGCTCAGCTGCCCTCTCCCCTTAGAGGGAACATTGATTTCCAGTATCTGATTTCTTCTCCTGGGACATCAGATACCTCTTTAGGAAGTCCTACATAAACAACTTACCATACATATTTGTTTGCTCTACTTTGGTTCTGTCCTCCTCCTAGTCAAGCAGTACTACTATTCCTTCCTCACTGACACCCACCAACCCACTTCCTAGTTGCAACTATAAACTTTCTCTCTCCATGCTGGACCTTGCCAACTTCTGTTAAGACAAATCGACATGATCTACTGTGACTTTTCTTCTTTTCCTTCCCCAAACTTTTTCTTTGACTTCAACACAGGTGTAAGTAAAGACATGAAGTGGCCCAGAATTACAGAGGCCAAAGTGACAGATTAAATGGTAACGTATTGCATTAAAAGAAATAAATTTTGTAAAAATCTGAGGAGTAAGAAGATCTGGATTTTTTTTTTTTTTTTTTTTTTTTACTGGCACAGTAAACTTTTTACTGACATCACAAAAAAACCCATAAAGTTTATAAACAATACAATAATGTCACAAAAGTGTGCACTCACTTGTGACATTCTGTACACAGAAATTCAGAATTATGCAATTGTTTTAGCTGAAGTTAATTGATCATTCTTTGAGTGTGTAAGACAATAGAAAACAGGAACTGGATAAAGTCATGGTCCTTGTTTTATAATCAGGGAGCAATTCTGAATGATGGTGACCCATGTGAAAATAGAGTGTTTTATTCCTACCCAATTTCATGAACACTTCCATTTATTGAGAGGTGTATGAAAAGTTTTAAAAGTGTACCTTTTTTTTTTTTTTTTTTTTTTTTTTTTTTTACTGACTCTACATTGACAGATGGTTGACGACCCATCGCCTGGCGTATTTGGCCACCCTCTTTGACAATTAGGCAGGGACCCACTTCCAGCACAGCCCCTCTCAGTCACTGGTCTTCATCGCCACAGCTGCCTGTGAGAAAACCTGGCTTGGGAACAGGAGCGTCGTTGCCAAGGGAAAGGACAAGACCTCGCCCCCTACCCAGAGGCCATGCCCCCTGGCCGCAGGCCACGCCCCCAGGCGGGGATGGGGACGGGAGCAGTCACAGGCAGCCAGGCCCTGGATCCCCGGCCGGGGATGGGACCAGGAGTGGCCACTGTGGCCGGGCCCCAGATCCCCAGCTGGGGACGGGGCCAGGAGTGGCCACAGCGGCCACAGGCAGCTGGGCCCCGGATCCCTGGCCTGATCGAGCCGGAGACTGGGAGAGGTGGGGCCCCGCCAGACCCGGGGCACTGGCACCGGTATTCAGGTCACTGGTCCTGTGTACCCAGTGCCAGCGACGCCCCTGCTTGGGAAGCAGCTTCCGCTCCCTGTCAGGGCTGACTGCCTAAGACAGAGGCTGAGTGAGTTCGAAATGTAGTGGGGAAATGGGGAGAAGGAGGATTCCAGCTCACCTGGCCCCTGGCCCTGGCAGTCAGTTTGGGCAAGGAGCAGAAGCAGCTGAATCCCCAGCTAGTTCCTCTTGCAGAAAGCAGCTGCTGCACTGCGCAGAGGAGCAGCAGCATCCCGGTCAGAAGTGGCTAGTCTGGTCCTTCTATTCTTGGGAGCATATGATTGGCAACCAGCCCAGTGGGGCAAGCTGATTGACAACACCTGAGCACCCACACAGTCAATGCCTATGAAAGAAACCAGGAAAGGAGTCAAGCCTACTACAAAATAGGCAGAGTCTGACTAATTGACATGTTCTATTACCATTTTGCCTCCATGGCTAAAACAAATGGAAGATATTCACATACGAAGCTCATAACAGGATTTCATGTATCAGCTTTGCCTATGCATCTCTAAAAAAATAAACAACTATCCTACGTTGTGGGTTGTAACACTGCACTGATGATTCTTCCACATTCCCAGATGTGAGATTGGGGTGCCACACAAGTAACTGAAAGCAGACTTCTAGAGCTTCTTGGCCCTAACGCTTATAGATTCCCCATGTTTCCAAATATCACTCTCTATAAGCTTTCAGCACTTAATAAACCCTTTTACATGACTGACCCTGCCAGCAGGTTCGAAGATTTGAGGATCTTGGGGGGCAACCACTGCACCCATGGGGTACGGGGTGGATTCGGGGTACACTTTATTAAAATGAGTATAGGGTAAGGTGAGCGGTGGTCGGTGTTTGTCACAGTGGTATCTGTAAAGTGTTGGGGGGTACCTAACTTTCGGGAGTGGGGACAGGTTGGGGAACAATGGGGTTCTTTAACTAACCTACTAACACTATAGCCCTACTCACTATAACCTAAAGGCTACGTTAACACACTATAGGAAAAGGGGGGGGGTACAATGCAAATTAGTGTGCCGCAGTGGCAGAGAAGATAAGTAACAAGGAAGCTGGGGCCTGAAGGAGTGAAGGCAAGTGGGGGGGGTGTCGAAAGGCAGGTGGTTGGGGTAAGGGGACAGAGGCAGGAGAGGGGCTGTAGGTGTGTGGGAGTGTGGGCAATGGGGAGAAGCGGGAGAGGCTGAAAGGGGATTCAGGGGTTTGCGAGGGAGGCAGAGGAGGGGAAAATGGTAGGGAAGGCAGAAGGGGTTCGGGGAAGCGGCTGCCGGGAAGGCAGAAGGGGTTCGGGGAAGCAGCTGGCGGGGAAGGCAGAAGGGGTTCGGGGAAAGCAGCTGGCGAGGAAGGCAGAAGTGGGTTCGGGGAAAACCGCGGCGGGAAGGCAGGAGTGGGTCGGGGAAAGCAGCAGTGGCCGCGGGAGCGGCTCAGGAGCCGGGAGCCGCAGAAAGGCGGCGGGGAAGGCAGGAGTGGGTCGGGGAAAGTGGCTGGCGGGGAAGGCAGAAGGGGTTCGGGGGAAGCAGATGGCGGGGAAGGCAGAAGGGGTTCGGGGGAAGCGGTGGCTGGCGGGCAGATGCAGCCCGTGGCAGCGGCAGAGAGCCTGCAGGGAGCCGCGGAAAAGTGGCGGGGTACGGGGCAGCTGGCGGGGAGCCGCAGAAAGGCAGCAGAGCCGCAGGGGAGCTGACGGGCGGCCGCGGGAAAAGCGGCGGCGGCTGCAGGGAGTCGGCAAGAGCCGCGGCGGCTGGCGCGGAGGCAACAGGGAGGAGAGCCGGGGGAGCCGCAGCGGGACAGGGGACAAGGGCAGAAAGGAAGTTGGAGCACACGGTGGGGGGGGGCTCCAGAAGTAAAGAGGGGACAAGGAAAGTTAAAGAGAAAACATTTATTTAAGTTGGGGAGGTTACAGAGGGGAGGGCAAAGGCAACTTATCCAAACAATTCTAAAGGCTAGGAACTAAAGGAAACAATCTTAACAGCTAACTTAAGACTGCTAAGGCTACCAATTAACTCTATACAATGTTGTAAAACACAATACTCTTAAAGCAAGTTCAAACAACCCAGGAGGAAAAGAGATACACTGGGTGATACAAAGTAGCAAGAAGCAATTACAGACACAGGGAGCTCCTAACACAAACTGGAGCTGCAAGCAAACAGAAAGGTACACATGCAAGCCTGTAAAGCTGGGGAAAGCAGTTTTAAAACAGCCCTAAAGAAAAATAATAACTTTTTTCTTAGAGAAAGGTTGCAGGGCAGACTCTTACCACTCCTAGCAGCAAGGGTAACAGCATTACAGGCTGGAGGAGACTCGTAATCGGCCGGCGGTAACTCGTGGATACGCTCTAGGGGGAACTCGTGAGCGGAGGAGGCAGCTTCTGCTTGATCAGGCCAGGAGACATGTTGAAAACCGTCCTGCCTGAGCACCCCAGAACCTCAGCTTTTAAAGACTATTTCCCGCCTTTCCCTGATTACAGGGAATGTGGGGAACAATGGGGGTATGAGTCATGCCCTGCAGAACCTTGCAGTTAGGCAGAGCCCACCTACACCAAGCCCTGCAGAACAATGGGCCCCCAGGGTGGTAACAGCCATCCAGTTAAGTTCAAGGAGGCCATCTAGTTAAGGTGAAGAAGCCATTGTTCACTTCACACGTTCTATGTACTTTAGTGATGGCCCGGGAGGGGCGGCCATTAAAGTAACTGTTATGAGTCACAGACAATGACTACGCTTGCTTCTTATTCCTCTTTAGTCATAGAAATACTCCTTTGTGCATCAATTATATCCTATAGTATCCTCCTATGATGAATTAGGACTATATCCATACAATTTATGACTGACTGACATTGTGAAGTTGATTCTTCGTGCAGCAGTTGTGCATAATGTCTCTACATATGTGGATCCAGTATTGCTGACAGGCACATATGCATGCAACAAATACAATAAGAAAGTGGTTAGGACTTATAGATCCTATTCAGGTGCAAATGTCTGGGACAAAGAATCTTAGAATATTAGGGTTAGATAGGACTTCAGAAGGTCATCTAGTCCAACCTCCTGCTCAGAGCAAGACCAACCCCCAACTAAATTATCCCACTCAGGGTTTTACCAAGATAGGCCTTAACGAAATTTAAGGATGGAGATTCCATCATCTCCCCAGGTAACCATTCCAGTGCTTCACCACTCTCCTAGTAAAAAGGTTTTTCCTAATATTCAGCCTAGCCTCACACTGCAACCTGAAACCATTGCTCCTAGTTCTGTCATCTCCACAGCTGAGAAGAACCTAGCACCAGCTACATCTTTACTGGAGCCTCTCTTCAGTCAGTTAAAGATCGCTATCAAATCCCCTTTCATTCTTCTTTTCTGCAGTCTAAACAAGCCTAATTCTCTTATACTTTCCTCTTAAGTCATGTGCTCCAGCCCCCTAATCATTTTCATTGCCATCTGCTGGACTCTCACCAATTGTCCACATCCTTCCTGTAGGGAGGGGCCCAAAACTAGACACAACATGCCTAAAGCAGCCTCATCCACAAAAGAGAAATAGAGGGGAATAATCATGTCCCTTGATCTTCTGGATATGCTCCTAATAATGCAGCCCAATATGCTGTTAGCCTTCTTTGCAACAAGGGCACACTGTTGACTCATATCCAGCTTCTTGTTCACTGAACTGCTGCCTAGCCAGTCAGTCTCCACTCTGTATCAGTACCTGGGATTCCTCCTTCCTAAGTACAGGACTCTGTACTTGTCTTTGTTGAGCCTCATTGGATTTTTTTTTTTCAAGCTCAGTGCTCCAATTTGTCTAGGTTACTCTGTACCCTGCCCTCCAGTGCATCCACCCTTCTTGCCACTATCTGCAAGCATGCTGAGGCTGCAATCCACCCCATCTTCCAGATCATCAGTGAAGATGTTGGGGAAAAAAACTGGCCCCCAGACTAACCCCTGAGGGAAGTGCATCCGTAGAAAACCAGTTTAGCTGACTTCAGGAGGGAGAAGGGGGGAAAGTAGGAGCATTAAAAACTTACCAGGAGGAGACCAGATAGGAGTCATACAGGAAGAGAATACATGGGGCAGAGATAACAAGGTTACAGAAGCTAAGAAAGGGACTCTGAAAGAGGTCCCTCACCACCAGCGCTTGAACTGTTCCTGTCCTCTCTAGAATACCATCCCAGCATGTTTTTGAGGAGGCATGACGGCATTTGGGTACTGCCTGTACTGTCACTTACTGGAGGAATTGGAAGCACATTCCAGTATTTCTTTTTTCAGGACGGAAGTACATTTCAGCATTTTTTTTTAAAGGACTGGAGCACTTCTCAGTATGTAGCAATCTCATGCAGTGGAGGTCCCTGACCACTTTCTTGAGCTCAAATGGCCCAAGGACTGTGGACAACACAAGGGACTTAGACCCTAGCCCAGACCATACCTTGAGGTAGGGAGAAAACTGTGATAGGGACATGAGTTTAACATTTATTGTTTTCTATTGGCTGTACTCTCCTGTGCTTTACATGTTGGACTCTGAAGAAAGCACTCCTTTACTCCTACCTCAGGCCCCTGAGGAACTAAATGCTAAAACTGAAGCATCACACCTTTTGGTGGAGTTCTGGGAGAGGGGTGTGTTTAAATACCAGGAAATCAGAGGGGTTAGGGATGTCAGAAGGACCAGGTAGCTGGACATTGGCTTCCAAGATGCACCAGGGTGTATCAGACAGATCTAAGCAAGAGAATGTGCCTAGAGATTTCAAGAATGAGGCAGAGCTGGATGGGGTGCTGGTATTAAAAACTTAATACATCCCAGGAGTCCAGAGTGCATAGACTCAAATGCCTCTCACAGCATGTTGAGTGGGGGGCCCATTGGGGCACTCACTAGGATCTAACAAACATCACTCATAGTACTTTGTACTTATGCTTCTCTCTAAGCATCTTGAACCATTTCAGAAATACTAATGAAGTAACACCACTGTGAGATAGCTTTTAATGCTCCCTGTCTGCTAATTTGCTTGTTTCAAAGCAGACTACATTCGCACAGCTGCTAATGATGTGGTATAACTGCATAGCACTACCAAGTAGGATATGGGATGAAACCCCTGCACTTCTAAGAAAACCTCATTTTTACAGCTCTCAGTAAAGAAGGATGCAAGCATTTGTGCCTAAATGTCAGATTGTTCAGTTTCACCAGCACAAGTATTCACACTAGTGCAGGTGCAAACTGTAACAATCCTCTGTTCAAAACTGATTTATTCAAATGACTTTATAGTTAAATTTGTATATAAAAATTCTTTCACAGGCTTTGTTTGACTAGGACCTGGGAAATCATTTCAATGAAAGTGATAATTCCTGTAAATGTGTGAAATTTTAGACTGGAAGGGACTTGTCCAAACCTTCCTCCAGTTAGTAAATGTTTGTCAACCATCTAGGTAACAGAAGCAATAAAAGACATGACCTAAAGCAGGAGTCTGCAACCTGTGGCTTGGGGCTACATACAGCTCTTTGGTTGCTCCCTTGTGGCTACGGGCTTCAGGCCCACCACCAGGGAGCCCCATGGGCAGCCTGCTCCAGGCTCCCCACTGCCACCAGAAGATCCTGTGAGCAGCCCATGACAGCCTCCAGCTCACCTCCCCACCCCTCCCACTGCCACCAGGGGACTCTGTGGGCAGGCTTTGAACTCCCCCACTGCCAGGTGACATGTGGCAGGCACCCTAGCCTAGCTCCCCTGTCTCCCCACCACCACCAGAAGGCTACACCCATAGCAACTCTCAAAACATTTGGTTATTAAAGGAATTTTTTTAAATGGATCTTATCTTTCAGACTGCATGCTGACCCCTGAACTAAGGTAATCTGGCATACATGAAGAATAGCAAATATTTGAATGAATAGTTTCAGAAAACAATCCATGAGCCAACACAGTCTGTGGACATCTCTGACTTAGGAAAAAAATAAACTAAAAATATAAAAAAAAGAACCTTGCCTTTTACTTTTGAAAAAGTGAGAACAGAATTTAGTTTTGACTTACATACACTATTTCCCATGTAAGTCACATCAAATTACTTGGCCTTTTCCTTTCAAAATAGCACTGAAAACAAACTAATGCAAACCAATTATTAGGGCTGAATAAAACTTGCAGCTGTGCTCACCTTTTGTTACCAGCTTTTGCTGTCTTCTCTTGAACCTTGAAATTGCTGGTATTTTTCTTTAAGTCTCAGCTCCTGGAACAAAGTGATTAGGTGAGAATCTTTTAACTTCTAGGAAAATATTTAGTCCTCATGGTTGCCGAAATTAGCTTTACGTGAGTCAGGGGCGTTGCTGGATAAGAAAAAGATCCAGGGCACAGGCCCAAGGCCCGCCCCCCAGCCCAACCCCCAACCCCAAATCCCACATGTCTGAAACATGCTCCTCTGGATGCATTTCTATACCCGAAACAATTTAATAGTAATGGAGTTAATTTAAATAGCATAACCAATCTGCTGCACACGACTACTTGCGGGCACTTCCTGGTGGTGATACTGGGGAATTAGTTTCAACTGGTCCCTGCCAGGTGCTCAGTGCTCCGACTGTTCCATGCTGAACTCTGGTCCTGAGTCCACTTTTAGGACATTAGCCCTCTGGCTAAGTCCTCTAAGTCCATCCCTTCCGGAGTGAGGTTCCATCCGAGGGTTGCAGACATGAATTAAAGTCAACTAGAATTAAAGACAAGTCAATTAGTCACTAATTAAAGTCAACTTGAAGGTTGCAGGCACTAATTGAAGTCAATGACTAGTAAGCTTCCCCACATTTGGCTGTCTGGGGGAGGGGCAAAGGCCCATCCTCTTCTCTGGGCCCCAGTTACCCTCAATTTTGGCACTGTCTACCACCTCCCACCAGTCTGTGTCTCAGTCTGCTTCCCCCACAGCCTCCAGTCACACACACCCCCTTAATGCTGTGGAATCCAGCTGCTGTTCCTGACACCCTCACCTCTAGACTGCTGCTCCAGCTCCTGCCATCTGCCTCTGGTCTGTTGTCCTGGAGTCCCAACCACAAACCTGGAGGCCTAGGTGTCACAATTCATACAGTGGATAGCATTACAGTCAAGTTAACTGTAGCACAGCCCTCTCAAAGGATGTCTCATCCCTCCTCTGCTACACAGTGATGCACAATGAATGTATACACTGATGAGCAGATGGCAGCTCTATCTATCTTCTGCATGAGGAAAGCCACAGACAAGACTTGGGCTCTAGTGAAGTGTAATGTCCCCAGTCCAGGGAGTTGCATCTTGGCTTGTTGGTATCTGGTCCTAATGCAGATGATGATCCATGATGATATCCACTGGGATGACACCAGCTGGCTCCTCTTCTGGTCGAAGATGGCCACAAAGAGCTGGGTTGATTGGCCCACTTGATGTAGAAGACCAGGGGTTGTCTGACAGTCAGTATGTACAATCTGCATTCCTCCTCTCGCTCACCCATGTTTTGGAAAAAAACCACAGAGAAAGACATGTTTGTTATAATGCATGGGTGACCAAATTTAGGGAACAAGAGCCACACAAGTTGATTATTAAACCTTTGTGAGCTGCACTGAGGCATACAGCCATTTACTTTTACTTATTCCAAAATTACTAAGTTTAAAATTCATTGCACACTTCAATTTATCATAATAAGAGGGTAAATATTGATTCTACCAATGTCAGATTCTAATAATTACTGAAGGCTATTGTGAAAACCAGGTCTACAGTAAAAATGCTGCCGCTTCCCTGCCATCCCGTGCTTCTCCCCATTTTCCCTGACCATGCCCTCACTTCCCTTCCATCTCTGACTGTACTGCCACTTCTTTCCACCATCTCCAACCATGCTGTGGCTTCTTCCCACCATGCTCTTCTGCAAGCCGCACTCTAAAGGTGCCACAAGACTGTTACTTGTTTTGTTGAGCTACACTACACAAATGGCTACCTCTCAGGAGCTTGTTAATAAGAGAAAGGCTAATTTTGTGGCTTACTGTCTAGTGTTCTTATAATGTGTATAAGAGAGCAAAAGAGAAGAGCAGAAGAATTAAATAGTACTTCCAGTCTGAAGAGTGGCAGTGAATAAATGATACTCAGTTATCAAACCAGTCTGATCTTATTGTTTGTACCCCTGCTTGCCCCACAAAGCCAAATCCAGTTGCAGAGGATGTTGGATTCTTTTCTCTTGAGCACCATTGACAGAAATATGTAAAGGAACTGTTTAATTGTTTAAAGCCCTCCTATTTCCCTCCCCCCACCTAAGCCAGGTCCTGATACCCCCTTTCCCCCACCTATGTCTATGGGATTTGCTGTGGCATGTTGCCTCAGGGTTCTTGTGAGATCATTGGTCACCAGCCACTTGCAGACTTGATTGTATTTTGTTCTTTTCTTTCTGGGGTGGCTCCTTCTGTTTGCTTTAATCAGAAATGTCTAAATTGTTCAGCCAGTTAGATGGTACTTGTGCTTCATCAGGACAGGCTGGCAGTTGAGACTGGCCCCTTCACACACACCCACCCTTCATTCACACATTTAAAAGAACACATACAGCACACACCTAAACCAGGTTTCATCAAGTATACAAAATGCAGTACAATGTTTAAGCAGGAGTTCCAAACAGCCAATATGGAGTCTTGTTGGACATTGGTTATAATGTCTATTATACGTTACTACAAAATTATTTAAACTTATGACACTGAAAGACATATACACATTAGCTAACATATACTTTAAAGGTAAATGTAATTCTTTATCTGTCTGTTCTCCTACTTTATCTGTCTGTGCCCCACACTATTACTGAGAAATCAATCCAGGAAGAGAGCCTTCACCCCCACCCAGTGGTCAAAAAATAATTTGGTGGGCTCTGCCTGGAACTCAGGGGCTCCCGCTCCCTGCAGGCCCCAGATGAGGATGAGAAGTGGATCTTGAGCAGCATTCCCTGTCCCCCAGCCCAGCAGCTATGCCATTCCAAAGGCCACCTCTCCTGCCACAGGTTGCTGCAGCCCCCGGTCCTGCCACCCCACCCCCCACAATCAATCTCTGCCACGCCAGGCCCAGGTCCTGCCCAACCCCCCGTGGTCCAGGATGCCGAACCCCCCTCCAGATCAATTCCTGCCGCGGCTGGCCCAGTCCCTGCCACCAACCCCCCCCACTTGCCACCATGCCACCAAGCCCTCACCTCAGCCCGTGCCCCACCACCGCTGGCCCAGACCCTGCCGCCGACCCCCCCCCAAATGCTGCCACAACGCCAAGACCCCCCTCAGTTCCTGCCCCCCCCCGCTGGTCAAGACCCTGCCACCAACCCCCCCCAAATTGACGCCATGCTGCCAGCCCACCCCTCAGCCCCTGCCCCACCGCCACTGGCCCAGGCCCAGGTCCAGGCGCTGACCCCCCTCAATTGCTGCCCCACTGCCGAGCCCCCCCAGCCCCTGCCCCGCTGACAACTCCTCCTCAATTGCCGCCATGCTGCTGACCCCACCCCTCACCCCCTGCCCCGCTGCCGCTGGCTTAGGCCCTGCCACCAACCCCCGCCTCGATTGCTGCTATGCCACCGAGCCCCTCCTCAGTCCCTGCCTAGCCGCTGCTGCCCAAGGCCCTGCCACCGACCCCCCCCGTCAACTGCCACCATGCTGCCGACCCTCCCTCAGTCCCTGCCCCGCCACCACTGTTCAAAACCCTGCCACCGACCACCCCCGGCAATTGCCACCATGCTGCCGAACCTCCCTCAGCCCTGCCCCGCCGCCACTGGCCCAGGCCCTCCCGCCGACCCCCCCTCAGTTGCTGCCATGCTGCCGGCCCCCCCATCAGCCTCTGCCCCACCGCCACTGGCCCAGGCCCAGGCCCAGCCGCTGACCCCCCTCAATTGCTGCCCCGCCGCTGAGCCCCCCCAGGCCCTGCCCTGCCGCCAACCCCCCCTCAATTGCCGCCATGCTGCCGACCCCACCCCTCACACCCTGCCCCACTGCCGCTGGCCCAGGCCCTGCCGCCGACCCCCCCTCAATTGTTGCCACGTCGCTGAGCCCCCCCTCAGTCCCTGTCCTGCCGCCACTGCCCAAGGCCCTGCCGCCAACCCCTCCTCAATTGCTGCCATGCCGCCAACCCCCCCCAGTCCCTGCCCCGCCGCCGCTGGCCCAGGCCCTTCTGCCGACCCGCCCCTCAGTTGCCGCCATGCCGCTGGCCCCCCCCCCCCAGTCCCTGCCCTGCGCTGCTGGCCAAGGCCCTGCTGCCCCGCCCCCCCCAATTCCCACCATGCCGGCCCAGGGGCTTAGCTGGTGTCCTGCTGCCCTGAAGAAAAAAACTAAATGTTAACTGTGAGCCCTGTGGAAGCTTAGCTCCGCCTCTGCCTCCTCTTTAATGAATTGTGGGCTGGGCTAGAGCTTCCCTCCACCCTCCCTGGGAGATATGTTTCTTAGCATGTGCTGCCGGTGCCTGGGAAAACTTACGGGGGGCACTGGCTGGGAGGTATATACTGCTGGCGCTGGGCAAAATTCATCTGGGGCACAGCCTCGGAGATTCAGGGCACGGGGCCCTTGTGCCCAGCGCCAGAGATGACTCTGATGTGAGTGCACCGCATGTGAAAGGCCAGAAACCAGGAGGCAAAGAAAAAGAACCCCTACTTTTTTTTTGTTTTAAATTTCATGGTTTTTTGATGCCTGACCTGTGGTTTTTGAATATTTGGGATTAGCTATACTGCTCTTCTTCCATAGCAGAAGCGTAAAGAGGAATCTTATCTCTATGACAAGCTGCGAAAGTATTCCTTACATCTCAAATAATGGGCTACAAGCAGATTGCAGGTTTCCTATCTATCACAAAGCCCATCTGATGATGGGCCTTTAAAAAAAAATGGCAGTAGCTTCTAGGCTGCTAACTAGGGGAAGGGTGTTTTTCCTCTTCAGGGGTCAGCAACCCAAAGAGCAGAAGAGCCATTTCCCTCCACCTTCACACCACAACCGCATTAGCTCGAGCCAGCCCAGCAGCTGCACCATGGCCCCTAGCACCGGCAGGGGGACTGCAGGTGGCACGTGCTCCCTCCATCCCTCCCTCCACTGGCAAGGTAGAGCTGCACTGCCCCTCCTACCCCCAGCCAGCTGTCCCTCCCAAGAGCGCCCAGCAGAGAGCTGCAGCTTGTGGGGGCTGGGGCACTGGAATGGCCCGCTCCATGGAATTCAGGCTGCTTTGACCCGGCCCCCCTGGGCTGAATGGCCCAATCCAGGGCCTGGGGGTGAGGTGGCCTCTGTTCAGGCCTGGAGTGGCCAGGTCAAAGCAACCGGAACTCCACAGAGTGGGCCACTCCAGGGCCTCACCCCTCCAAGCTGCAGGTCTCCACCAGCTGCTCTTGAAAGGGACAGCCGGCTGGGGGTAGGCTGGCAGTGCTCCTCCACCCTGCCAGCCAAGGGAGGGATGGAGGGAGTGCACAGCGCCTGTCCACCCCTCCCTCACCAGCACTGGGGGCTGCAGCTTGGCCATTGGGTTGCTTTCGGCTCATGCGCTTGTGGTGGGAGCGACCCCGGCGCCCCTGATTTGGCCACGATGCTGGGGTGAGCTGGGAGTTCCTGAAGCACACCTGGCTCCCTGGAGGAGATTGTTAGGGAGCCAGAAGGGGATGCTCTGGGAGCCACAGGTGGCTCACTGAGCCTGTGTTGCTGATCCAGGGCATGTTTAGATTATAAATGCTACAGAGGCTCAGCCACAGCTATGCCACAGTAGAGTAGACAATAGTGACAAAAACATCCAAATCTATGCCCTTGAGAGGTGGCAGGCAGGTCAACAGAATTTTCATCCACCCACATAGTTCAAGCCAGACTCCACTGAAAAGCTACAGCACACAGGAGTGTGTATATGTCATATCCCTGAGTGCCATAGCTATGGTGACCCATAGGAGTAGACCAGGCCTAAGACGTAGTTTTGTAAAACTATCCCACCATAAAACATGCAACTTCTGTGCTGCATCCTCTGCTAAACACTGATTACTGCACCAACAGATTATGGGTCAAAATTAAATCCTAACTCCATTAACCCATCTTCCTACACAAAGCAATAGGGACTACAACACTCTTGCTATGAATATTCGAGAGATGAAAGGAATGTTACATGGCAGCTTTTAGCTCAGACATTCCTGAGAATATCTAAACCAGGAGATTATGAAGGTAAATGCCTCAGCCTATCGCAGGTGCTGTGGTATATCATGGGACAGATAGATCTCTCATGTAGCCATGGGAAAGATAGATTCCTCATGTAGCCAAGACTCAAATTAATCAGAGTCTTGTATGTCAAAACCAACTTTAAATGTCACTCTGACATCCCCTGGAAATCTGCACAGATTTTGAAGCACAGATGCAATGTGCCACACCTATGGAAAATACAACTTGATAAGTAGACAGTCACTTTCTGTACCTGCTGCAGTTTCCAGATAGTCTTACTATATGGTCCCATGTAGAACATGTTGCAGTAGTGCAAACAATAGATGACAAAAGCATGAAGAGCTGCAGTGACGTTAGCATATAGGAGAAGAGAACAGAGCTGTTTCACCAAATATAAATTATTTAAAACACACTAATTACTGCTACATGCATATCTAAAAGCAGCTAGATACCCATCAAGTTTCCCAGGTTGTTCCCTCTAATTTTTTGTAGGCTGTCTGCACAAAAAATTTCTTTGCGTGCACTAATATTAACATTGCTGAATTTTTTTGTGCCTGCTTTATTTTCTTGTGTGCATGGGTTTCATGACCTGTGTGCACACGCAGTTTAGAGGGAACATGGCACTGGTAAACCTTCACAACAAATGGAGGGCAAATGCCCTCAGTTAGGAGAATGTGTATTACTTGTCATTTCCTCTGTGAATCTTTGCCAACTAGCTTTCATCCATGTCCCAATCTATGGCATACCACGTATACCAGGTAAGTTGTTCAACCTCACCAGCCAGCTTGGAACAAATGGGAAAATAAACTCTGTCCAGAAAAATGTAAACATGTGATGTTAAACCAACTCTAAAAACACCTAGTATAAATAACACCAAAGAGCATGCCTTCCCTTTATATCTGTGGCAGGATTCTCCAGAATTGAGTAGCCTTAAAATGTGGTTAGCTTGGTTTTTAACCCAACTACACTTTTACAATTTGGAAGCCTCAAAGGCAGTACAATCATAATCTGGGGGTTTTTTTGAACTTGCAGAATTTTAAGAGATATGTATTTTTAATTTCCCATTCTTGTCCCTAGGTGGTTCTACTTCCTGGCTGAAACTCCATGATGTGGAAGCTGGATCTTTTTTGATCATGAAGGGAACCTTGTTACCAGACAACTCTGAATGATCAGTTTTAGAAAGTATGGTTAGGAAATAGAATCATACTTTGAAGTTCAACAGTTAAATTTTGTCCTTCTGGAGTTCAATATGTCTCTCTGACAAACACATATTGCTTATCATAATCTAAAGATCAGTTCCCAAAATAAATTAACGAAGTATATTTTTCATGTGGCACCACCTTATCCTCTCTGTTTAACACATTGTTCACTAACTTACATGAGGCATCCCATTGCAGGATCAAGGCTTACATGAACAAATACGTAAGTGTATGTGTAATTTGAGCATTCTCACTGTCTTCAGTACAATGCTTGTGCTATTAAAGTTAAACAAATGGTTAAACAGTTGCAAGATCGAGCCTGTCATGGCCAGGAGGATGTAAGTAGCCAGGTGTAGTTGGCAATTTGGATCAGAGGACCATGTTCAGATTACCAGGAATCAGACAAGAGGCAATCAAACTGATCCAAACAAGGTCAGACATTACTCACGTCACTATGAATCTGGCAAGAGCCAGCTGAAGTAATCCAGACGGGATCAGACACTATTTAGGTCACCAGGAGTTAAGCCAATCAATGTCGGAGCTGACAGAACTGGGCAAGGGTCAAAGGAGGAATCTCAGAGGGACCAGTTCTGCAGACAACCTCCTGTACTGTTCTTAGGGAGCCCTGACTAATCAGAGGTCTCAACATTCCTCCAATCAGTGCTCAGGGAGGCCTCCTTGTAGTTTCAGGTTTCATGGTCTCTCTATGCAGTCAGCTGCTAGTATGCTGCTGGATAAGAGTAGTATTGCACACTGATTAGGAACCCTGCAAACCAGATTCAGGATCCAGGGGGTCATGACATAGGCTTTATTTACTATTTGGCAAAATTTAGTAATCCACAATCTTAGTCATTAATGTGACTCGAGAGATCAAGTGAATTGGCAAGGTTAAACCAATGTTAATTTAAGTTCCAAGTGCATTTTTAAAATGTAGACATTTAAACATTACAAATAAAGAAAGTCTAATAGCAGTTCCTCCTTCACTTACCTGCTGCCACTTGAGTTCATGTCCTCCGTATTTTATATGTCTACAGATGAAGATACCAATTACATTCAAACCAACTGCTTTGCACTCTTGTAGTACGGTATCAGTGGCATTGGCAACTATTGCAGAAGCAATGAAAATTTTTGAGAGCCAGAACTCAACTGTGGCATAGACTTTCAGTTCTCCATGTAAAACTTTTCAGTTCTCCGTAATCTAAGAGGCGATTAGTTTAGAGTGCATTTTACAGCAAAATTAAAATATTGCCATAAGGAAATACACATAGTAAAAAGAACCTATCATTTATATTAGTCAACTACATACATAGCCAGATTGTTTGAGTCAGCTCATTTTTTGCTATAATAAACTGTAAAAGACAACTGTCTGAAATCCTGACTAGCCATTTATCTACCAGTTTCCAGAAGCATTCAGGTCCCTCTGCCATCTTAATCATATCTTCACTATTTAAAAAGTTAAGTGGATAGAATTCTTATGATAATAACTCCCCCTCAACCCTTGTGCTTAGGGCCACTTCCATTTGAGAATCAAGAAGTTTTATAAATTCCCCTTTTTCTCCCAGCAGGGAAATGTTGTCATTACACTATTCTGAACCTGAGTCTGGAAAAAAAACAAGGACTGACAGATTTCAGTATCAAAAGAATCATAGGGTTGGAAGGGACCTCATGAGGTCATCTAGTCCAACCCCCTGCCAGAGGCAGGACCACTCCCACTAAACCATCCCAGTCATGGTTTTGTCCAGCTGGGCCTTAAACACCTCCAAAGATGGAGATTCCACCACCTCCCTAGGCAGCTCATTCCAATGCTTTACCACTCGCCTAGTAAAAAAGTTTTTCCTAATATCCAGACTCGACCTCCTTAACTGTAACTTGAGACCACTGCTCCTCGTTCTGTCCTCTGTTATTACCGAGAACAGTAGAGCTCCGTCTTCCTTAGAGCATCCCTTCAAGTAGCTGAAGGTTGCTATCAAATCCCCCCTCAATCTTCTCTTCTGCAGACTAAATAAGCCTAATGCTTTCAGTCTTTCCTCATAGGGAACTCTCTAAGCTGACTTAATCAATCAAATCATAGGGTTGGAAGGGACCTCATGAGATCATCAAGTCCAACCCGTGGTCCAGCCCTTTAATCATTTTGGTTGCCCTCCGCTGAACTCTCTCTAGCATGTCCCTCTCCTTTTTGTAGTAGGGAGCCCAAAACTGAACACAGTATTCTAGATGTGGCCTCACCAGTGCAGAATAGAGGGGAATGGTCACATCCCTTGATCTGCTGGTAACACCTCTTTTGATGCAGCCCAATATGCCATTGTTTTTTTTGGCAGCAAGAGCACACTGCTGACTCATATCCAGCTTCCCATCCACCATGACCCCCAGGTCCTTTTCTACAGTGCTGCTACTTAGATGAATGTTCCCCAGTACATTGCGAGGCAGCTAAGCATCAACCTTATTTTACACATGGGAGCAGTGAAGAACCTAGTGTTTATGGGCTACATCCTGAAAGATACCAAGCACCTACTGGGAAATGATTAGCGCTGCCACCCTGGCTGTGTTCCCACTAGCTCGTAAGTTTGTTTCTCTCACCAGCAGCCACTGGTCCAATAAAAAGATATTAAACCGTGTCTCTCCCACAGTCTGTCACAGGACTATTATAACCAGACCTCACCTTTGGTTCCCACAAGCTCTCAAGCCAACTAGGTCCTAGTAGCATGCAGTCACTGTCTCTACTCATGGCCTCTCTGGCACATTCCTAAGGGACAGACACCATCTTTAGCACCCACTCTTGAGATGTAGAACCCTCCAATCCCACTGCCATTGGTCTGAAGGTCAGTGCTGAGGCCCCCGAGCCACCTCACTAGCTTATAGGCACTCTAGTCTAGTGTATAGTTAAACTCTGGTAATAACTCAACAGTTAAAGCAAGGAAAGTCTTTGCAAAGGAACTTCTTAAATATACATACTGAACTCTTGTTTAGTGCACCTAACAGCTGATGAGCTGTTTAACCATGACAGCAAACAGCTGACCAGCTGTTCACTGGACTTCTCACTGGAACCTGCTTCAGCCCTGCTCCAGAAGTCACAAAGGTCCCAACCTCTGTGACCATCCAACCACAATGATTCACAGATATAAAGCAGATAGCTACAGACTTGCATGGCTCTATGTGTGGCACAGAAAGTGCCCCTCCAGAAGCAGCCAAGTATTGATTTCTGTGCATGCTTCCAGCCACTTCCCATTGACCCACAAAGGACTCACCACTTGCTGTAGTGGCAGTCACCTGTGTTCTTTATTTACAATCCAGTTAAAAGTATTTCTAGTTCTAGCCTCAGGTACTCTATGGGCTCAGAGAATCACAGTCTCTATATGTTTCCTAGCTAATGGATCATTTGCCTTGCCAGTTCCCCAGCTCTACTAGCCAGATCTCTCTTTCTTAGCCGCCTTCTCCAGCCAATTTATCAACCAGCATCAGGCTAACAGCTCTTCCCCTTCTCCTCCTAAGGCTAAGGCTCTGACTCAGCCTAATCAGAAACTGCAGCTGTTGCATATATTGCCCCATCCCAAGGGTCAGGCCTGACAGAGATAAGGAGTTTTTTCACCCTCTGCCCTATCACAGATACAAAATGTGGATATTCTGAGTTCTGGTTGGTTCTGTGCTTATCCACAATTACACAGATACAATTATTTTTGAAACTCTTGTAGCCTAAGTAGATGAGATAAAGGAATTGATGTTAATAGGAGAGGAAGCAGGCAAAAATATCAACTATTCTTGTCTTTGTGGGTTATTCTGAATGATAATCTGTGCTGTCAGATATATAGACTTCCAGCTTATTGCTGTTTTAGTAAATTCCTCCTATTTTCTGCTAATTCAAGCCCTTTTTGTAACCACAGGTCTCTTCCTGGTAAGTCCCTACAGATTTTGACTTGTTCAGTGTTTTTTCAAATGAAGAATATGCCTGTGGTCAGGGCTGGCGTTGGGGATCGTGGTGCCCCCCCATCCCCCAGCAGCAGAGCGACGCCGGCGCAGATGAGTGATGTCATCAGGGGAGCGCCATGGCGCTGTCCCCTTTTGACGCCCCTCAAAATGCCGGCGCCCCTGTTACGCAGGGGCTGCTTACCGCCTAGCGCCGGCCCTGCCTGTGGTACACTTTACATGTGTGAACTGACAGAAGCTAAGTCATGGATATTACAATAAAGATAACAGATTCAGTGTGTGTCACATATCCCTCTTGTGCAATTCCATTTCCGGATTGATCATCACACTTTTGTTTACCTATATATTCTCCTATTTGTGCACTCGTCTGCACAAGTGACTCACCACATATGGCATTTACGCAGTGGAGAATTACGTCAGGGGACATAATAAACATATGCACTGCTTTTCTGATATCTCAAGAAAAGGTGGGTTTCTTCCTGAGTGACCGACAGTTTTCCATTGAGACAGTAAGATCATTTCTCAGTTGACAAGCTTGAGCTTTCAAATAGGAAAAGCTTCAGGGACCCAAATGGGTTGAGTTTTCCATTTTAAGTATTCAGGAGGGGAACTCCTGTACCTCATTCCTGAACATAGTAAACAAAATGTGCTTTAGATTAAGAAATGTTGCCCTATGGATCTTTGTCTCCATGACCTTTTGGAACTGCAGAGGTTCAGCTACCACAGAGTCACTCAGTGCAATTCTTATGGGTGTAGTATAAGCCCTGGTCTACGCTGACAGTGAAGTTCAGCATAATGCTGCTGACCCCAGCCTTCTGCAGCCTGTCCCTCTGCTGTCAGAGCAATATTTTTTTTTTAAAGGATTGCAGTTCAACCTGCTACCACCACCCCCACAAGTGGCATAGCACTGAGGTCAAAACCAACAATTTGAAGTTAGGTCTGTGTGGCCAGAGATCAGCTTTTCTAGTTTTTCCTGTCTCCTTTACCATGGCAACATAGCTCCTCCCCTGCCTGCAGCCCCAGGAAGTTTTCAATTAATTCTTCTCTCTGCATGCAGCACTGTGCTTCTCTGTTCTGCTTGTGGCAGAAAAACAGCAAAGAAAGTTCTTCCTGCTTTTTTCTCTTTAGAGAAGAGGGGAGGAGCAGTGGGCAGAGAACAACTACCTCCCCATAAGCCCCTGCATCTACTATCCACAGTGCAATCGACTTCAGGAAGTCACATGAGCAGGGTGGATATGAGTCCCCAAGCAAGCAATCTGCTGTGATCACTCGCCTTCTGTAATTCAACAGTTTAAAATCAAATTAAAACCCAACCCACAGTGTAGATAAACTCTAAGAGTGTGAACAGAATAATATTACCAGAGCAGGAGAAAATGGTTATGACATGACATGTATGGATGCTTTAGAATGGGTAGTGGAGAACTCATCTATATGTTTTTCTGTATGAAAGCAGCTCCACACTTCTGAACGACTTCCCTCTTTCCCACACTGTGGGCAATAGGCTAAATTCCTCGAGGATTAGCAGGCCCAGTAGGGAGCCAGTTTACTATAGCCTTCTGGAGCTTATATTTCTGAGACAAGTGTATAGGTTGGGGGGGACTGGGCCTTATATTTGCAACTGAAGTTTTTCCTATATGGAAATACTCATTTTTGTTAGTTTGTACCCAACTGTTCATTTTTAATGGATTCTGTCACATTTTAGAGGATTTTTAAGCATCAGTGCATCATTCATCTCTCTTTCTAGAGTCGGGGATAGTTATCTGTGATGCCAGCCTCCATTGCCCACTTGTTAAATTTTCAAACAGGCACCTTTGTGCTTTCTCCCATGGTGCCCTTCACACTTGGGAGGCGCTACCTATAAAACATGTACAAAACTAACTCATTATTCCCCTTCAAAACCCTCCTTACAACTCTCCTTGTCCATGACACCCACAAAAAAAATCTTCACAAGAATGAGGCCTATGATGTGCAGAGAGCCCTACCTATCCTGCTGATCAATACTGTTCCATTATTTCCTTGCACTCCCCTATCTGTCTGAATCCATCCATGATCTCTTGTTTTTATACATAAATGTAACCACTTTGGAGTGTGGACTGTCTGTTTCTTTTAGGCTTTTTACAGCATCAGGGTGGGCAAACATTTTGGCCTGAGGATCACATCTGCTGTTTGGTGGGCCACATGTAGTGGCAAGGGTGAGGCTTATAAAATAAATAATATATAGCAAATAATCAATAAATAAAGTATAATAATAATAAATCATACATAAAATATTTATTTATAAAAACAAATAACATACAACAAAAATAAGGGAAAACAAAATAAAATTCCAAAGCTGCTGAGCCTGGAGGAAGTGGCAGATGCACTCCCAACCAAGGTGCTACTGGACAATGTGCTTTGGCCAGTGTGCCAGTAGGCCTGCAAGAGTAAGAAGTGGAGCCACAGACCCAGCTGCTGGATTGGCTGAAAGGCTCAGGTGGGCCATACATAACCTCAGGGATGTAGCTTGCCCACCTCGAATCTAGCACAGTGGGGGGTCCTGGTTTATGCTGGACTTCTTATGGTATGTCTACACTGTACACTAAACCTTGGTAGGCTGGGCTTGTGAACTTGGTATTTCTAAGCCTGTACTGAAACATGCAAACTACATTGTAAACACAGGTTTAAAATTGCTGGATCTGTGTCTTACAGCTGCTAACACTGCATTACAAGGAACCTCTGATTTGGGTCTGTGCCTTATGCTGCATCTATACTACAAGTAGTGTAGTGGCTAGCATATCTGCTTTATATACAGAAGGGCCTGGGCTCAAACCCCAGAGGGTTGGACTAGATGATCTCATGAGGCCCTTTCCAACCCTATGATTCTATTCTATACACTGCCAACTACCAGGGTGGCTTGAATCCAAGTCAAAGCAGGGCTTGGGTTCTGATCCACCTCATTCATGGAATCCTAAGATTAGATCCTGAGAGTTTGCTGATCTGAGTCAAGTTGATATGTGTGTGGATGGTGGGGGGGCTGGCCTCAAATCTGAGTCACTGCCCAGGCATAGGGTGCAGTGCACGCATACCTTTAGGCACTATGGTAATACAAATGATAATGAAACACACAGCAATACTGCAGGTTTTAAAGGTAATGAGAGCCTGAGCATAGCCACTCAACTCCAGAGTGAATTTCACAGTATGTCCTAAGGGTCAATGGCATGCATAGACATCTCTGTCATATACATAGAAAAAGTAGCAGAGGTGTAACCACCATGAAAAAATGAATCAACATTGCTACATCTTTGAAAAATTACTCAACAGTCCAATTAGAGCCTTCTGAAAGCCTGCAGCTCAGGACATGTTTCTGTAACACACCAAATGCATACACAAAGTGGGTGTGTCACCACAGAAGAAACCAGGAAAAGCTACATACAGACAATAAAGTACGTCAGAGAGGAACTAAAAAAGGAAAAGATATAGTATGCCTGTCTTTAAACAGGCAAAAATGCAAAAAACAGTATAATTGATTTTGTTGTCCTAGAGTTTGGATGGATAATGCACTTGTGAAGTGTAGCTGATTTGTAAGGGTACTAATAAATGCAACTTTTGAATTGTATTTTAAATATAATTTTTGTAGTGTTGGCATTAGATCAAGTGCACCGGAAACAACAATGAACCCCCACATTGCCTTTCCACAACCTAGAGAGATCACTTCCAGAAAATGAATACTTCAGTCTCTGTGCTCTCTCAATCCTTGACCTATCTGCTAAGATTTGTCATCAAGCATGCAAATTAATGTCAATTTGGTGAGGGTGGTAGCAGAATTTGGGGATATGAGCTACTGTGTAGTAGGGATGAGACTGGAACCAACTCATTTCACACAGGCCACTGAAGAACCATCAAACAGTAATAGCTTTCTGTTGTATCCTATGATTAATCAACTAATGGAAGTAGAGACTATTTTCTGATAAATCTTATTAGAATATGTTGTAATGTGGTGAGCTAATGCTACAACTGACATTCATAACACAATTACAGTGGCCACCAAAAGTCTAGATTCATAGTCACTATCTCCAGCCTGCAGGAGCTGGAATGAAGCATCTTGCTTTGCTTTCTAACCCTCTAACAGTGGTTTTCAAACTTTTTTCCTCAGGACCCAGTTGAAAAAAATTATTTCTATCCATGACCCACCAATTACATCTTTGAGCAATGCATTCCACTCTTCTGGAGGCGGCAGCAGAGGGTGCCATGATCCTGTACCTCTGTGTCTGCAACCCAGTACTGGATCCTGACCCTAAGTTTGAAAACCACTGCTCTAAGATGCTCAAGAATACAGAGATAGTTCACAAAGTATCATATCCAACTTTCCTCAGCTAGAAAGGCCAGTATCACATAGCATTGAGGGCAGCACTTAAGTCAGGATTCAAAGGAATCTCTTAATTAAGTTTCCTGGTTTTCTTTCTCCATAATTCAAAATTGTCAATTTTTTTGTAAAACTGTTCATCCTCAAGGACCAAGTTAATCATAACACAGACATAACTGAGTTGCTTCACTTCTTAGACTTAGGCTGTGTTCACACAGCACTTTTGTTTTGAAACAACCTCGTT
>ML681992.1:10133255-10156324 GCA_007922195.1 Podocnemis expansa
GGAGCAGCGCTGGGCAGCGCTGCAGCCCACCGGTGCCTGCAGCCCGGGAGGAAGCGAAATAGCAGGTTCACAGTGTGAACCTGCTATTTTGTTTCCTGCTTTTTTTCTCATTTCGAAATGACTTTTTTTGCTAATTCAAAATAAGTCATTTTGAAATAAGGCGTTATTTCAAAACAAGTTGTTTCAACACAACTTGTTTTGAAATAACCGTGTGTGTGTGAACACAGCCTTAGAGCTGCTATTGGCAAGTATGAAAAACCACAGGGAAAAATAAACCTGCAGCGTAGCAAGTAAGAATGGGATTTATTCAGAGATGTTTTCTCTCCACAAAATCACTCTTTTTTTAAGCCACGTTAAACCAAAAACCAGGCAGTATCCCCTGGTGGGTGTTGAAGAAAGTACAAGATGACAAAATGTATCTGCCCATCTTACATCTTATAAGACAGCTCTTCCTTTTATGCCTAATTTGGCTTTCAAAATAACATGGAAGTTGACTTGATCTCCATTCACACTATCTCATTAAGCTGTCTACCTCCTTTGCTTGTTTTCTTTTAAACTATTTTTGGTGATGGCTCATTTATCCCTGATTCCTATTACTTATTTTCATGATTTGGGGTTCTTTTAAACATGGGACCTGCTTCTACAGTTTTAAGTCAAAACTTCCACTGAAAGGAAACAGAAATTTCAGTTCAGAAAGGACTGCAGGCCTGGGACCATTGTTGTCACTTCTGAGCCTCGTGGAAGGTCTACATTGCTTGCTCTTTTCAGCAGCAGTTGAATGGAGATAACACAAGTTACCTAAAATAACTTGCATATCTGTGTTTGGCTTCCGTACTCCCTGCACATCCACTATACTGAGTTGAAGGGAGGAGTCTCCCTTTGACTTAGTGCTACCCAATTGCTAGGGTGGTGCCCAGGGTCAGGGACTGAACTTCCTGATCAGCTGAGTGGGTCTTCACAGACCCAATTGATCAGGAAGTTCAAATTGATGGTGATGAATTTGCCACCATCAGTAAAGACAAGCCCTTAGTCCTGCAACAGGCTTTTGTTAATGAAGTAGTAGAAAAATGGGGAGGTACCTAAGTGGGTCCCACTAGGAGAAGTAAGGAGAAGCTTACAATCCAGGAGTGGTGGAGGCTTCCTTTACATCCAAATACCCAAAGGACAAAAAGAAAGCAATTCTGCAGAAGACCTGTTGTGATGGTCTTATGCAGGGGTTAAAGTAAGCTGGAATGCCCCAGAACACCATTCCGGGGCCCCCCTTTTTTTAGGGGACAGCATTCCTGGGCTCCCTAAAAATAAGAGAATGCACTTCAATGCTGCATTCTGGGGCCCCCTAAAAACAGACAAATGCATTGGAACGCAGCATTCCAGTGTGCTCCTCCAGGGCTGGCTCAAGGGGCTGTGGGCTGGAGCAAGCCCAGCCACTCCTCCCTCCCTTTCCTGGTGCCTGTGCCTGTGCCAGCCCCGCCCCTTCCTGCTGGACCCGGGCATGACGAGTGGCCCAGATCCAGTCTTGGGCTCATGCCCCCTCTCGCCAGCACTGCAGCCTCCCTCCCCCTGGCCTAGCTCCTTAGCCACGTTGGCAATGCAGACAAGAGGGCCCAGGGGGGTGGGTTTGGGGATGGGCAGGAAGCTGGTGGGGAAAGCATGTGGGTGGCTGGGTGGGTAGAAAGGGTTGGGATGGTGGGCTGGGGGTGTGTGGAGGAGGTTAGGGGGCTGAAGGGGGTGAAGTAAAGACAGGGAACTGGGGGGGCAATATTCCCTGTAAGCTGTGTGGGTGCACAGCCACACAGCCCACCACAGATGCCCACCTCAGGGAACGTTGCCAGCTGTGCAGGGCCAGCAGCCAGAGTCCCGGCTGAGAGGAGCACTGGAGCTGGGAGATATTAAAACTCCCACTCAGAGAAGCTCTAACGGAGCATGCCCAGAATGTCTGAGCACGCTCCATTAGTGTTTCTCTGGCCCCAGGAGCTGTGCCTTGGCCATGCTGCTCCAGCAGCTGGATAAGACTGCCAAGAGGGGTCGGGCCAGTTGGGAGGTTACAGGGGGAGCGGGCTAAGGTGGGAGGAGGGGATCTGGCTGGCAGGGTGACCAGCAGGATTGGGCCTGTGGGGGGCAGCATTGGGCCCTTGCAGTCAGCAGGATCGGGCCTGCTGGGGAGCCCGCGCAGCAAGCAATGTGAGTTGCTCAGCTGCTTCAGGCTCTTAGGGGGAACATTGGGGGGGGGGGGGTTAATAGGGCCGGAGTGGTGCACTGGAGCAGGAAGCTTAGGGAATGGGGATGGGGGTGGAGGAAGACATGGAGAAAGAGGGCTCTGATGGGGGATAGGTGTTTCGGGGACAGTAGCTGGTGAAGGGGGCCTGGAAATTTAGGAAGGTTCCAGGGCCCATCAAATTATACTTTACCTCCTGGTCTTATGGGCCTGTGGGAGGAAAATCAAGCTCTTCCAGCTCAGGTGAAAACACTCAAACAGATGGTAGGGGAACAACATAATGTAAATCTCTAGAGTGTAATGGCTATGCAGGTGGCTGAAAGTAACATGGAAAATTTGGACAACCTGAAGACAGAGGACCTGACACCAAAAAGCCAAGCAGATACCTTAAAAGCACAGTTCCAAAGGGACACCTGTGTTAGTCTAGTTCAGCAAAAGAAGCAAAGAGCCTGTGGCCACAGCCCTGCCCCTCCCCAGTTTTCTCTTTTCCGCCCTCAGAGATGGTTACGGAACAGCCTATTTCTTGCTTTTGCAAGGGCCTTTGTCTCCATTCTGTTTTATGAGCATTTTCACTGGAAGATCTGTTTGCGAACATCACCAGTGCTCCTACCAAGTCCTTCCAACAGAAACTTGAACCCGAGGAACAGCTCCCACTGGAGGTATCTTAAAGGCCTGGGTGAGCTTCACTGGCTGTATTATGCTCCATTTGCAGATCTTTAAATGAAGGACTCAGGAAGACAGGGAGCGAATGCTGCATAATATTGCCCAGGAATGGGCCCTGCAGCGGATGCCGGGTATGTCTGTCACACCCAAGGATTCACTGGCAGTGAGTGCTGAGCTGGCACTGGAGCCCTCTCAGTGCTGCTCTCCAGCTATGAATAAAAGACGCAATCAGCCTCTAACTCGGCACCATGGGCCTGGTTGGCACCAGCGCCCTTTCATTGCCGCTCTCCAGCTATGAATAAAAGCCGCAATCGGCCTCTGATGCAGCACCGCATGCTAGATGGGCACAGCACTCTGGCTACGAATAAAAGCCATGTTCAGCCTCTAACTCGGCACTGCGTGCTCAGTTGGCACTGGAGCCCTCTCAGCGCTGCTCTCTGGCTACAAATAAAAGCCGCAATTGGCCTCTAACTTGGCACCACATGCCCGGTCAGCACTGGAGCCCTCTTGGTGCCACTGTCTGGCTGTGAATAAACGGCTGCGATTGGCATTTGGCTTGGCACCATCTCTGTGCCATGTGACCTTATCCCCGGTAC
Source organism: Podocnemis expansa (assembly GCA_007922195.1). Lineage (NCBI taxonomy): Eukaryota > Metazoa > Chordata > Testudines > Podocnemididae > Podocnemis > Podocnemis expansa. The sequence goes on from ML681992.1 coordinate 10,136,730, forward strand.
CTCCTCTCCAAAGAAAAGGGCTGGAGCATCTGATCACCATATGTTGCCAGCAGCACCTCAGGCCAGTCGGCACCAAGGCCCTCTCGGCACCGGTCCCCAGCAGAGCACAGGTAAGCGTGCTTCGCGTCAGCTTCAGCACTGAACTGCCAGTGCTGCTCTGGCTCTCCCCTCTGGGGGGGGGGGGGGTGAGGGACAGAGCCTATCATGGTGCCATCCACACTGGATGACTTTAAGGTGGCGGAGGCTCTTCGGCTCCTCAAATCGCAGCCAGGCCATCGAAGCAAATGGTTAAGTCTTCCTTCCTTTCACTTTACCCAGCGCTGAGGGTAGCTGCTCACTCCTTGGCACCACGTCACTGCGGAACTGAGGGCTCCAACTCCTGTGGTGCCGACACCTTGCCTCAGCACCGCAAGAAGGTCCAAGAGTGCATGGCTCAGGCCCAGCCTCCTACTGAAGAGTTCCCTGCACTGGCTTTTTCTCAATACCGCACTCAAAGCTGGTTACCTCCCATTGAGGCCTTGGAAGGGGAGTTTCAACTCAGTACCACGGCCCCAGGAGAGGGCACCCTGGTACCGAGGTTGGCCCTTCCCCTGGCTAGAGCCATGACCCAGGGCCAGTGTCTTACAGAGAAGACCCTACCACACTTCAACCCCTTTCACTAGGTCACCTCCTACCTGGGGGTCAGGGTCACACCCCTCGAGGGGAACCAAGACCCCTTATTCGACCTGGAGGTTGCATCCTCTCCAGTCACCATTATGATCCCTCTTCATGCTTGTGTCCTTGACATCACTGGGACATACTGGCCTGAGCCGCCTTGGTTTACCCCTGGGTTCCCAGCAGTCCAGGAGGTTTGACCTCCCTGGTCAAAGGCCTATTCAACTTCAGGCTCTCAGTTGAAAATTGCTAACCATTAGGTCTTGTTTAACAGGTATTCCCTAGATCTGTGTAATGCTATGAAGGGTTTTAGCAGCTTCCTCCCACAACAACACTTGGAGGATTAGGATGCCTTTGTTGAGGAAGGCACCTTGGCCTCACGCGAAGCCCTTACAGTGGCATGGGATGCCTCGGACACGGCCAGCTGCGGCATTGCTACAGCCGTGGTTATGTACCGAGTGGCCTCTACCAGGACCTACAGCAGTCCACATTAGACCTTCCCTTTCGAGGGACAGTCTCTCTGTGCCCTGGCCACTGACTCCCTGATCTGCAGTATTGTGATCCTGGTCAGCCCTCAGAGTCCTGGGTATGCTTACTCCCCAGGTGCTTCAATGTTCTCCTAGCTCACCATGACCCCACAAACACTTGGGGTGAGGGCCCTCAAGGTAGTCTCCCCCTCACAAGCAAAACAGCTACCTTTTAGGGGCCCTCGGACTGCAGGTTGATGGCCCCCTTTTCTCCCATTGAAGGTGATCAACTCTAATACAGTCATCTCTCCCTCCATCAAACCCAACCCTTGAACTTCAGGGAAGCACCCTAAATCGCTTATGTTAAACACCCCCTCACGATCAGCCTCGCCTCTTCCTCCTCTCCGGTAATGATGCGTCTGCCTTTTCCCTTACTGTACCCTTCAGGTCAAGTAAGGGCCTGGCAACCAGAGAACTCTCCTCACATGTGCTTGGTTCTAGCTGCATGTGCCCTTGAAGCCTTGGTGGAAATCTGGGGTGATAGAGGTACGAGAAGGGGATACATGATGTCCCCCACCACCACAACACCTGCTCTGTGGCCCTTACCCAGGGCTACAGCCCACTGGGACACAAAGAGTAGGATACCCACTCCCCATCCTTGTACCCAGGGGCACCTCCTCCCCCCCCCCCCCAATCTCGTCCAACCCTTCCCCAGTCAGGCACACTGGGACGGGTACACTTCTGCTTTGCTGGCCCCAAGAGCATTTCTTATTTGTGTTGGCCTGCAACGGACCTTGGGGGAAATTACTGTGGATGGTGTACCCCACCTCCCAGGTAGTAGGTAAGAGGGCAAGCTCATACCCTCTTGTCCTCTACTTTTTCCCTCCCTGCCTCTCCAGGAGGTCCCCTTTTTATTCTCAGGGCTATGTTCTTCAGACTTGTATTAGGCCTGTCGCTCGAGGCATCCTCGAGCTCCACCATAGGGGTTTTGCCTCTTCAGCTCCCACCCCTCCTCCCCAAGGACATTCACCACATCTCATTGGTCCGTCCGCCCACAGGCAAACCTCACGTTTAGCTTCCTACTGGACCCCCCTCTGCTCTGATGCCTCCCTGCAACTAAGCAAGGGATGTGTTCTGTTGAAAACCCCAGACGGCCATCTAGGAGCTGCCTTGACCTTTCTATGACGTCCCCCTCCTCCCTAGAATTGCAACGAGGGGAGGTAGTAGGGGATAGAACTTTTAACCCTCATTGGTATTCATACACCTGAAGGACATGTGGTCCTTAGCTCACGGTTAGTTCCGCTGCAGGACTCTGGCTCTCCAGGGAATTTGCAAAACCCTTAGCAGGCTGGAAAGCCTGACCCCTTACGGGTGACACTTTCGTAATGTCCCCTCATGCCCCATGTTCCTCAGAGGACACATTGGCTTCCCCTTGGTTCTTCCCTAACTGGGGGGTTGCCTTATACCCTCCTCCCCTCTCTCCTGGGTCTCTCTCTTCCCTTCTTCCACCCGGGACCTGCCCAAGCCTCATCCCTTCCAATACGTGGGAAGGTGCACCAGTAACACCCTTCCCCTCTCAGAGTAGGCATTATAGACTACATCCGGCTTGCATCTTGGCTAAGTCATCATCTTCTTTCCTCATCAGGATCTATGTAAGATCCCTTCTAGTTGGCCCATTGCAGCCGGGACCCAACACCTACTCCCGCTGCTAGAGATGAGTCATCAAGCCGTGATATGAAGGTTGACTGCCTCTCCATAGAAGTGAGAGTGAGAATATCAGGTGAGAGGAGAAGTGAGAATATCATGCGAGCCACATTCCCCCCCCCACACACACACTCTCTGATTCTGGAGCTTGGGGGACATGACCCTTGGGGGGGACCTGACCCGTCTATAGAGATGGTTGGATACCCCTTCCCTCTATTTAGCAGACCTCTCCTTTCGCGAGTCCGTGTATCAGGAGAGTAGAATACAGATGGAAGGGAGAGAAATGCACACCTAGCCTTGAGGCTGCATAAGCCCCTCCTAGAACCCCATGATGGTTTCTCACCCTCCCTGTCTCAGGTCATTCCCCTGTCCCTTTGGTCAGGGATGACCTAACATGGGAATCCAATCACCTTTCCTCCAGTTTCTCTGTTTTCACTTTCCAGTCATTTAACATTCATGACCTCTGCTGTTTGGCTTCTCTCCTGATGCTAGGATGGGTGTACCTAAAGGTCCCCCTTTTTCCTACTAATACCTGTGGAAGGGTCACCTCTAAACAAGGGCCCTCCGGGGATCCCCACTTCTTCCTTACAATGACCTCCTTGACGGACTGTCTCTGACACTTTGGGGCCCAGAGATGGGCCTGCCCAGCATCTCGGCCTTAGTCCAGGGCCCTCCCCCCCAGGCCCTCCATTCCCATGCTTCAACAGATGGAGGGGCAGGGGTCCCCACCTACTCCTTCCTTGTTATTTTCTTCCTATGTTATCTTTCACATGGAGGTGGGACATCTTAGTTTAGGGCACCCTTATCAATCTTGCCCTTGGCATCTGTTGCCTGTATGTCAATGGGGAAAGGCCTTTTGCCTATCCCCCATTTGGTCAAGGCGCGATGTGTTCTCTGCCCCAGACTTGGTTAGAACCCAGTTTACCTCCCTTTGAGGTTAGGGCGGCAAGGGCAGCAGTTATCCCACCCTTGCTCATCGCCTGCAGCTGTAGAAGCCTGTTGCTCTGGATCACGACTGCTTTTCTCAAGAGTCAATTCTGCTAGGGAAGAATCTTATTTAGATGATCTTGCTGGTGACAAGGATGCTCTCTGCTATTGTGATTTAGCAGGTTCCCCAGTAATGAAACAGGACTGCCCTCCTGGAGTTCTAGTCTCCTGACAGAGTGGCAAATGACCCTTCGGCACTCTCATGCACATCTTCTCTCGAAGATCTTGCACTTAGTGGCGTGTCCATAGGCGTTTGCCTGGTGGCCCAGTGCTTCTTCACCCAGTTTTGGGTGCTGTGCTATTTGTGGGTGGCCATGCTGATGGTGGATACGGCTCTAACCAGGGGCGTTGCTGGCACTGGGCACGCCCAGCCACGTGCCCCGAGCCCCAGCGCTGGTGCCCCAGATCTCCGGCTCAATCAGGCCGGAGATCCGGGGCCCAGCCACCAGCAGCTGTGGCAGCCCAGTCCCCGGCTGGGGATCAGGGGTCCAGCCGCTGGCAGCCGTGGCGGCCCCGTCCCCGGCTGGGGGCGGGCCTGCAGGCTGAGGCGGGGCCTGTGGGCTGAGAGCGGGGCCCGTGCCCGTGGCCCAGATCCCTCGCCCCCCCAGCAATGCCCGTGGCTCTAACTCCATCCACCTTCCACAGTACGGCTAACAGTCACCTGATACTGAATGTATCTGAGCAGCGCTCGAAGAACAGTGGGTGACTTACCAGTAACTGTCCTTCTTCGAGATGGGCTGCTCGGATTCATTCGGATCCCTCCCACCATCTCTGCTACTCAGAGTTAGTGACTAGTAGGAACTGGGGAGGGGCAGGACTGCAGCCCTATATACAGCCACGGGGTGGCCAAAGGGCGTTGGCTGCCGGCCCTGTCCTGACAGGCTAAGGCTAAAGGAAATTTCTGGCCAATCGTGCTCTGCGGCACGTAGACACCTGTCACTGAATGAATCCGAGCAGCCCATCTCGAAGAAGGACAGTTACTGGTAAGTAAGCCACTGTTCTGCCTGCTTTTTAGAGGGAAGGGAATTTTCCCCAAGGAGGTGACACTAATGGGTTGCTAAGTTCCAAAGGGCAGAAGTGGGATTTTCTCCCAAAAAAATTCATGCAATAAATAAATTTGTTGGTCTTTAAGTGCCACAGGACTCCTTGTTTGTTTTAATGGGTTGCTGAGTACTCCAGCTGCAGACAATAGGAGCCCAGAGAAATCACATGGTACCCCCTTAGGAGGAGGAGAGGGGAAGGAGTATAGTGCTGTTGAGGGGAACCACTGAGTAACCCCTAAGAAGGAAAGGGAGTTCTTACACCTGTATAGTCCGGGGGCTAATGGATCAACAAGTGGCCAACTGGCATGCAGGATTCTCCCCAGACTCTGGCTACACCTGACCATAAAGTTCTTTCTAATATTAAAAGGGTCCAGGAAATGTTTAATCAACTTCCGCTAGAGCCAGACTGCCTGAACAAAGGGTGTGGTGTGGACTTCTAAGCATCCATCCATGATGATAACTTGATGCTGATGTTGTATTATATAGTGGTGATTCTGATATTCATGTAATCTTTGTAGTTAGATGTACTGTGTGTGGATTTTTGGTAAAGGTTTCTGCACGTACTGAGGATAGTGAGTGGGGAAACTGAGGCAGACAGCTGCATAATTTTAATGGCATAATTTCAAGAGGGCTTTGAGGGTTCTGCCCCTGGACAGAGGGGAGGTGTCAAGTAATGCACAATGGGCTATGGTCTGTGTAACTTTCCTGTTCACTTTTGCACCAAAAGACTGAACTGATACAATACCACAACCAACTTGGGTAAATTGGGACCACCTAATGCAGTTGCTGAACCAACTCCAGATCAAGCAATGCAGAACACAAGTACTGGAGACCCAGCTCCTCCAAGGAATAACATTTCAGCTAGCAACTGAATTACATGGTGATTATACCTGGACTGATATTGCCTGTGCCCTTCAAACAGGCACAAGAAATTCTCATTTGTTACTTAGCCGTACAACTCATGTATTAGGAGCATTCCTCTTGGTAAGTGTAGTATTAGCAGCGTTATCAGAATGTTTAAAATTGTGTGCTGCCCTTGCTTCTTCCCAGGAACAGTACCTGTAATCCTGTAGCTTGGCAAGTTCAGGGGCCTCTCCCTTTCCCCATAGCAAGGCTGACAGACCTTGGCATCAGACCAACAGGAGCCTGGGTCTCCTGGGCAACTGTCCCACCATCCAGTGTGTGGGTAGGACTGAATGCCTGGGTCCCTTCCGTAGAATGAAAGTGTGTGTGTGGGGGGGGGGGGGCGGGGGTTTGGAATTAATGTTTTCATAGTAACTGGCTAGCTGACCACTGGATTTATTAGAAATCAAACGTATATTGCAAGCTGTGACACTCCATTTTGCTGGAAAGCACCACATTCAACTAACAAAGAAAAGTTGAACGTAGAACAGTTCACTGTTAAATACTGTGATGGCTCTACCAGAAAGCCATAAATAAGAAAGGCCTTACTCTGATAAACTGGATGATGTAGGCAAGGTATCAGAGAGCGCAGAAGAGCCTTGAACATTGCATTGGTCAAAACTGTATTCAGTAACCAAGTAACTCATAAACAACAATCAAGGGGCAGCTAATTATATGCAGTATATTAAGCATAATCTAATCATGTAACCTGCATATTAAGGATAGTGAAACCCTGTAGGGGTTTATCCATAATGCAACCTGTTGTATTATGAATGCACCTGTTGCATTATAAATCACATTTAGCATTTTAGAAAAGTCTTCCTATCTCATGAACCCTGTATTCTGTGTCGACAAGTTCCAAAGGGGCAGCCATGTTAGTCTAGTTCAGCAAAACAAGCAAGGAGTCCAGTGGCACTTTTAAAGACTAGTCAATTTACATATCATATGAGCTTTCATGGGAGAAAATCCCACAGGTCCAGGTGGGGATGTGGCCATTTCCCGCTGGATTGGATATATAAGGGGAACAAATAGTTTGATTAAAGACACCATCTATCTACTCATTCCACTCCTGAGTGGACCTGATCCTTCTTTTCTTCTAACAGCTTTGTGTTGGTACGGCAAACTGCTCAAACAGAACTTGGTGGAGGATTCCGGAGTAATAGCAAACATCTACAATCTGTTTTTGCTATTCATAAATACTAAGTTAGTCTTTTTAGTCTATTAAAAAAAACCCTCTCCTTTACTAGGCACATTATTTGGATGCTTAAATGCTGTGTCCTCAGTTAATAGTGAATGCAAAAACTGAAGTAAGACAAAATGGCTGGTTTGCAGGCAAAGCATGTATATCTCCACATAGACTGGTGTCTCCACACCTTTGAATGACAATGGCTTCTTGCCAAATCAGTTTAGTGATGCACACCCATCACAGCAGAATTAGTCATTCTGCCTGACACATTTACATCATGCTGTATTTCTGGTAGGTAAAGTCTGGATGTTTCTTCACATGTAAGTTCTCCCATTTTCAGTGCAGACTGGGAATTACTTTTTTCAGCACAGCCATGGAGGGTGAAGAGATCACATTCTGGTACAAATTCTTGGCTTTGGGTTTGACATAGGGTGATCTACATTTCCAGAGCATTCAAGGCCTTTCCTGCACCCACTGTAGTCAATAGGGGTTGTGCCACTGCCTACAACAAATGCAGAACCAAGCTCAAAGGCAAGAGACAATTTCTGCATCCTTCACTTTGCTAGGTGGATTTCGTCTAAGACTGATACAGTCTGTTTTTTCTCCAGGTCTTTGAGCTTCCTAACATTGAATTTATTTTCTTGCATGGAATTTCTTTTTCCCTGGTGAAGTGTCTGAGCCTGTCTTGAAGGTGTTTAGTAGTCACTTTTCCACAGCATACTGTTTGCTGATGCAGTGAGGCCTTTTCTATGGAGTACAGTTTACAGGTATGCTACCTTATATGTTCACAGCAGCAAGCCACAGGGCTTTCCTGAGGAGAAACTTCCATATGCAATGTGTGACGAGTCCCAGGTTTCTTTCATCTCCAGTAGCACCATTTTTTCAGCCCTCCTTAATTTCATTACCACATCACTACACATTTCAAAAAGAAAAGAAAAGAAAATGTTTAGCTCTACTCCTTGGACTTCAAAGAAATTGTTGTATTCTTTAAATAATCCAGGGGGAGAAAAATCTGATGGAAAATTGCACATTAGTTATTCAGTCAAATTATATGTGGCCTACTGGAAAGTAACCTACTCCAAATCACCGATCTACAAAAGAAAGAAAGGTTCTGAATACAGCAAGGCTACTTTTAACATTTTAATTTTTATAATTATTTATTCAGGAAGTTTTAACAAATTTCAAAATTATTGCCAGACACTCCACTTTACCAGCATCACTACCACATAAGATGAACTTTATATCACGCAGGATTTCGTTCCTACGGAATTCTGTGTTTACTCATTTTTACAAAGGCAGACAAAGTCTATCTAATGTAATATGTTTTAAAAAATCAAATCTGAGATGATAGTGTTTTTTTGTAATTTGAGTATTGAATAAATAATCAAATGTCCAAGGATTTAGAAAATTTATTTTAACCTGAAGTTCAGAGCAAGAGAGCTCCTACTCCTGACTGTTGAGAAGAAGGGCTGGGAAAATCTCACATTTGATCATTGTCACTAGCTCCCAGTCTCTATTCCTTTTATATGTTTTCCTTTACCGTCTCTCCAGACCTCTGACCTCCCCTCTGAACCACTAGTTGGCATGGGATGAGAAGGAGAAAACAGCTGCCAATTAAAGAGATCTTGTAAGTGGACCGCTAAGGGTAAACCTCATATTCTTAAAGGTTTATAGGCACCTACCCAGGGTATAGCCAGACCTGGTTTTCTGACTAGGCCTCTGAGTCCCTCAGGTGGACCCAGGCTACCAGTTGCAAGGCAGCAAGAGGAGCCAAAGTGTTAGCAGTGGCCATGCTTTGCTTTTGCTTGTTTTTTGGCCAGTCAAACTTCTGCTGGCCAAAAAACAAGAAAGAGATGAAGTTCCAGGGGAGTCCAGAAGTATCTGTTCTTACTTATGTATTGGACGGGGGAAGTTTGACTGACCAAAAAACAAGTGAAAGCAAAGCATGGCTGCTGCCAGCGCTCCAACTCCACTTGCTACCTAGTAACTGGAGAGTCGTCAGGCAGCTTTTTTTGTATGGCTGCTTCCTGAACGTCCAGCTTTTGGTCACGTGGCCGAAAGCAGGACTTTCAGGCAAGCAACCACCCAAAAGCTTCCCAAGAGGCTCTAGTTGCTAGGTAGCAAACGCAGCAGCTGCAAGCAATTAGGTAAGCCTGCTTCCGAAGTGAGTGGGCTCCGGCCCACCCAGTCCCACCCATAGCTACGCGTCTGCACCTACCTTGGTGCAGTGGGAGTTAGACACCAAATATTGCTAGGCCTGACCCCCTTTAAAATTCTTACTTGCTGTTTGACAATCTGTCAGCCACTCCCAAATGAGGACATCAGTGATGCATGCACCAGGCAGAGTGCATCTCCTAATTGCTGGGTGCAGGCTGTGACTCCCACTGTTTGGGAACAGGACTGCCTTGGGCAGTGGCATAATGCTAATTTGGGCTTAAGCAGCTGCTACCAAGAGAATTAACCCTCAAAATAGAGTGCTGCTTCTGTTGCTGTGTAGGCAGGGTTGCATGGGTCAGCAGTTGTGGAGTCTATTAAACTCGGATAGAGCTCTTAATGCTTTCTACTGTGTAACTAATGCAGCTTTACAAAGTTTATCCTAAAAACCAACCGTTGCTAGGTAGAGTAGGATTTAAGGTTTCAAGTTGGAAAGGTCAATTCACGGTGTCTCTGCCAAATAGGCTAAGCACAGAAGAACTCCTAGGAGTGTGGAACAAAGGCTTTAACAAAGAATTTGACAGTTACAAATTTTGACAGATTTGCAACATAGGAATTTTATTCCTGACGTCCTACCTTCTCACCTGGCTTAGAATGCCAAGTCCTCTCACTATGACTAGACTGCTATATAAAAAATTTGTATTGTGATAGTGCCTAGAGGCTTCAATCATTATACACACAATGAAAAAGACAGTCCATGCCCCAAAGAGCTTACAGTCTAAACACATGATGAGAGAGAACAGATGGCTACAGCAAACAGATGGGGGAACACAAGGTAACAGTGAGATAATTCTGATTAGTGGAATAAGCTGTGATCACAGCACACCAGCTGCCTAGCCATTATTGAGTATGGTGTAGAATTTACACCAGAAGCAAGTTTGAAGCAGGGATCTGCAGAAGGTTGATAGCAGCTTTGTGTGTTTTTACAGGGAAATAAGAGTGTGCATATGAGAAAGGGAGATATTTATGAGGAAGTTATACTAGTGGTGGGGTCAGCAACCCAAAAGACAAGAAGAGCATTTTTTTTTCAATAAACAAATACCTTGAGAGCCACAACAAGTATAGCTCTCAACCCACACAGCTGTGCCCCTCTGCCCCTCCCCAGCCTAGCTGCGGCCCCTTCCCCTGCTCTGGCCCAGCATGCTACAGCACCCCCCCATCCAGCCTGGCTGTTTCCTGCCTGCCTGCCCACCCGTCTGCAGCCCCCCCACCCCTGCACTATACTGCATGGCTACAGACTCCCTTATCTAGTCTGGCTGTAACCCTGCCACTCTCCTCTGCCCCCACTCTCTTCCCCAGCAGAACTGCACTCTGCCTGCCCTTCTCTGGCAGGTGTGTACTGCTACCCTTCACCTGCCACCTGCACCCCCCCCCCATCCTTTGCACAACCCAGCTGGCCACTACAGCAGTTCACATCTCCCCACCACCTCTTCTGTTCTCTGCAGAGGAGAGGTGCAGAAGGGAGGGGGAATGAGGCAAAGGGGAAGGCAAATCTGACAGCCTCCAGGGTGCCAGATAGCCTCTGCCAGACTCCGGGCAGGCGTGCCTGGCCTGCTTCAGCACCAGGGCCAAATTCAAGGGGTCCCAGGCCAAAGAAATGGATTGTGCCTAGCCCTTTTCACTCACACCCTCTAAAGATCACACAGCTTTAGATAAAACAACTACTAGTTTACTAATCAAACTATATTTCTAAGTGAGAATATGGCCAATCACGGCAGAATCACAATATAAATGAGTCAGGAGAGACCACAAGAAAATAAAAGGTAAAACATGCATACTACCCAAATATCTCTACTTAAACTAACTTCATAGTCCAAACAAGTTTATGCTCAAGGTGTTCAGCTGTTAGATGTTTGTACAGCCAGTCTCTGCCTGTGATCAGGCAGGGCTGAGATCTTGCTTAAAGTTGTTTCCAGGTGGAAAGTCTCAGGCCAAAAGCCTCAAATCTTTCCAAGAGTTTTTCTTTGTCTCCAAAAACCTCCTCGGCCCCTCCCTTCCTGGGCAGAGGTGATCCCTTTATCTCTCCCCAGCCACCTCAATTAGCATATCTTTGTCTCCTTCAGGTGCTTGCCTGCTTGCTGTCAGGAGAGAGCGTGCTATCCCCCTCCCTCCTGAGCCATACTAAACATGCTACATGCCTGAGCACATGAATGAAGTTGTAGGAAACATACCATTATAGTAATCATGTAGTATATGTTATGAGCATCCATAAAGAAACACTGCACGGTGTAACTGGCAACAAAATCATACAATTCCCGTGTATAAGTGAACAGGAAAATCATAAAGATCATAACCCAGGGTGCAAAGATGTGCATCCCGTGACACACAGTAACTAAGGAAGGAGAAGAGCTTGAGGGAAAAGAGAAAAATCCCTTGAGGTTGTTCTCTCTTCCTTGAGAGTTCTCTGACATAAGCCATTTTTGTGCTAAGGGTCAAGCAATTACAACCACCTCAGTGAAGCTGTTGAGCAACACAGCCAACTTCTCTGAAAGCCAAGACAAAGTTAGAGTGGCGCTTGTAGAGCAACTTTAGAAAAACTTGAGAGAGAGCTTTTGGTAAAGCACTGGCATGAAAGAGGCTTGGGACTGGACAAAGAAACTATTTCCTACAGTTTGAGTCCTATTGTGTTCACAAAAAGAGGACTTTGCATTCTTTGTGAAAAAATGAGATTATCTCAAAAAAAAACAAAAAAACAAAAAAAAACCCTTGACTCCATCATTAATTTCTCTTCCTAATGGAAACATTTTCAAAAGGGATAGCCGTGTTAGTCTAGTCCAGTAAAAAAACAACAAGGAGTTGTGTGGCACTTTAAGACTAACAGATTTATTTTTTGCTTGAGCCTTCGTGGGAGAAGATCCCACTTCCTCAGATGCTTCAAAGATGGGTGAACTTACAGAAAGAAATGAAACTAAATGCAAGGGGGTGTAAAACATAGGATCAGGTCATACAGTAACAGCAAATCAGAGCAGTTTTCAGGTTCAAACTATGGGAAGCCTGAAGTCAAATTACCTATTGTAATGGGAAAAGAACCCATAGTCTCGATTAAGTCCTGCTTTCACAGAATTTAGCTTGCGTATTAATTTGAGTTCAGCTGTTTCTCTTTGAAGTCTTGACGTCCCACCTAGTTCACCCATCTTCGAAGCATCTGAGGAAGTGAGATCTTCTCCCACGAAAACTCATGCAAAAAATAAATCTGCTAGTCTTAAAGTGCCACACAATTCCTTGTTGTTTTTCTAATGGAAACAACCAGCAAGATCCCAAAATTTAGCTAACCACTTGGCTCACAAAGGGCAACACTATACAAGTAAGAGTGAAAATGTGTCCATGATAAATCTATATAATTTATTTAGGTGTGCATTTTTTTCAAGAGATTGACAAGGAATACTTGACTTCAAAGAGTGTGGAGGATGTAGGGGGAGCAAGATATTCTTTACTTTAGATTGTATTAAAATGTTGAACGCCTAATTTCTTTACATGACTATCTTCCCACCTCCATCATCGTGGTTCATAAGTTGAGACACACTGATCTAGAGAGCCCAGGTTATCCTCAAGGCAAATAAAATCAATCACTGAGTTAGAAGAATAATTTAATAATCCCTCAAAAATGCAAATATTTGAGGAGGAGGTTTTGTCTAAAAAGAGCCTTGGTCACAGAGGAAAACTGTGATCTTTGAAACGTTTGGTTATTTGGACCCTGCTTCTGCATTAAGAACTGCATAGGCAGATCCCTGCACCTGCATAAAGCACCAAAAGAACAGGAATGGGGAACACTGATATGCTGTATTGGAGCCTTAGTTTTCTCTTATGGATGTGTACTCATAGCCCTTCATCCTATTGCTCAGAATAGCCTTACTATAGTATTTCAAGTATTTCATTATAAAAAATTTGCTTCGCCACTTGAGCTAAGCAAATTTTTTAAAATGCAACTAGTTAGTACACATCTGGTTCCATTACAGACTCAATTCAGGTTTTTTGAAAGACCTGCAAATCTTTCAGTGAACACTGGCTGAATTTTCAAATAGTCCCAGAGCGTGCTCTGAGCAAACCTAGGGCAAGTAGTCATTTTAGGTTATGAATAACATGAACAGTTTTGTCCCACAATTATGCAAAATTTGGTAACTTTGAGCAGAGTTTTGCTCTGAGGTCTTTATTTCATTGGAAGAAAGCAACCATCTTAAGAGCCAGGCTAGACTCAGACCAAGCTGAGGGCTACTGGGCTAAAATACTTAGTGATGAAGAAGACAGTGAGCATTAAAGCTATTTCTTCTGTCAGCCATTTTAGGAATGTGATTTTAAGGGGAAATAGATGACTGGACAAAAATATGATTACAGTGACAATACAGCCAGGCTGCCATATAACAACCTAGAGTCATAAAATATCCTACTAATGTCTGTGGCATTGTACCCACCTTCATACAGGCAGAATTCTTCTCACTTGGGCCTAATTTTGCATTCATATGTTTTGAACAGACTGAGGTGAGGGAAAGGTGGGGATGCTCTTTCAACCTATGCAAACAAAATAAGCTCCACCCAGGTGAGTCACTAAAATGAGATGCTGCTCGAAGTAGATTATGAAGATAAATTCAAAATATGATTGTGTATGCACTTAGCTCCACTTGGCTCCCTAAATGTGGCACTTCTCAGTAGGATCTGAGCATTTCCATAGGTTCTACTAAATTTCTCGTAGTTGGCTCCTTCTTTGCTGAGGGGAGTGACAGGTGGAATTTTTGGTATCTCTGAAATGTCACTTGTCCATGGCACCAAAATGAGAACTCATTCACAGTAAACTGCACATATCTATGACCTTTCCTCTCATTTCTTACAGGAGCAGTGACAATAGTTAGCAATGCTAACTCAGATCCTAATGATGATCATTTAAAAGTCATCAACTCACCATTAGTGAAACAAGACCCCAGAAAGCCCTGGGGTAAGAATAGGTTAGATATCTGATTCCAAAATCTACAATTCTGCTTGCTTTACAGAGTAAAGAGATTAATTGTGATTAGGGGCCACTCAGCAAAGTGCCATTACCCCCACAGCCCGATGAGTACTCCTCTCATCCACATACACCCTCAGCAACATTTAACCAGTCACCACATAGCCTGGCAGATTCCACCCCACCCCCCAATCCCAGCAATCCTGATATACATCCTACTCATTGTAGCCCCCAACACTTCAGCCTCAACATTCACCATTCACTTGCAACATTCTGGCTCCTAACCTACTCCACTCCCCCCACCCCCCAACATCTCCTATTCCTAACAGCCCCTACAACTCACCAACACCAACACCCTCCACTCATCCCCAACCCCTTATCCAACAGTCCCCCAATACTCCCCAGTCATCCTATACTCCACCAATAACTCAGCCACAGTTGTCCACCCACTGCTCCCATGGCCTTTCTGGCCATTCACTGGTGCCTCATGGCTCAGCCTTCCGCTCCCATCCTGGGGTATGGAAGCTCCCCCTGATCTCAGCCACTGAGTGGCTTCATTTGTTCCCATCGCTCGCCCTGCACTCACACAGCATGGGCCAAATGTGTGTGATGAGTGACACTGCAACCTGATATACAGCCTCAGTGTCACCACAGTTTTGCCCCATGATCCTGCATGGCAAATTGAAACACAACTCACTCAAATTTGGCCCAGCTATCCTCCTAACCCATCATATTGGCGGGGTGACCACTGGCCAGGCCAAATCTGAGTTATGCTGCAACTCCTCTACCCCCAGTCTCACCACCACTTAATCTGGCCAGATGGATGGGCGACAGGGCCAAATTTAAACGAGTTGTGTTGTGACCCCCCCCACCCCTCCCCCTGCCCGTACCATGTTAAATGCTGGTGCAATGCCCCATCTCTTTGCCCCCCCCAACCTTGGGGGCCCTCATATGATTACACCAGTTGTACCCCTGTCTGTAGCTACACACTGCACCTCAGTGAGGTGATCAGGCCAGTTCATACCTCTCGAGTTATTGCTGCAGATAGATCTATTTCTACATGGTTCACAATCATATTTTTGAGGTTTACTCAAGTTGACATCTAGAGGCTTACCCTTACTCTTAATGAAAGCTGAGATGTTGGATATTACAGCAATAATTGTATATTGCTGCCAGCACAATGCCTGGGCCTGTACCTATGACCAGGTATTTGTGAGCTCTGCTCCCACGTACATTTACTTCTTAGAGGTTGCAGGGGAGAGTGGTAAATCAACACATAAAACTGACTCATTATTTTTCTGTATTACAGGAGACCTTCGCAGGGCCCTGTTATGCTCAGCGTTGTACACAGTAACTGGACCTGTCTGACCTAGGGCTGGATCCTGCAAATACACCTGCATGGTGGTGACCCCTCACTGTCCCAAAGAAGGCTCTGTGCAGACTCGAGGGCAGGGGCGTCGCTGGCGCCTGGCACACGGGACATGTGCCCTGAGTCCGTGCCAGTGCCCAAATGTCCAGGACAGCTTCTGCCTCTCCTGTCCCCGGCCACGGCTGGAGATCCAGGGCCTGGCTGCTGGCAATGGCACCTGCAGATCCCAGACCAGTCCCCAGCCGGGAATTCAGGCCAGGACACCTCTGGCTGCGCCCGCCTTTCCGGGCCCTGACGCTGGCTGGGGATCTGGG
The DNA here is from genome assembly GCA_007922195.1 of Podocnemis expansa. Lineage (NCBI taxonomy): Eukaryota > Metazoa > Chordata > Testudines > Podocnemididae > Podocnemis > Podocnemis expansa. Next base: position 10,152,507 of record ML681992.1, read on the forward strand.
GCCAGGCCGGCAGCGGCAGGAGCCTTAGGCTGGATTGGGCCCAGGCAGAGAACTGGGGCATGGCGGGCGGGTCTGCAGCTAGGGGTGGAGCCCAGGCCTGTGCCCCGGGTCTTTCCCTGGGGCAATGATGCTCCTGCTTGAGGGTCTGCGTCCCCCCCATGCAGATGGCCTAAAACACAATATTTAATGGAGAGGGGGCAGTAAGGAACCACACCAAAGATGCGGATCTGCAGTCCTGTCTACTATGTCTACTTCAGATGACTGGTTTTCTGGATGCAGGAAGAACCGTTGATGTCATATACCTTGATTTTAGAAAGGCTTTTGATACAGTTTCCCACAGCATTCTCATTGGCAAATTAAGGAAGTATGGGTTGGATAGGTGGACTATAAGGTGGATAGAAAACTGGCTGGATCAACGGTTTCAGCGTGTAGGAATCAATGGTTCCATGTCTAGCTGGCAGCCAGTCACGAGTGGTGTGCCCCAGGGGTCGGTCCTGGGGCCGGTTCGGTTCAACATTTTCATCAATGATCTGGATGATGGAATAGACTGCATTCTCAGTAAGTTTGCGGATGACACCAAGCTGGGAGGACGTTGGAGGGCAAGGACAGGATTCAGGGAGACCTAGATAAATTGGAACAGTGGGCCAATAGAAATCTTATGAGCTTCAATAAGGACAAGTGTAAAATCCTGCACGTGGGACGAAAAAACCCCATGCACCACTACAGGCTGGGAAACATTCAGCTAAGTAGCAGCAGTGTAGAAAAGGACCTGGGGGTCCTTGTGGATGGGAAGCTAGATATGAGTCAGCAGTGTGCTCTTGCTGCCAAAAAGGCCAATGGCATACTGGGCTGCATCAAAAGAAGTGTTACCAGCAGATCAAGGGATGTGATCATTCCTCTCTATTCTGCACTGGTGAGGCCACATCTAGAATACTGTGTTCAGTTTTGGGCTCCCCACTACAAAAAGGACAGGGACATGCTAGAGAGAGTTCAGAGGAGGGCAGCCAAAATGATTAAAGGGCTGGAGCACAAGCCCTATGAGGAAAGACTGAAAGCATTAGGCTTATTTAGTCTGCAGAAGAGAAGATTGAGGGGGGATTTGATAGCAACCTTCAACTACTTGAAGGGATGCTCTAAGGAAGACGGAGCTCTACTGTTCTCGGTAATAACAGAGGACAGAACGAGGACCAATGGTCTCAAGTTGCGGTTAGGGAGGTCGAGGCTGGATATTAGAAAAAACTTGTTTACTAGGAGAGTGGTGAAGCCTTGGAATGAGCTGCCAAGGGAGGTGGTGGAGTCTCCATCTTTGGAGGTGTTTAAGGCCCAGCTGGACAAAACCATGACTGGTATGGTTTAGTGGGAATGGTCCTGCCTCTGGCAGCGGGTTGGACTAGATGACCTATGAGGTCCCTTCCAACCCTATGATTCTATGTGGACAGCCAGGTGGTAGCAGCAGGAACTGCCACCTCACACTCTTTGAGTTAGCTTTTCTCTTTAGGGAGGAATCTGCAACCAGAGCCCTAACTACAGCAGGGCCAACAGGGCTTTGCCCCAGGCATGCTGGAGCAGCTCAACAGAGCCGCTCTATTAAAGGGTGGGTTTTGCAGCATCAGCTCCAAGTGCCACTAATGGCAAGGGGTATGTTCTGATCGGAACGTGCCCTGGGCTGCAAAACAGAGTGTTAGGGCTCTGCTTACAACCCAGGAGACAAACCCCCAGGTCCCTTGAGGACAGATCTGCATAGGACAGCAGCTTTAGTGGGAAGCAGGGGAAACGAAGCGACCCGCCATGTGCGCTGGGACTTAGGGCCCAGCTTAGTATTTTCCCCTGGACTTGAAATTAATGAGAGTGTAGAGCAGGGATCTCAAACTCAAATCACCATGAGGTCTACTTGCAGGGCTGGCGCAAGATGGTAAGCCCTGTAAGTGCTACAGGGGGGCACTGATGTTTGAGGGGTGCCAAAATGGGGACTGCGCTGTTGCGCTGCCCTGGATGACGTCACTCATCTGCGCCGGTGCCGCTGTGCTGCAGGGGGCACCAGAAGCCGGAGCACCGTTCCTGTCTGCAGGAGGAGTAGTAGAGGGCCACAAGAGAATTGGTATGACAGCCTGAGGGACACACCACTGAGACCTTTCCATACAATGCTATTGCAAATATTGGTAATGATTGTGCCATTGCGGGCCACGGGAAATAGCTTTAGGGACCGCATGTGGGCTGTGTGTTTGAGACCCCTGGTGGAGAGGGAGGTGTATGTGTGTGTGGGGGGGATGTGCTCACTAAATTGTTATAACACTGTTACTGGCTGACAACTGGGGGCAGGCCTGGCTCAAGGGGTTGTGGCGCCCCAAGCCAAATTTTGATTTGCCGCTCCCCCATCTCATTCGTGGAGGTCGAAGATGGTTTTCCAAAGTGCATAAATCTCCAGCGTCTGCTTGCAAAGGGATTTAAAGTGCCCTCTGTCTCCGTGACTTAAGCTGCCGGTTGACTAATAGTGCCTGAGCTGCTAGGAAAGAGATGAAGAGGCAGGAGCCAGCCGGATCCTCAGGGGTGGGTGGGTGCCCCTCAGAACTGTCACCTGAAGCTAGGGCTACCAGACCCCAACACATGGAAAGGAGAACAAGGAAGTTTGAAAAGGACACTGGAGGACAGATGGAGAAAACATAGAATTAATGTAAGATTTTTCTCTTTTTAGGGGGCCCTGGCATTCTTTCACCTACAAATAGGGTGTTGCAGTATACTTTGACCCCTGCGAAGTCACAAGGCAGACAAAAATCATGTATTTTTAAAACGCCTGCCGGATGGAGGCGGTGAAGAAGGACATGTCCTCCTTTTGCCTGACGGCTGGTAACCCTACCTGAAGCCCCGTCTGCCTCTCGCCTCACGGGGGCGCCGGCCCTGACTGGGGGGGGGGGTGTTGGGAAATTCAGGGGGGCGTCAGGGAAGCCCCCGGCCCAGCCACAAAGGCCTCAGCCCAGCCCCGCCTGTCCCCGCCCCCCGGGAGGCAGGGCCGGGCGCCGCGCTGCGCTGCGCACGGGCGGGGGTGCACCGGGAGCCCGAGGCTTTGCGCCGCCGCCACCAGCCCGGGCTGCACGGAAGCCGCCTCGCTCCGTTCCTCCCTCCCGCTCCTCGCCTGAGTGCGGGCGGCCGGCCGCAGCAGCCATGGTGAAAGTCTCCTTCAACTCCGCCTTGGCGCAGAAGGAGGCCGGGAAGAAGGACGAGGAGAACAGCCAGGTGCTCATCGTGGGCCCCGACGCCAAGGTGAGGCGGGCGGCTTGGCTGAAGGCCGGGCGCTGCGAAGGAGGGGGGAGCTCTGCGAACGCCCCCGCCTCGTGATTGCTGGCCGGGCGATGAGGCTCCCCCGTCCCCCCCTGCAGGGCGCGGCAGATGGCTCGTGCCACGGTGCAGGGGGCGAGGGGGGGAGCGGGAGCTGCGAAGCGCCCCCCCAACCCGTCAGATCGGGCCTCTAAAATGGCTGACGTGAAGCAGCCCCGTTTCCCTGGGCTTTGGGTTTGTCGTAGCCCGGCCGCGCTTCGAGGCCGGCCAACTCGGCTCCTGCTCCGCTTCCTCCTGGCCCGGGGCGGCTGCGGCTGCCGAGCTCGAGTTCACTAGGGGCTGGGCTGCGGCTGCTGGCTGCTGCCGCTTCACCAGCAGCCTGCTTAGCCGAGGAAAAGCCCTCTGACATGGAGTCGCTCCCTCTCCCATGGTGCACCGTCTGCTAGCAGCCCGTGTTCTCCACAGGACTTGACATTGCGGGAGGTGGTGGGGTGCTGGTACTAGCTGACAACTGGGGGGTGTTGGGAAATTCAGGCGGGTGCTCG
>ML681992.1:10156334-10523112 GCA_007922195.1 Podocnemis expansa
GGGGTGTTGGGAAATTCAGGCGGGTGCTCGCTAAATTGCCATAGCACGGTTACTAGCTGACAACTGGGGGGTGTTGGGAAATTCAGGCGGGTGCAGGGGGTGCTCACTAAATTGCCATAACACGGTTATTAGCTGACAACTGGGGGTGTTGGGCAATTCAGGCGAGTGCAGGGGGTGCTCCCTAATTTGTATAACGCTGTTACTAGCTCACCACTGGGGAGGTGTTGGGAAATTTGGGGGGGTGTTAGGGAAGTTGCACTAGCAAGGACAGAGGATGAGTGATATTAAACTACATTTGGCCCAGCCAAATGTCTCTCCTGCACTAGGGCAAAAGCAATGAGGTCAGAACAGGGGTCTCAAACTCACGGCCCACGTGTGCAGCCCCTAAAGCTGTTTCCTGAGGCCTGCAACGACACTAGTTTTACTGATATTTCCGATATTGTTGTATGAAAAGGTTTTAGTGGTGCAGCCCACTGTTCCCTCTAATTACTCATAGATGGTGCACAAACAACTTCTTTGTGTGCACAAAAACATTTCTTTGTGAACACCAGTATTACCACTGTTGATTTTTTTTCTGCACACTTCATTTTGTTGTGGGTGCAGGTTTCATGACCTGTGTGCAGACATGTGCACAGCTTAGAGGGAACAGTGGTGCAGCCCTCGGGCTAACATACTAGTCCTTATACGGCCCTCGGGGTGATTTGAGTTTGAGACCTCTGGGTTAGAATGTGTTTTGTATGTTTGATCATTAACAAAATATTAACAGATTGGATGGAAAAACATGTCTTTACCAGCTGTAATAAAAACACTGAGTGTCCCGCAGGACACAGTATGAGACATTAATTCACAGATCGGTATTCTTAACAGGACTTGAAATTGGGGGGGAGTGTGTTGGGGTGCTCACTAAATTGCTATAGCACTGTTCCTAGCTGACAATTGGGGGGGTGTTAGGGAAATGCCTGCTAGCGGGGACATTGGATGAGTCTGATATTAAACTATTAAACTACATTTGGACACAGCCAAATGTCTCTCCTGCACTAGGGCAAAATCAGTGAGGTTAGAATGTCTTTTGTATGTTTGATCTTTAACGAAATACTAACAGATTGGATGGAAAAACATGTCTTTACTAGCTGTAATAAAAACACCGTGTCAGCCAAGACGCAGTATGAGACATTAATTCACCTGATCGGTATTCTCCCCAGGACTTGAAATTAGGGGAGGTGTGGGGGTGTTGGGGGTGCTGACTAAATTGGTATAATGCTATTGGTAGCTAATAACTGGGGGGATGTTGAGAAATTCAGGGAGGGTGTGCGGGGCAGTTAGGGAAATCCCTGCACCTGATGACAATCCAATGAACTGTATTGGAGCGTGTTGATAATTTTTGAGAAATTGTTTGGAGAAAAGTGTTTACTCCTTGTTTATGATAATGGAACAGTTTGTGGAGCTGTAGTTACATTTCCGCTGTGTCTTCTGAATTTCAGAGCCTTAGGTTTCATGCTAATATTTGTGTTTGTGGTGGTCTGGGCTGAAACTTTACATATTGGTAAATGAAATAAAGCACAAAATGCAAGCTGGTCAGATTTCAAGTTATTTTGAAATGCAAAATTACATCACCTTTTGGTCCTGGCTTTTTTAAGTTCCTACCTTTTTTTTTTTTTTTTTAACACTTCTGTAATTAAAATTTGTTGTAATTAAAACTAATTTTGCCAAGGAATAGGTTATTTTAAACATTTAAAGCTGTGATAGAGATGTTAAAAATTGTGTATTGCACGTAGTAAAAGACACTTACGATTTAAATCTAAGTATACCTCCATATCTTTTAAGTTTTTATGTGCTTTATTAATCTGTGCATCACACGTCCAAATTGTGTAGTTGTTCTGCTGGGCAACATGCCATGTTATCAGTTTTTCTAAACCTGTAATTGTTTGATTAACAATATTTGGGAGGTACAAATTAAGGAGCCAATCTTACAGGTCTTTTCCCATAGAAAACTTCTGAGGTGCAATCATAACTTGTAAGTCAGTGGGAGTTTTCACAATGACTTGAATGGGGCCAAGATTTAGTTCCTGTAGAATTTCATATTTTTAACTGATAAAGTACAGAATTGAATCTTTAATTTTGCTCAGTTTTTATTATAGTATTGCTTCTCTGTCAATAGAAACTGCAAACACTACTAAACAGATTCAGAAGGTTTTCTGGTTTCACTGTAATTGCTTAGAAAGTTCTGCTGCTCTTAGCAAATGTACTGGTGCTGCCCTAAAATACAGTGCTTGGAGTGGATGCTGTGGACAAGCACTAATTGCAACAGCAAATGAGCACTCTTAGAGATGGTAGAGCTTTGAATCCGTCCTGGATGCACTTGTTAGTTGCCAGAACTGGTCCCCACTCTGCTGCTCCCTGGTATGCCTCAAGGAATTCTCCTGACATGGTCCTTTCAAACATACGGTATGTGTGTAAAAGTAAAAAAATTCCAAGTAATCTCTGACTTTGGGAGAGGAAGTTATTCTACACCACCTGTGGACTTATCAGTCTTATGATAAATATTGTTTTGCGACTGAAACTCCCACAGAATCTAAGAACCACCACGGAGCTCAACAACTTCCGTTCACACACTCTCAACCTTGTTGTCATTACTATAAACACAGCAGCATATGCATTAAAACATCATCAACCCAGCCGTGCCAAAACAGAAAGTATATTGCACACAGATTCTCTCTGTGGAGAGAGAACGGGGTCGAACCACACATGCAAGGTATTAGTCACATTGTTTAACAAGGAGCTGGAAGCCGCCTAGTTGCTGAGGAGGTGAGAACATGTATATTAAGGCAGTATTTCATAACAAGTGATCTTCCCTCTTCTGTAGGGTAATAATAATAGGTCTAGAACCCATGTGCAGACCTAAAATATATGCTGCTTTACATTTTTAGTGTGAAAATGCCCTTGGGGGCATTCTAGTCTACGATTAAAAATAATGATAATATTAAGGAAAGGGGAGGTGGAAGAAGATTGACAGAACTAAGCATGTCTAATTGTATGGTGAGAATTTACCCCACGACTTCAAAGAGAGATGATAGCAAATCAGCTTGTCTTCATGTACAAGGTTAAATCAGACCAGAAGTGATAGAAGCTGAAGCAGAAGGCATGTTGGTATGCAAAAATGGCATAAAACTCACTTTTGCATTGCCTTGCTGCTTGCCATCTTCATCATGTTGTATTGGAGCAGCTCAGTACTTTAGTCATATGTTAGTGCAAGATCATTCTTGAGGTAATTCTCCCTTGGCTGGTTTGAGATAGGATTTCCAACCAAAGTTTGCTGGCAGTGTGGCACAGAATAACCAAGGCACACCTGAGAATCTGGCCAGTAACCTCCAGAGAAGAGAATGATGAGAAATGTTGTTGCAGGAGGTGGAAGAGGAGAGAAAGATAGCATAAGTTAGTATTGAAAATAATTTTCTATTGAACTTCTCTTACAAAAGAGACCATATTGTAATGCTTTTACAATAATGTGTTTGAATATCAATAATAATATCAATACATAAAGCAAGTTCTTAACAAGACAAAAATGCTAACCCCCGGGTCTGCATAATTACCAGTCAGGATGTTATTTTGGAATTGCAAAAATGACTCCCTATTTAAAGTTGCTGGAAGCATTTTGTTCTCAGCCTCTGATTTAAGGACCAAACTCCTACACGTGGGCTGAAATTTCTCATCATGGTCTTAGCCCAAAGATGGCATATTTTTATTGCCGATTCCCACACTACACTTAATTCTCATCCTTGCTCCTATACAGTGCAATAGGGTCTTTCTTTACATGATTTCAAAACATCCAAAGTGTGGATAAACATCTAAATGTAATACAATAGACTTCTAAGTCAGACCTCTACAACAGATCATTAAGGACCTCCAGCCTATTTTAAAAGATGACCCCTCCCTCTCTCAAGCCTTGGGAAACAGACCTCTCCTCGCCTACAGACAGCCCCTGAACCTTAAACAGATACTCACCAGCAACTGAAGACCTAACAACAGAAACATTAAAGCCGGCACATATCCCTGCAAAAAACCACGCTGCCAACTTTGTCCACATATCTGCACAAAAGACACCGTCATAGGACCTAATCAAGCCAGCTACTCCATCAAAGGGTCCTTCACCTGCTCATCCACTAATGTGATTTATGCCATCATGTGCCAGAAATGCCCCCACACCTTTATACATCGGACAAACAGGACAGTCCCTATGCAGAAGAATAAATGTGCAAAACTGACATCTAAAATCACAACACGAAAAAAATTTGCTGAGCACTTTCATCTTCCTAATCACACCATTGATGATTTGTTAACCATGGTCCTCAAGAAAATCAATGGGACATCAAGGCTTCAAAGAGAAACAGCTGAAATGCAAATAATATGCAGATTAGATTGTGAAAGCGGGCTGAATTGTGACTATGGCTTTTCACATTATAACAGGTAATTTGACTTCACCTTGCCTCTGTGTGTTATTCCCTAGATTTTGAATCCTTACAAATGCTCCAATTTGCTGTTGCAGTGTGACCTGATCCCATGTTGTACAGTCCTCTGCATTTATTGTCGTCCAGTTATGTAAGTTCCCCCTCTTCAAAGCATCTGACGAAGTGGGATTTTCTCCCATGAAAGCTCATGCAATAAATCAATCTGTTAGTCTTTAAGTGCCACAAGACTCCCTTCTGTTTTTGCTTTACTAGACTAACACGGCTGCCCCTTTGGAAAATGGACCTTTGGAATCTATGGGGATGCCTGAAACCTGCAGGTATTTAACAGAGTTTGCTCAGCTGATTAACTCCTCAGTAAGGTTCTGGATCTTCAGCAAACTCAAAGCCTTGTGGTCAGTTTCTTTAATACCTGACATTAATCTAGCTTCTTCAGGTTTTCATTAGATATGGGTTTATGTGGTGAAGTTGTGAAGTCACCTTGGTGGATCAGAGCCAGTCTTCAGTTAACTTAGATTTGGATAATTTTTTTTGTTTGTTTGTTTTTTGACCGTAGACCACTGTACTTCTAAGATTACAGTTAAAGGTGTGTTGATTTTGTACACTATTATGTAAGAGGTATGTCACATTGCTTGTTTTAGTGTCAGGAAAACAATTTGCTCATTTAAAATATATAATGCACTTTGTGTGGCTACACTTTATTCTGCAGAAATGTCCCTTTTTTCCATGGTAGCATTATTTTCAGGGGAAGCCAGGCAGCCCTAGGATTTTTCTGTGGTGGCTCTTTGGCCTCTTTTCAAACAGAGGGAGAAGCCTTTAGTAGAATATTCTTGCAACCTTTCTCTGACAATACAAATGGCTACACTGGACAGCTTGCCCCTGCTGTAGGAGTATGATAGACTTGCATGCTGTGTACTTTAAGATGCCACTACTTGAGAATTGTAATAGGCTGACTTCCCATTTCTTTCCCTCACTGTTTTGGTGAGGATGTTACTGAACCCTATGAGATCTCAAAAGCAAACTACAGCTAGTCCTCACTTAGTGACCTACTCGTTTAGTGACCCCTCAGAGTTATGACCAGCTCTCTGATGAGTTGGTATTATGGCGATGTACGAGAACTCGCATCAACTCTCTCAGATTACCTATATTTACAGTACACTATGCAAACTAAGTTCAGTACATTAGAGCTTAAAACATTTAAAATATATATTAAAAATGTTATAAATGATGCAAAGGAGACATTAAAACTATCTACCGATGGTTGAAAAACCCACTACCAGTAAAGTACATTATGCCTGAAATACCGGTAAGGGCTGCTCCTCGTTTAGTGACCAATTCGTTTATCAACCGGGTTTCAGGAACGGAACCCGGTCACTAAGTGAGGACTACCTGTACAGTAGAAACATTCCAGTTCAGGTCCAGCGGATGGGCAAAGGTCTATTGCTTCCTTATTTGACAGTCCAGGATTGGCTGCCCTTGAACGTCCACAGGAGAAGCGGCGAGGGTGTTGACATTTTTACATTAACAAAATTTTTCTGTATGAGGAATCTTAGAATTATTTTCAGCTTTGAGACTCTTGGGAGAGGAAGTAGAGGTAAATAATTGGCTAGTTGCCACACTGAAGTAAATGCTTGCTTGGTCATTGTACTATTCATTAAATAATATACTTTCTTAGGAACAACAATATGAGGGTCTTTGAACAGTTACCTCTAAAGCTCCTTTGAGGATGTTGCTGGAGTGAACAATACAGACAGAGTAATTACAAATTAAAGGGAAAAAAACCCAAAACTTGTTTCGCTGGAAATCTACCAAAAACAATTGCTATTAATGATGTAGCTTGGAAACTTGGGATTCATTTCTTGAACTTCCTGACCTTGAGCTGGGAACATTTGTTGCAAATCTTTCTTCAAGCAATAAAAATGAACATATGGGAACAGAGGAGTTCTTGTAAATGGTTTATATCTCACTTCCTTTTTTGTTTTTTCTCATTTTAAACTCTTCCTGACTTGAGTGGTAAATATGAAACTTTGCTATGTGAAATAACTATCTCCCTGGTTTCCAGTACGTTGATATTTCCTATTTTAAACAAGTTATTTGTATCACGCCACCATAATAACCTCATTCCAGTTGTTTATTTTGTAGCTTGTTCAAACTGTGTTGATGTCCAGGAATGCCAATTCAAGTTAAATCAGTTCAGTACATGGAAGATAATTGATACCTGTGCAAACAGAAAATTATTTTACATATACTGTTTCTAAATATCTTCTCAGTTGTCGGATTAACAAATCGATATTTGCATAAGTTTTTTCAAATGTATTTGGAGATCTGTTCTTTGCATAAAATTGTCATATGAATAGTGTTTTACCATGCATTGTACAATTTGTGCCATTACAAATGAGGACAAATTAATTTTTATGTGCATGTTTCTGTAAAAATGCATGTGTTCGACCACTGTGATTTTCCACCTGTGTTCCATGGGCCCTGGGGACGGGGTGGTGTGACTGAGATTTTTTCAAAGGGGTTTTACCATTGAGAATTTTTATTTTAGATTTCTGCAAATGAAAAAGGGACTGAAAACCACAATTATATCTCACTTTGTGTGTGTGTGTGTGTGTGTGTGTGTGTGTGTGTGTGTGTGTGTGTAACATATGTTCCCTGATGAACTTGAAAGAACTTTGCATAAATGTATACATTATACAGCTTTTTAATACTCTGTAAATAGTAGAACTTTTTAGAATCTGCATTTGTTCTTCTGTGGAAAATTATGATGATTCAAACTTTTTGTTCAGAATCAGAGTCAAAAGCTGGAATCACCCAAAAAACCAAAAAAGCAGAAAGCTTAAATTTGGAACTATCAGATCAGGTCATTTTGATAATGTGAAAGCTTAAACATAAATATTAATGACAATAATTCATAATGTTGTATAGAAAATAATATAAAATTACTATAAAAGTTGAAACAAATGAAGTGAAGATGAAACGCTTTTACTTTGTCAATATGAAACCATGTTACTATATTGGAACTACAGAGTCAAAATCAGTTGTTTTAACTTTTCCTATTGAAAAAATTTGTCAAAATTGACATGTTCCTGTGAAATTCTTTTGTTGTAAAAGCCTTCATTTTCCAGTGAAAAATCGCTCAGTCCAAACAAACAATCCCCCCTCCCCAATTTTATCAACAGTTAATATATTCCATTATTTTCCTGTTTTTCCCCCCCCCCCCCCCCCGGTAGGTGATAATTTGTTTGATGTATTCTGGTGGTGCTAGCATTTGTCTCTTCTGAAGGATATTTATGATACTTACTTTGGGTTCGGTAATGTGTTTGATTATTCTTTGGAAATGTAATCAAATGGTATACTTGCAGGGTCTCTCTCTAATTTATTCGTAGGAGACAAATATTAGACACTTAATTATCTACAAAAACAGCTTCTCTCTAAAAAAAAAAACAAGCAAGGAGTCCCGTGACACTTTTAAAGACTAACAACTTTATTTAATGCATGTGTTTAGTCTTTAGAAGTGTCACAGGACTTCTTGCTTGTTTTGCTGAAATAGACTAGCATGGCTACCCCTCTCAAACTTTGTCTCTCTACTTCTCAGCGGTGTTTTCTTTTATAAATTTTTGTATTACTGAGGCTTTACATTTTATTTGTGTGTGTGTACAAGAACTTTAAAGTATTATACATTAAAAACTAAACTACAGTTGACAATAAATGCTGAAGTCATTCAGTGATGCGTTGCCTTTTTATATAATTTTTCTTTACTGAGTGACTGGCAAAAATCCGTACATTGCATCATGAGTATGAATTAATAAACCAACATTAGTTATCATACTGATTATGTTGTGTTTTTGTCCCTGGTATGAATTAACATGGCTTTTCACATGCACATTTAAAGCACTATACAAAACTGGATAGCATTCCCAATTTGCAGATAGAGAAACAAAAACAGAAGAGAGAAATACCAGTGGTTTCAGTCTTGCACCATCAAAGTCCAGTGAGAGTTTTGCATCAGACTTAAGTGTGTTTAGCATCTGGCCCGTGGTCACGTAGTTTGTCAATGACAGACTTTGAAATAGGGCCAAGGTCTCTTCACTCTCAGTGGACCAGGCGTCTTCCAGTAACGAGATTCCCTTGCCTAGCCTTACAAAATTAGCTGTCAAGGAATGATGATTTACTTGCCCACCCCCACCATTATGATAGTGAAATACTATAATGATATTTTGTTTGCCACTCAAAACGTAAGTTATTCATTCTAAGTGGCTGGGCAAGCCGAATTGTGCAAAGCTGCAGTGGGTGATGTGGGTAATACTGTTTGGTTAATTCACACATGCAGCATTTGCAGTTACAGACCATCCTTTTGTTATTTAGAAAAAGTATTAGAATACCGGCCACAGTGAGCTCAATAGGGTAATGATCCTGCAAGGTGCTGATCATTCTGATCCTGCGGAGCACTTGAGCATATGTTCAGCTTTGAACATATCGGCAGTTTCATTGCAATAAAGCTTTTTAGAGACTATTATTATTTCTGTTTACAGTAAGTGCTGATTGAATCTAAGCCATTAAACAACTATTAGGCATGATATCCTTAATGTATAAAACTACCTCACCCTATTGATACTGTCCAAAGATTTGCTTTCAGATACTAATAAATTAAATCTTAACATCATGTAAAAAAGCCATTCATAAAAATATTTATCCTGAAATTAAATGAGCCAGTGGTCATTTTCAGTGGTTATGGATTACTTAATGCCCCCCTTTTGGGCTTTCTTTTCCTGTCCTCATTCTTAGCAGTTATTGTCAAGGATCTGATCCTACGACCCTTTTATGAGAAGTCTGTGAGACTGCTCTTCTCCCATGAAAACTCATGTAATTAATAAATTGGTTAGTTTTTAAGTGCCACAGGACTCCTTGTTTGTTTTACTGAACTAGACTAACATGGCTGCCCTTTTGGGAAGCTGGCAACACATAAGTAAGGATATTGATATGGGTGAGAGGTGAAGAATCAAACTTGTATGGCATGGCTGATTCTTCATTGTTCTGCACTTTGTGAAGTTTAACACTAATGCAGAGTGGGTGTAAAATGCTTCCATTCTGAGTTGGTAGCACTTAGTATCTACTCTGCCCTTGTATGAATGAATATGTAACGTGCAGGCTTATAGTCTTTATTTCCAACCGTATTTCTTTCCCTTCACTTGTTTGTTTCCTCTCTTTTGTATGCGGCATTGTTGTAGCTTGAAGTTGTGTGCAAGTGTGACAGCTTGTCTCTCTCACCAACAGAAATTGGTGCAATAAAAGATATTTCCTCACTCACCTTGTTTCTCTGTTTTTTGATCAGTTTTATCCCACTGCATTTTTCTACTCTTTTCAGACATATCTAACTTCCTCCCTTTTTGTGAATCATGTTCTTCTGTACATGTTCCCCTCTCAATACGAGCTTTGCTAGTTCAAGTCTTGCTTACATTAATATATTTTCATAGATTCCAAAGCCAGAAGGGACCTGTGTCACTACTAGTGGTTGTGTTGGCATGCAGTTTAAATGAACTGAGTGATTCAGTGAGTTCTTGGTTGCTGATAGTTATGACCCCACAGTCTAAACTTGGTCTACTATAGTATGGACATCTTAAAAAGGATCTTTGGCATGATACATTGTAAGGTGATTTGCTGCTGTTTGGATGCTAGAAGTTTTTCCAGTTCTGTGCAAACAGAAGAAAACAAATATTCATAGTGACTTTATATTATTTTATAGAAGAAAACTTGGAAGCATTAAAAATACAATGAGCAATTTTTTTTAGCTGTGCAACTAGCTAACAGATTATTTTACATAATTCACATATTTGTTCATCCAAACTATGCATGTCGTGTAAGAGAGGCCTAGAAAAACCCAAACCCTTTGATGCGCTTTAAGTAAAGGACATCTCTCGGTCTATCTTGACATTAGAAGGGAGGAACTGGCAATGCTGATGTAGAAGCTTACAGATTCCAGATATCTCATGTATACAGAAGAGGCTGCGGACATTTTTAAGTTGTCTTAAGTTGTTGCATTGTCTAAGTTTAGAAATAATAAGATCGCTTTTGAGGAATTAGTTTCTTATCATTTGCTGTCTGAAGAAGTATCTAAGTTGTCTGGATACCATCTTTCAAACAGCAGGTTAGAAGATCAGTATAGTATGATTTCTATCTAATTTTGCTAGCAAGGAAAAAAATAGTTTCATAGGCATGTCAGTATGACAGCATTCTAGGACTGCAGTATATCTTGCCTGCATGGGAGGTCTTTTAAAAATAAGCCTTAATTTCCAAGCCATAATCTGTAGAACATAGAACTGCAGTCTCTTTGCAAACTTTAGGCAGGAGACTATGGAACTGTTTAGAAAAGGTCCTTTTAAATGTTAGTTCTACAAGTCAGTAGAGGCACATCTTGGTCAACATTTGATCCTTATATCTTGCACTTTTATCTTAAAACCTCTGGCCAATTTTATATTTTGAAAAACTGTTAGCTTCCCTTATTAACAAGTGCTTTTTGGACAGTCTATTATCCATCACTAATTTGAGTTTCTTCTTCCCATCCCGCTATTTAAAAGCTCAATTACTGAAATGTTGCCTCCAAGGATGCACAGCCTACTTTAGTACATGCTGTGGGACTGTGTAAGTAAAGTGGAACACCAAGGACTTTCCTAAGAAAACAATTTTGAAGAGGTTCTATGCAGGAAATATTCTTCCCATACAAATGTTAGCCCCTTATGAAGATTCAGTTTTCAGATAGATAATTACAGCCTGTTTGCATATTATGATGTGAACAGCCTTTTAGTTAACTTTGAACCATATACTGTCTCTGATTTACATGCAGATCAAAGGCAACGTGGGGCACTTATGAAGCAGAAACATTTACAAAATGTATTTGAAACTTATTTTTCTCTACTATAGCAACTTTTAAAGCTAGATTGGTGGTCCCCCCGACCCCCTTTTTGGGTAGCTGCTAGCTTAGCACAAAATTTGCTTAATTGTTCACTGCACATTGTGTTCACTTTGAACTAGTGACTCTCAACCTTTCCAGACTACTGTACTGCTTTCAGGAGTCTGGTTTGTCTAGCATACCCCCAAGTTTTACCTCACTTAAAAACTACTTGCTAAACATTCATAAAAATACAAAAGTGTCACTGTACACTATTACTGAAAAATTGTTCACTTTCTCATTTTTACTATATCATAAAATAAATCTATTTGAAATACAAATAGTGTACTTATAGTACAGTATATAGAGCAGTATAAACATTTCATTGTCTGTGTGGAATTATAGTTTGTACTGACTTCACTAATGCTTCTTATGTAACTGGGCAAATATCTAGTTGAGGTGATGTACCCCCTGAGAGACGTCTGCATACCACCAAGGGTTCTCGTACTGCTAGTTAAGAAGCACTGGTTTAGACAGACTAATATTCAGATGCGTTTCTGCACAAATGGACGAAAGTATATTTCCGTGATGCAATCCTACAAGGCCTAGTTATCATAATTTTTGGAATGTGAGCTGTCTGGGTGTGTACCTTAAGTGTAAAACATCTTGTAAGTGTTTGTTATTTTAAGACAGTATGTTCTGTTCCTGTACAAAAACCTGCACAAGGGGAAAATTTACCTGTAAATTCCCATGAGCTTCTCAAATCCAATAATACCTTTGGCTGAGCGCTCTTGTTCAAAGTTGTCCTCTTACCATTTAGGGTAACCTTTCAAAATTGTAACTGTGTGCTGTTGAATTTTCATACTCAACATTCCAGAGGGGTAGCTGTTTTAGTCTGTATATAGCAAAACCAATGAAAGTCCTGCGGCACTTCGTAGTGGGTTGCAGCTCATAAAAGCTTATGCCCAAAGAAATTTGTTAGTCTTTAGGGTACCAATGGACTTCAGTTGTTTATACATACTCTGGAACAAAATGCAGAGGCACTGGTTGCTGAACTGAAAAGAGCAAGAGGGTATATGGCAGACTTAATCAAAGGAGTAACTGCAGATTTTTGCGGGGATACAAGTTATTTTTTTATTTATTTTCTTTTAACCCACAGCTTGACAAAATCCAGGAGCCAGGTCACCATGTAGCCTGGCTCCTAGCTCTGCTGAGGAAATGTAGCAGAAGAGTGCCCTCCGGCAACAAAAGATAAAATTGCAGATGCCTAGCTGGCAGCCAATTTTGTCAGCCCTGTTTTAACTTGTTCCCCAAAGTAATTACTGACAGATCACATCTGTCTATTCTCAGTGATTTTATTTGTATGTAAAAAATAAGGGCTTCTCTGTCTTCTTCTGGAATAAAAGTGTTATGTCTCAATGGGCAATTTTGGTATTAATTGAACAACTCATGAGAGCACTTTATAACTCCAGAAGGACATAGGCAGAGTGAAGCTTGACATCATCCACTGACTACATAAAGTAAAAGAATCTTTATTCAAATGAAACAACTATAATGGCTTAATTTATTGAATGAGGCTACATCAAGCAAACTTCAGAGAACCTCGCTAGTAACCTTAAATCTCAAATGCATAATGAGGAAACCATTAAGTTATCTATATATGAGAAAGTGGTTCCTGTAGTGCTTGAAGTATACTAATCTTATAATGTGCTAAATTAAAAGGAAGTAGCATGACAACACACTATTTGACACCTTTTTTCTGAGGGAAATGGGCTAATCACTTCTTTCCTGGGTTCTGTTCCGATGCGTCACATAAAACAATGAGTGCTTATAAAAGACAAATTCCAGACTCTTGTCAGTCTCCACTGAAAGCATTTTGCAGAGAAGATTATCTTTATGGAGTTGTCATGAGGTCAGAGACCCAACTGGGTCCCATAATCTAAACCACACTGGGACAGAGATGAGATGTAACAGTGTATGGACTAGGATTGATTGCTGTTCCCATCAAAGACAGCCTCCATCCTTTCTTCTTGCGTGTATTTAGAGGCCTAGTGGCACCCAGAGACGTGTGATTAATTTTACTGGTGGAGACCCACCCGAGCAGAAAGCCTGCCAAGAAGGGGAAGTTGAGGTGACAGAGGCTGCAACATCTGCCTCTGCCAAGGGTCCTCTGAGGGGCTTACTATTGATCACAAAATGGGCTGATTGCACAGGCTTCATTAATGAGCTCCACTCGGAGTTAGCAGTGTTCTTCCAAGGCAGGACCGGCCGAAACAGGGGTAAGTCTCAGCAACACCATTTTTCCTAAAAGTTGTATTGCTCCTGGGTGTGGGGGTCTAATCTGAAATTGGGAGGTGTAATTTATTCTTGGGTTATTATAGTTAAGCATAAACAGTGTTGTGTTCCAGGAGTTTAGTAATAGGGTAGGTACCAATACAAGGCTCAACAAAACCTGAGCACCAGCTTGCTATGGTGTCTGGGGTTTGTAGCCTGGCTCCTAGCTCCACTGTGGAAATGCAGCAGAGGAGCCCCCTCTGGTGATGACAAAAACCCAAAACAAACAAACTGCTGGAGCCTACCTAGAAGCCAATTTTGTCAAGCCCTGCACCCATACTAATGCAGTCTAGCATTGTGGGATAAATAGAATTATGCATAATCAAAACTCTAAATACAAAGTGCTTCTGTTTAAGACACGTTGATGGACTTAATTAGTTACTTCAGAAAGGGAAATTAAATCTATATTATTCATTAACTTAAGTGTTTTTCAGTGTTGCCCAATATTTATGGTTTTTGCTCTACTGAGATGTGGTAATTCATATGCTAACCAAATAATATGCAAACTGCATGAAACTACTCTAAATTTGGCAACAGATTGTAAGCAAATTAGTCCCTCAAGTTAATTCATGCACATGATATATCTTTGTAAACTAGGCGTGTATTCACAAATAATAATACTTAGCTTTTATACTCTGAAGGATCATGGGAATGTATTGAATGTTCAGTTTACAGCTATCATTTGTACATCAAAGCGAAAATATTTAGGTTAGGAATATTAATAACCACTTGTTTTTACTTCAGACAATTTTGGAAGCTGTTTGAAAGTAATTTCCATCTATTTGGAGGTTCTTTTGGTGTGTGAGACATTAGTTTGTAGTCTATATTCAGTTCTTAGTGGACTGGCACAGATTATGTAACATTCTCTGATTTTTTTTTTTTTTCATTGTTATGTCAATTGAATTGAATAGCTGCTTTGGATGTTTGTTTATTTGTTTGCTATTGAATGTTCTCCCTCAGTGCTGTTTAGATTTTTCCCCTATTCTCAGATAAAACTGTCAGTTTGTTTTGAGATAATTTAAAAATAAGGCTATCCTAAACTTCTTATGCAATACCCCTTTTTTCTTGAGTTTTGAATCCTCATTTTCTGTGTTATCTATTTTGCTGATTAATATACAGCAATTTCCATGGCAGCATTTAAAAAGTTTTATGTAGATGTCCTTCATGAAATGAAATATCATGGGATATGAAATTACCTGCCAGTAGAGACAATATAAAAATAATAAAAATCCTTGTTTTACCTGACTTAGAGTTATAATTGAACACACTTTACTGAAGAATCCACAGTGAATCTGAACCTGACCTGAAACTTAATTAAATTACCATGGATATTGCATTAAATGTCATCCTCAGCCCTTCACTTGAAGGAACAATGTTAGGTTAAAAATCATGTAGCTAATAAAAAAAAAATTCTTAGATAATTAACAATTAAAACAGAATTTTTAAAATTGCCACCTACATTTCACTATTTATCCTTTGAGTCAGTTTCATTTTAATATTGTCTAGCCAGTTTCACTTTCAGCGTCTTGTGCATCAGCATGGAGGTTACAGTGCTTAAGTTGCAAACACAGCAGGGGAATTTATCAGTTAAAAACTGATTGAGTTAGAATTTATTTATGCTTTCCATAGAAACACTTTTATTGTTCTAGCTAGAAGTAAGCCTACACCAGTGGTTCCCACCCTTTTCTCTGCCATGGCACACCTTGATACCTTCTATTGTTCTGATGCACACTACCATTCAGTCTTCAGATGAACTCATGAATATTCATGAGCCAATCCAGAACTCTGAGTAGTTTTTTAAAAATATTCTGTGGCATACTTGTTCAGGCATGAGGGCTCACTGGTTGGGAAACACTGGCCTACTCTGAAGAAATAATCACAACAAAAACCAACCCCCCTCTCCACCCCAAAACCAGTAGAAATGAATCTCAGGTCACACTATGGCTCTACAAATAGCCATATACGTGTTCCTGCTTGTCTGGAGCTTGGGATCTGAAATCTGGGGAGAAGAGTATTTCAGAGCCTGACCTGCAGACTGAGTGGGAACATCTTCACAGCTCTCTGTAATGCCGTATTACGATACTGAGTCTGCAGACCCGAGTTCTGAGACTTGCTGCTGTGGGTGGGTTTGACAGTGTAGATGTATCGTAAGAAATCAAGGATCTGTATTTACTTTAATTATGCAGCAGTGAGGGAAGTAAAGCGTGTTAATTGAGTGATAGACATAGGAGTCCTCCTACAAGCACAAGCAGAATGAACTGCTATTCAGGATGACTTGATGGGGAAATGCATGATACTCTACTCCTTACTGTTGCTAAAGAGAAGCATTGTGCATAGCTCTCACATAGCATATACTACAGAAACCATAATATGTACAGACTGTGTTAGTAGTGTACCAAGTAGGGCAATAGCTAGCTCCCTAATCTGGAATTCTTTTGAGCAATAGTCTATAATTGCACTTGGACTGTTATATCAGGGGAGAGGAGTGAGGCTTCTCATTCCCTCTTCTTCACTAATCACAGCCCTGCAGCACAGGGCCAGACTTTTGCCTCTTAAATTGTACCAGACTGGAGGGTGTCCTAATGCTTCTTTTGAATCCAGGTCCCTTCCCTACTCTTGTTTCACAAAAAAATGGCCTAAACATAGATACTTTCTGGCCACAAACTGTGAAGAGGTCAGCTGTGAGGAAAAAAATGCTTTAGGTGTCTTCATTACTGAACACTCGCCCATGGTTTCTTAGCTTGTATGGTTTTGACATTAGTAACCACTTGAGTCAGCACAAGAACATGGCAGGAAGAGGTTGCAGAATTTATAGCTGTTTTTATCTCATCATCTCCTCACTTTAAGCCTTAACCTGGTGTAAATCTTAACATGGAATAAGTTGGAAGTATTTTTAACAAACATGAAATAAAATTGCCCAGTATTTTCTAGTGATACTGGAAATATTTGCACTGAAAAGGCACACACATCCACAGTCATATGTGTCTGTTGGAATGTTATTTTGACACTTTGATATCTTTCTAGGACCCTGATGCTCTGGTGCCCGTTGGACAAAGGAGAGCTTGGTGTTGGTGTATGTGCTTTGGAGTGGCTTTTATGCTTGCTGGTGTGATTCTTGGTGGTGCCTATCTGTACAAATATTTTGCATTCCAGGTAAGCCAAATACATTTTGCATGTTAAAGCACTTTGATTTCTCTCTCAGTATACCCTGTGTTTACGAGAGACAGAGAGAGGGCTTCTGGTTCTCTCTAGTCACATTTATTCTTCTGTAAGTTTAGGGGCTGAATGTCTAGCCCTTTTAGGAGTTGTTTTCAGTCCTTAGATAGGTCCGTTGGGAATTCATGAAGAATGGTACCTCTGGCAGTTTCACTCCAGATACAAATTATTCTCCTCCATATATGATCAGATTCGAAGGGAATGTGTAAAGTGGTATGAGACTTCCCTGGACCAGGTTATCCCTCCCACAGAGAGTTTCTGGAACAGGAAATTTCCACAGAATTTGCTTCCTTTCTCCAGTAGGGGGAAAGAGCTTGCCCCTGTTCCCTGTGGAAAAGTCTATTGAGCAATCCTGTAAACCTAGAATCTGCAGGAGGCCAGGCCTGTCTGTTCAGGGGCTTGCACCTCTGCATTGACTCTGGCTCCCTGGCAGTGCAGTTCCATCTGACTTCTGCTACAGTGGACTTAATGAAGATTCTGTGGGAATGATGACAATACGGCACCTGAAGTTTCAGAGTCTAGTTGTGGCTAATGTGTCACCCTGGCTAGTATTCAGTCCTTCCCACTCTGAAAGCAGACTCAAGTCATGGGTACATAATAGGCCAATGGTGGGAAACAGTGCCATGGAAACAACTGACACTCCTCCTATCTCACTCATTTATGAGAAGGGCAAGAGCTGTGTATGGAGGATTTATCAGGAAAATCCCAGTTCCCTACAGCTGGATTTCCAAACACCTAATTCTTTGGACCAATTTACAGCTATTTGCTAATGTCTAAGGGAGTCCAAACTGGCCAATCAGCGCGGAGGAGCTGAAAGGTTTAACTTGCATCTTTTCATACTTTTCTGTTTTGTTTGTGCTGTTCTGGATGCTTGATTTCTTTGGGAATTGTACCAGCTTAGACTCCATGGATGAAATGCAGAAGTGAGGTTTATGTTACATTTTTGGTTACCAGAAACAAGTCTAAGAACTTGTCTGCCCTGTAGTGTTAGCTTGCATTACCTACAGCCAAGTTAATTTCTCTGGAGTTTGTCTCAGGGGAGAGCAGTCACACTGTAAATAACCCCTGAGTAGCACAGAGTGTTTGGACTAGCAGCACAGGATAGCCAAGTCCCCACTGCATTGCTATCTCAAGCATCAGCAGCACTCCAATTTTCGGCTGCCCCTCAACTGGCAGGCTAGCACAGTTGAAAACACCATTTGACTCAAGCTAGAGATTTTTATGTGTGAATGGAAGTGAAGTCGGGGGCAACACATGAGTTTATTGCAGTCTGTTTGAGGTACAGGACAACATAAGTGGGGGAATCTAAATTGGTGTTTTAGCCACGCTGAAAGGATCAGAAGTAATAAGTTTCTAAAACAGCAACTTGATTGTAGATTTGTCTTGTGATTTCCACTGGCCTAGAAGTACTTGCAGCCCTCTTCTTTTGACTGGATATCCTGTGTAAAACTGTAGTGTGCTGTGGTGAGGAGACTTGCATTGTTCGCAGTTTTATTTCCTTTGGATATTTCTACTACCTTAGTATAATATATATGTTGACAAGCTACAGCTTGTGAATGAAGAGAGCTGTAGTTTAAAAATCAGGTTGGAAATGTATTCACTTTATAAAGAAACTTAAAAACTCTTAGAGGAAAACTTCAAGATCATGAAAGGCTTCTTGAAGGTGTTTTGGGCTAGAATATAAAATATAATCAAATATGTTTAAGGACCTGATTATTTAACATTACAATTTGCAAGCACACAAGTTCAGGCGTGAAGTTTTAAGTACCTTATTCTGCCCACAAATCATGTAATTAGAGGTATGCATGTCTTATTTGAACCTGCAGTAATTTCTTGCTGAAAAATGGAAGACCAGGTTAAACACCAGGGATGAATTTCACTTTATGCTCTTAATCAAGATGTGTAAAAGACACATGCAGTCTAAAATTAATCCAGTGTAGGCTCATGAGTTGAACTAAACTGGTAGAAAATCATGTAATTTAGCTTGGTGGGCAGTGTCTGGTCTGGAAAGGTTTGAGAATGGAAGGGTTATGTGTGTGGAGTGGAGTTTAAGGTGCAGTGACATCGCTTTCTGGGGAAACTTGCATAGTAGTTGGTTCCATTTTATATTTTTTATGAACTTGCTGAAATGTTGATTTTGGGGTTATATTATTTTTTTTTTAGCAAGGTGGTGTGTACTTCTGTGGAATAAAATACATTGAAGATGACTTAACTCTGACTGAGCCGGCTGCAGATGTGCCAGCTGCTCGCTACCAGACAATTGAAGAAAACATTCAAATCCTTGAGGAGGATGATGTTGAATTCATCAGTGTGCCTGTCCCAGAATTTGCTGACAGTGATCCAGCAGACATTGTTCATGATTTCCACCGGGTAAGGAATGGGTAAAACAGAAACAAAATGCTGATTTTTTTTATCATCTTAATCTGTGTAGTTTATACTTAATGTCTGTTTTGTTGCTGGTTTGAAAGTGCAAGCTACAGTATTTTGTTGTTTGGCAAGCTGGAAGAAATTATTAAACCTGGTGGAAAGTGCAAATTTTCTTACTGTTCTCCTGGTCTGTAAGTTGCCATTTATAAAGCACTTATGTTCCTAAAAAAGGAAAAAACCAAACACACACACACATCTGTTTCCTTGTCATAATACAAGAGAAGGAACAAAATTTAATCTTCTTGCTGAAAATACATGAAGCCAGATGGTCAACAGCAATGAATGCTGGGTGGAAGGAGCTTCCTTCCCATTGACTCCCATGTGCAGGTACTGGTCATAATTCAGGCATGACACTCACCTGAACTCAAAGATGTCATTCAGGTGTAGTGCTTCTAGTGGAGCTTAACCATTCCAAAGGATGCAGTACAAGGGCAAGCATGTGGAGGCCAGTATTCACTTTAAGGTGCCTCATAGCAGCCCCCCCCCCACACACACACATTTGAGAGCTCTCGGGAGCCACTCTGCCTCACCTCAGGCCACTCACTGCTTTTAATGACATGCCTGAGGACTACTGAGCTACTTTGTCCTCTTTTGTTTTGTGAATAAATGTCTTTGTTACATATCTTAATGATAATGTGTTTTGCAAGAACTTTGTGTAATGCCACAGTTTTCTCTCAGTGATCATAGTCAAAGTTGGGAAGGAAAAAACCCCCTCTCTCAGCTTTCAGAAGATGATCCTATTATGCTTAGATAGTCCATGCCTGATTTTACTGAAATGAAAGGTGACTCCTTCTGATGATGATGATGAAAGCTTGAGGGAAAACATTTCAGCTGCTTTTGTGTTGTGCAAGGCTGAAAAAAGAACATTCCTACTGTGTAAAATCATTGCCAAACTTTTTTTTGTACAGAACACAAAAGTGTCTAAACGTTCAATTAAAAATGTGCCCAAAGATAAAGTTCATTTTGCCAAACATTTATAAACAAGTGGGGGGGGGGACACTGCTTAAGTAATTATGTGATTTGATTATTTCTAAATATGTTCAGTAAAAATTTAAGATTTACACCAGAGATTCTTTCACATCACACTTCCCACTTTCACTGCTTGGCAGGACAGAAATAAAAGCTGGCACCATATACCTAAGTGAGGCCTGATTACGTAAAGCCTAATGGTGACCATACAAAATTCTGTATAATATTAAAGTTGTACAGTTAAATAAAATACAAATAGAAAAGGCTAAGGTATTTTTTACAGCAAGGTCAAAATGCAGTTCCTACACAGATGTGATACCATGATTAGGGGAGCCTTAGAAATATTACAGGGGATTAGTATATTTCATGATATGAATTTAAGGCCTACCATATATATTTGGGCATAAGCTGACCCCCCAATTCTGAGCCCCCCAAAAAGCTAAAATTGGTGGCCTGGGTATAAGCTGACGTCCCCCTTTGGCCTTGGCCCCTAATCCCCCACCCACTGCTGCTGGCTTCCTCTGGAGTTTCTGACAGCTTCCCTACCCCAAAATCTCTACTGCTGCTTTTCCCTTGCCCCCCCCCGCTGTCTGTTCCTCACTCCTGCCCCCCTGCTCTGCCCTTTCCTCACTGCCGTCACCCCTGCTGCCCCCTGCTCTGCCCTTTCCTCACTTCAGTTTCCTGCTGTTGCCCCCTGCTCCGCCCTTTCCTCACTGTTGCCCCCTTGCTCCCACCTGCTCTGCCCTTTCCTCACTGCTACCCCTCCTCACTTCTCAGTTTCCTGCTGCGCCCTACTCCCCCCTTTTCTCACTGCTGCCCCCTGCTACTCCTACTGCCCCCTGCTCTGCCCCTTTCTCACTGCTACTCTCTGCTCCTCCTACTGCCCCCTCCTCACTGCTACCTCCTGCTGCCCCCTGCTGTGCCTCTTCCCTCATTGCTGCCCCCCTTCTCTGCCCCTTCCCCACTGCTGCCCCACTAGCTCATCATTGCCACCCCCCTGCTCTCTTCTCAGTTCCCTGCTGTTGCTCCCCTGTTCCCCAACATCCTTTCCACCCCATTCCCCCTCACGCCCAACCCCTGCTGCCATGCTTCCCAGCCTGCCAGGCACCCTCCCAAATCCCCCATCCCTGTCGCTGCTTCCCTGGGCTCCCCCAAAACTCTAGGTCCTCCTGCCACTTTCCCCAGACTCCCCCACCCCCCAAATACCCAAGCCCTGCCGCCCCTTCCCTGGCCTCCCTGACCCCCCCCAACCCTCCTGGCCATCCCATCACTTTCCCCAACTCCCCGACCCCCTCCCCAACTTCCGGTCCCTGCCACCACTTCCTTGGCCTCCCTGAATCCACCCTCAATGTCCAGGCCGACCCCCCCCCCCCACACACACACACACCCGGACCCCTTTACTTGGCTGCTCGAGATGCCAGGGTCCCTTTCTTCCTCCAGCCCCGGCCCCGGCCGACTGCCCAAGATGGCCGCCTGGCAACACTGGGGCTCTACCCTGCTGCATGGTCAGGGAAAGGGCTGGCTGGGGCTGTCTACCGTATTCTCCTGAGTATAAGCCGAGTGCCTGTTTTGAAGCTAGTTTTCAGGACAAAATTCTTGGCTTATACGTGATGAT
This sequence comes from Podocnemis expansa, assembly GCA_007922195.1. Taxonomy (NCBI): domain Eukaryota; kingdom Metazoa; phylum Chordata; order Testudines; family Podocnemididae; genus Podocnemis; species Podocnemis expansa. Next base: position 10,178,248 of record ML681992.1, read on the forward strand.
ATACAGTAATCTTTGTCTACTGAAGTCAGTAGAAAGATTCTTATTGACTTCATTAGGCATTGAATCAGGGTCTAAGAAACATGAAATTGCATGAGAAAAATATCAATGGAAAATAGAGTAGTATGACAGAAAGAACATTACATTTTGTACTTTATTATTCATAAGCCTTAATGTTGAGTTAACTTAAGGCTCCGTGTTGCAAACTCTTGCTATAAGCAAACTACCTATTACTTTGGCAATTGGACTTGTCACAGTAGTAATAGTTATGTCCAATAGTGTGTTTGCAGGATTGGAGCCATTGGTTCTTTGCATTTAATGTATTACTCACAAAATATGTTCAGTCTTGCAACATACAACACATGAACATAATTATATTCCCCTTCCATAATAAAAATCAATTTGTTTAATGATGCCTGCACACCTTTGTCTAGTTCAAGTCTGTTAGTTATAGTTTAATAATCTATTTCAAATATTATCCTTTGGATAACCCAGAAACCATAAATTACTGGTTTAAAATGTAAATTCTGCAAGATTGACATTTGCATTTTTGAGGTTGCTAGCATTTCCCAAAAATACCAGTAAATAGCAGCATTTCAACTGCACACTGTTTTGGAGGAATGAAATATTTCTACATATAACATCTGATATTTTCGGTTGTGTTCTCTTCCAGTCATGTTTCATTGTGAACTCTGAAAGGTAGCACAGAAGAGAAGGATATTTGTATTTTGATTTCATCCTGAAATTTAAAATACAAGCAACAAGACTATATAAATACTGCATTTAACCTCCAACAGCTCAGATGCACTTTATAAAGTCTGAAATTTTTAGGTACCTAGTACCTATTAACGTGTGTGTGTGTGTGGGGGGGGGAAATCTCTGTTCTACCTAACCTGATATTAGGACTGCCTTTTATTTCTGTATTCAACCTCCAAACTCAGTAAATTAGAACACATCTTTTAACTAACAGTGCAGTAACTCATAGGAAGAAAAAGTATATGACCATAATGAAGAACTGTGTTTACATAATTTTGCTAACCATAAAATTACTAAAAATAATTTTGATTAGAATATGAATTTCTTCGCCAGAGACTCACAGCCTACCTCGACCTTAGCTTGGATAAGTGCTATGTGATTCCTCTGAACACTTCAGTTGTTATGCCACCAAAAAATTTCTTGGAGTTGCTGATCAATATAAAGGTATGGTTGAATATCTGGCATTTTTGTTGTTTTTATATATATATAAATATGTATGTATATAAAGAAAAACATGCTCATATTATTGCCATCATAAACCCTGAAGTTCATAGATGAGAAGTACTTTAGAAAAGTTAACTCCTTGCTAAAGAACTTTAAAATTTCAAGGAGATTCAGTTTAAAGGAATTATTGACTTTGGGATAGACAAATAAAGCTGATGTCATTCTTCAATGAGATTACATGTTTGGTACATAAAGGCAACTTCAAAGAAGTAGTGTACTTCAGGGATTGACAAAACTGGCTCCCAACTAGGCACCAGCAGTTTTATTTTTGGTCTCTGGAGGGCACTTCTCCCCTGCATTTTTGCATCGGAGCTAGGAGCCAGGCTACAAATCTTGGTTGCCATGGCAGCCTGGCACCTGGGTTTTGTTAATCCACGGTGTACTTAGACCAGAAGTGTCAAACTCACTCAGTGTGGGGGACCACACTGGAGGGCAGGACACCTGTCACAGGCCATGTGCTGTATGGGCTCCCCCACACTTTCCCCTGCCACATTCAGTGGCATGGGCTCCCTTTCCCCTCCCCTATCCTGTGGCCTTTCTGACACTGTGGGTTCCCCTTCTCTGCGCTGTGGCGGAAGGCATTGGCAATCAGTCACACCCACAGGTAGGCTGGGCTCCTGCCTCTCTCCTCCCTTCCCCCCCCACTCACTCTCAATCATTCAGCATGCTGGCCTTTGGTTGGCTGAGTCCTGGCTGGCTTTGATTGGCTTGTTCTCACATGGGCCTCAGGCACTTTTTCCTTTCTTATTAGTGAGTTGTGCAATGTGCTGTCAATCAAATTACCATGCCAGCTGACTGACAGAGAACATTTGGGGTGGCGGGTGGTGCAGTGGCTCTCTGGGAGCCCGGCCTAGTTTGCTCTGGCTGAGACTCTGGTTGGTTGGTAGACCACAGTGGAGCTGAGCTGGAATTGGCTGGAGAACTTACTTTGTTCCCCTGTGTTGTGATCAGAAGCAAGTCCACAGCCTGTCTTTGCTGCTTGCTGCTTCTGCAGCTAGTTCAAGCACAGACCAGGCAACAGCTCTGTGGGCCGGATCCAGCTTGCGGGCTGTAAATTTGACACCTTAATTTAGACTTTTATAAGGCATTTGACTTAATACTGCATGACTTTGATTTAAAAAATTTGCGCTATCCGATCTTGATAAAGCACACTTCAGACAAGTTAAGAACAGGCTAACTGACAGATCTCAAAGTAGTGCAGTGGGGAATTGTTGAATGAAGGTGTATCAAGAGTGCTGCAAGAATAATTTATAACTATGATTTTCCCAATCTTTAGTATTCAATTAAAGCACTTACGTGATAGTGCATAATTTCCTTTAAATGTAATAGAAGGCAATTTGTTTTTCTTATGTTCTATATTCTTGTAGATTGCAATGTCCTATGTGGTATACTTTTTTATATGTAATGTCTCTATTTTAACAAGCTTTATATTCTTTCTGTGGAAAAAAAGATTTATTTTTAACATGAACTTGGAAGGTCTTTTCAAACAATTTGTTTAAATCAAACTTTTTACTGTTTCATGAACTACATTGAAGTCAGCTGAAAAAAACAATTCACCTATGTTTGCCTCTTTAGATGTAGTCAAGAATATTTTCAAAATAAACATTATATAATCACTACCTTGGTGCTAAAAAGCACAGCACTTAATCAGTTTGTTTAAACATGCTGCTTGGACTGCAAAGACATTGTTGTCCTTAGTCTCTGGCTTGTAATAGAAACTCATAAGTGGTCTATTGACAGTAAAAATAATAGTGATCTTTAGCCAGCTACAATAAATTCTGTGCTAATGTAATTTTCTGGATGCAGTACAGCAGTTTCTTTGGATTCCAAGGTAGTTTTTAAAAGTTTTAAGTGTTTCAACTCACAAGTGAAAAATTGATTGGTATCATAAATAGGAATTATCTCTCCACTCAGTCACATTTTGGAACAGCTGGTCATTATTTGTGCATAATGTTTTTATAAAGTTGCAAATTTTTTCTTCTGTGAATATACTACTCTGACTAAAGTGCACTATAGAGCCTGAGTGTACCCTCATTTCAATTAATGGCAAAGTTCTTGTGGACTCCAGATGGACAAAGAATGGAGCCCTAGCTCTGTTTTCTGCACCAGATTTTAAATTGTTGTCTGCAGCATCTTTGGTGGTAGTCTCTACACAGCCCAGTAGGCACATTATTTGGGCTTGCCTTATTTTCCAGTAATTGCATTAGGACAACTAGCATACAGGAAATAAATACTTTTGAATATATTTTATTTAAACAGTTGCTGTAATTGCCATAGGGGTGTCATATGACTGTCTTGTGGACCATTTCTCCTTCCATATATAATCCATTAAGTTGTGGCCTGTGCTTTGAAAATGTTTGGGATTCCCCTGTTTTAAACCAAAAAGAATGCAGCAGGGCAGTACTAAACTATTGATCCCTGGCAATTCCACCAGTCAGCAAGATAGCACTGAGGTAATGCACATGCCGGCAGTACTTACCTGGATAAATCCTCCACTTAAATCAGTTGATTTTTCTAAAGTATGGTAATTTCTGGTGAGTAGGAACTGCAAGATTTGGCCCATAGTGATCAACCTTCATTGGAGAAAAATTTTTTGTTTCTCTTGTCCCAAAAAACTGATGTTGGTTTCATTTTTGTGACAAGAACACTGTGTTTCAATGTCTCCTTCTGTGAAAATGTTGACATTTTATATGATTACTTTCTCTTAAATACTGCACTATAATGTGGTCATCTTTCTGTTATTTAAAAGACTCTACATATTTTGAAATACACATTTTGAAATTCTGTGTAGGTACAAATTGTCTTTTGCATGGAACTGCTGCTGTTTGAGATTATATAAAATTGATTCGAATTAGGTGTACTTACTATGAGAATGAATAGCTAAACTTTTTATAATGAGCTGTTTCCTTTTCGTTAATGTAGGCTGGAACATACTTGCCTCAGTCCTATCTGATTCATGAACAGATGATTGTTACTGATCGCATTGAAAACGTGGATCAGTTGGGGTTCTTTATTTATCGCTTGTGCCGTGGCAAGGAAACCTATAAACTACAGCGCAAAGAAACCATGAAAGGTAAAAACATTCTGAAAAATCATCAACGTTGCTAGTCAGTAAACAGCCTGATATGTTGAAGACAATGCCTCTCTGATTAAAATTTAGGATGATATTGCTGTGGATGACTCCTTGGAGCTCCTGAGTGTTTGCACAGACACTAGCATGGTAGAAGTTTGATCCTTAATGAGGACTTGGGGCATGATTGTGATATAAAATTGCTTTTCTCCCCATTAATTTTCTTTATGTTTGCATTGAATTTTTTCTTTGAATGCGCACACATGCATGCGTGTGGTGAAGGTGCTTTAGCAGAAGTTTTTCAGGCAGCTGCGATATAAATATAAATTTAATAACAGTGGCCTTCACTTTCAATAACTAAATTGTCGGAATATTTATCATATGCACACTTTATGGTTAAATTTTTCATACATAGAAAGAATGACTTTGTGGCCAAAGGACAGAACTGCACGTTGATTGGTTTGTTCTAGATGTTTTATGCAAACTTGCGATGACATTTAACTGCTCTGTGCCTCCTGATCTGCATCGTAAAATGAGAATAATAGTTGTCTATGCCACAGGTATTTTATAAAACTTATATTTCTTGTCTATGGAAAGCTCTTTAAACTGGAAGATGCTAGAGAAGTAAAGTATTATAGGCATGAAGTATTATAGGTGGCATGCAGCATTTGTTTAACTTGCAAGATGTTTGAAAGCATATGCTGAACTAAATTTAATTGAGAAATTTGTTAAGATCATAGAAGACTGGATTTGGAAGGGATCTCAAGAGGTCATCTAATTCAACCTACTGCTCAAAGCAGGGCCAACTCAAACTAATTAGAGTATTTTAAGGTGTGACTTGATAAATCCCTGGCTGGGGTGATTTAGTTGGGGTTGGTCCTGCCTTGTGCTGGGGTTTAGACTAGAAGACTGCTTGACCTCTTGATGCCAACCATCCCTAAATTTACAGGCAGTCTGTGGTAAAAAAAAAAAGTGCAAACTTACTGCTGTCCATAATTTAAAGGGAAAAGTCCATAAAAAAAACTCCGCCTCACTCACTAGTAGAGAGACCAGCTGTAAGATCTGCAGTCAGCACTGCCCCTTTAAGAGCTATTGGAAGCCTAAAAGTGAAACTAAGTGCTGGAGCTGGTGATGAGGGGGGAGGCGGGGGTTTAAAAAGAATTGCCTCTGATGGGATTATTCTTTCATTGGTGGGGAAGGGAGGGGGGCTTTTTAATTTCAGCAGGCCTCAGAAAGAGCTGGCAGCAGGAAAAATCCCCTACCCACTGCAGCAATTTTTAGTGCTGCCAGTAAAAAGCTTACTGTGTGGGTTAAAACAAAAAACAAAAAAACAGAACACTTCAACTTTGTCAGTAAAAACTAAAATGCCAGGTAGGCAGCTCTTGTTTCTTCTGTGATTCTAATTGGCAGACCCAACTCCAAGATTGCTGACTTTTTTTTGGGAAAGTGGATAATGGGGGGAAATAAGTTTGTTAAAATGATTGCAGACAGTTCTTTTAAAAACAAAAATGCTCATATTGATCCTGTGGTAAATAAGGGACACAAGTAGATACGGTGATTTCTAAATTGCTGATAAATTTGGTATTCATCTGAGTATTTTCTTCCATTTTGGAAGCGAGTTGAGAGGAAGTAGTGTTGGCCTCTGATACCTTCTCGTTACTGTAAATGCACCAAAACCTGAATTCTTCCTAGTATGCATCACTCAAGTTGTTTGTCATCTCCTCCCATTTCCCTAACAGGAATTCAAAAGCGTGAAGCCAACAATTGCCGAAAGATTCGACATTTTGAGAATAGGTTTGCTATGGAAACACTCATTTGTGAACAGTAATGAAGAACGTTACTGCAGCAGAAGACAAAGATTACAGTATGCCCTCCCCCCCTTTGTATTGTGTGCAGTGATTACTTTTTAAAATCTTTTATGTAAGCAGTGGACAGGGCTTTATTGCTGAACATCTTCGACACTTTTCATCTCACCTTAAACTTTAAATCAATATGTTTTAGGATTTTTTCTTATTTTCAAGTGTGGTGCCCTTTTTATATTTTAAAAGCAATTGTCTAAATTCTTAGTTGCTAGTGCATTTCATGTGCTGAATTTTGAATACTAAGAGGAAGATAAAGTCTCTGATATCTGCAAGTTTTAATTAAGTAAAATGGAAAAGAATTATTAATCTGGAGAAAAATATGTACAAATGGACTGAAAGATTTACTGCTAACTGTATATTCCTAACTATATATAGTTTGTTACAGCATATAGGTAAACATATATTTGAATTTCCCCTCACTAAAATGTGCAATTAGTTTTTTTAAATATCATCATATTTACCTTTTCATATTGATTTCTGACTTGATGTTTTAATATGACAAGTGTCTGCTGTAACAATCTTTTAAAAAATGTAAGGAAATTAAGCAGTAACTTATGTTACTAACTTGTATATAATCCATGTATGTGCAATCGAAAATAAATCTTACAAACCTGTTTGTCTAAAAGTTGTTGGGTTCTCTTAATAAAAATCCTTCTTCTGTTATATCGCCATAATTTACTATCATTCTATATTTGTATACCTGCGTATTGTATTTAATAGCTTCCTAAAACAAAGCATTCATACTGTTTGCGGAGATCAGATTGTCAGCCAATGCAAAGACGTACAAGTGAATTGTTGTGGGCCATCAGTGTTAAACTGCTTTATTATGATCAGTTTAGTAAAGCACATAAACCCTTTAGGTTGCCACTTTCGTAAAATACAAAGGTTCCCTGAGAAGGAAGCTGTGATGGTTTTTCCCTCATACAAAAACATCTTAATATGATATTACCTAAGGTGTTAACATTTTCTAAAACTGTTTAAATTACAGTGCTTTTACTTATGTATACCTTATACTTGTCACAGGCAAACGAAACGCTTGAAGAAAACATCTAACTTTAGTGCCTTGCATCTTGCCAAATTCCAAAGTTCTCCCATCTTCAAAGCGTCAGACGAAGTGGGATTTTCTCCCATGAAAGCTTATGCGATAGATAAATCTGTTAGGCTTTAAGTGCCACAGGACTTCTTGCTTCTTTCATCTAATTTTAGGAGCCCATAATTAGATGCTTAGAGCCACCCCCTCAGCTAGTGTAAATGGGTGTAGTTCCAGCAAAGTCAGTATGTAAAGTAAAAGTAGCCTGATTTTTCTTTCCCTTTTTTCTTTTCAATTCTCTTCCCTTCTCCATAAAGTTTTGTAGTCATAACTCCCAGAGAAACTAATGTAAACTGTGTTCTCATCCTTAAAAACTTAGCTCACTTTTATTTAGGTGTTCAAATATGGATTGTAGGCATATAGGTTTTTAAATTTCTTGGCCAAGACTCTAGTTTTGCTTACTGCTGTTCTGAGGCTGGATTCGGTTAAAAAAGTACACTTGCTCCCATACAAAAGGCCATTAGGAAAACTTCCAGAGAACCATTTTTGAACTGGGCATGGAAACACTGATGTTTGGACACTGATATCAGAAAGCTGAAATACTCAAAGAGGAAAAATATGCTAATGTATAGAGGCTTGGTGTATGCCTTTTTAAAAATAATTATGTACAGGAGTCTGTATTTTACATTAATACAAAATTTCCTAACTGAGGTCTTTTTATCTCTTAAGTGAACTCTTATTAATACTGAGGGAGGATACATTATGTGGATTCAGAACAGCTTCCTGCTATTGTAAACACTCTGCCAGCAGGCTTCCTGCTATTGTGACTTCTTTGGGTCAGGGAAAACTATTTGCTGTACAGGAAAGTTCTTAAGTATACGATATAATCTATTTCTTCTACATTTGGTTTAATTGGCAGTTTATTCTTAACATGGATATGGTCACATGTGGTAGGAAATCTAAATCATGGTTTCAGAAAAACATTAGCCTGTTTTTGATGATATAAGGCAAACAATCAATTAAAAAATCAATTTTGGATAATTTAACTAAAATCTTTTGGGATGCTGTAATTTTGTGTGCTTAAAAAAGGATGAAATAAATGTCAGGAAATGGCTAAAGGTTCATTCTTGGAACTGTGTTGTTCACGAGTCATGTTGATGTGCTTAGAAGCATGATTCCTGCTGATCCACATACGTATGGTTTTCCTTTTCCACAAAAAATAATGGTTAACATGGTCAGAACATAAAAACAGCTGTGCTGGGTCAGATCCAGGGTCCATCTAGCCTAGTGTCCCATCATCTTCGAGTCTCTGCTCATATTCATTCCCATATAGGTGTGCATGTGCCACCATGCATGGTTCTTGGAAGGTTTTTTGTCCTTAGTGGACCCCATAGGGTCAGCTTGAACTCTGTGCACATGCTGCAGCTTATGAGATACTGCTGGCTCTGCTGCACCTTCACTCCCTTCTTTCCACCCCCCCCAGCCCCCCCCCTCGTCACTGGAAGCTCTGCTTGTTTCACTGCCAGTGCCTTTTCTTCAGTTAATTGTTTTGTAGATTAAAGTAATTACTTAATAACCACACTTAAACAGTAGTTAAGTAGTTTTAGTCCTGCAAAGGACTTGGTTCCTTAGGGCTATGCATCTCTCTCCAGGCCTCAGGCCATGTGTAGGGTTACCAGATACCAAAGCATAAAAAGGAGGACATTGGGGGCACATATACATCTGGGGCCCTGCCTGGGCCCCCTTCATCCACCCAGCCACCCCAGCTACTGCCCCCCCAAATGCTTGCCCCTTTTATTACCCAACTCCAGAGAAATCTGCCTAGCCCCTAATTACAATGTGAGATGAATTGCAAGAACAGCAGCTCAAGAATATCAAATGAATGGCTTAAGTATTTTTCATCTTAACATTAAAGTAACCATAAAGCCAACCACTTTAAGGAGTCACAAAATTAAGTATTTAATGTTTATATCAAGGTGCAAGTAGAATCACACAGCAGAACTCCTATCCAGATTGATATTTTTGTTACATTGTGAGTTGCAAATGGAAGCAAACCTCCAATAACTTTAATTTAGTAATTATGGACAAGATTAGGATCAGTTTAAAAATAGTAAGTTTCTTCACAGAATTCACTCTCATTGTTTGACACATGGAGGGGCAGGTCCTTGACTACATGAAGTCTAACAGAATTTGAGGTGTTGGCTTCTAAAGGAAAAGTAATCTCTGTCAGCAGGATTCTCCCCATGACTTGAAATTAGGGGTGTGGTGCAGGGGGTGCTCACTAATTTGGTATAACACTGTTACTAGATGACAACTGGTGGGGTGGGGTGCAGGAGGGGTGTATGGAAATCCCTGTCTAGCTTCAGTGTGCAGTATTTAAAAAAAAATCACAGACAAGCTTTTTAAATTTTACACACACAGGAAAGGGGAAATCAGATGAAGTGAGAGTTGCTGGTTTTTATGTGCAGACCTGCCTGAAACATAACCTTTTATCTAAAATGCAAATTTCTGGAGACATCATATCCTACTATGTCTGCCATAAACCACAGATGGATATATATCTATTATGACAGTTGACATTTTCTGTTTGCTTTTATGTGAAATACACATCAAATGGGGGGAGGGGGAGGAGAATTAGATGTTTGTGACTATCAAATGCTCCACCCAAGAGGACAGCACATATTCTTAGAAGCAATGATCAGTTTTTTCCTAAATATACCAAAAGAAACACTCCCTAAAAGTAAAATAAAAATAAGCATAGAATATAGGCAAAAGGAAGATGCTTGTTTTCTGTGATTTGATGAACTACTAACAAAGGGACAAATATTGTAATCCTTGCTCAGTCAAATTTCCCACTGATTTCATTTAAACTATAGCATCAGGCCCAGCCCAGCAGTTACTTTAGAATGTATAATACTTGCACATCTGTGTATCTTAATAAAATTTAAGGGTATATCTATAATGAACTAATCTCATCGTGGAAAGAAGCAAATTGAAAAATCACATTGAGAAAAGGAAAATCATGGATTCAAACCTCTTCACAATCAAAAGTGAATTTTCTTGACCACTAAACAAAAGATTTGTTGCCAAAAGCCAAAGTTCATTAGGAGGAATAAAGATCTGGCTTAGCTGAGCCATTAGAGAAGCCTCCCCAGAAACTTTAAGCAGGTCAGCAAAGCATGAAGTGAAGAAGCCATCACAAGTTTGTCTCCGGGCACCGCAGAGACACCATCAAGCTGAAGAAAAGCCCCAGCCCTTCCAAAAAATAAGATCAAGCCTTCTCCAAAATCAGGTGAAGGGGAAGGGGAGCAGGCCTGAGCTGGAGCTTGGAAAGAGGCCAGGGGTGAGGAGCAGAAGCAACAATGCAAAGCAAAACCACTTCTATGGCCCCAGCCAGCCCTCTTGACTCTCAATAAAGGTGCACCAGCCCAGCAAGGGATCCTCTCCAAATTCCCAACCCAGCCAGCAGGGGAACATATGCTGGAGCTGCCTGCTTCTATTTTTAGAGAGCTGCCCCAGCCCCCAGCAAAAAAGCTGGACAAAAGGCACTTTTACACTAATGCCTTTTGCTGGATGTCTGGTAACCCTAGCCATGTGGGAAGGCCTCCCATGACAAGGACCTAAACTCAAGTCTCTTAAGCCAAGGACTCTGAGAAAAATATTCAGCTTAAGATTTGGCTTATGGATAAAACCAGCATTGGTGCTGAAATGGTCCATTGGCACCGAACCCCATCCACACCAGCTAAGAGAAGCCATGGACCCATTGGAATTGCTCACCAGTATTGGCCAGGAAGGCAGTACCAAGCAAAGCCAACAAAGCAGGACCCAGGAGTCTGGCCAGGAGGCATCTCTGTTACAAGGTCCAGTCTCAGCACTGGACAGCACACAGACAACTCACTGCCTTCGAGGGACTCCAACTCCAGACAGGACAAAGGGCTCTGGTGCCATCAATGCCATCGATGCTCAATGTGTTTGAGATGGTCTGAACCTGGCTGGCCTTGCCAATGCCTCTGCCTCCAACCTCCCCTTGAAACCCAGGATGGTCAGCCACTCCTGGCAGTGGAAGGGCTCTGCTGCTGCACACACTGTCAATGCCAGAGATGTTTAGAGGCAGCTTGAACCGAATCAAGCTTGCCAGCACCTCCACTTCCAACTCCCTCAGATCCCAGGTGGGACAGGGGACTCACAGCCAAACCCTGGCTGTGCAAGGGCTCTGATCCCATACAGGGGTGGCCAAAGTTGTGGAACTCAAGAGCCACACAAATTAATTAGTAAACCTTCGAGAGCTGCACTGAGGCATATAGCCATATACTTTTACCTACTCCAAAATTATTAAGTTTAAAATTCATTGCGCACTTTAATTTTATCATAAAAAGAGGGCAAATATTGATCCTACTAGTGTGAGATTCTAATAATTACTTAAGTTTGCCATGAAAACTAGGCCTACCTATACAGTAAAAACTTAGCTTCTTCCCACCCTCTTTGACCATGCCACCGCTTCTTCCCATTCTCTCCAACCATGCCACTGCTTCTCCCAGCTGGCCTGACCATGCTGCCACTGCTCACCACCCTCTACAACCATGCCACCACTTCTCCCCACTGTTCTGACTCCCTCCCTAACCCCCAAGCCCTGACACTGGCTCTCTCAGGCTGACCCTGCCATCTCCAGGGACCCTCTTTACCTGGCCGCTCTGGTGGCTAGGCACAGCTGGGGTCGCTCCCCTTGCTTTAAGCTTTGCCCGGGCTGAGCATCCAATATGGCTGCTCCGGTGGCTAGGCACAGGCTGGGGCTCCCCCCTGAGCATGCTCAGACAGTGCTCAGGGCAGGAGATTTAAAACTTCTAGGCTGGGGCTGCTTTCTTCTGTGAGCCACACTTTTTCATTCAAGAACTGGATGCAGCTTCGGAGCCACAGTTTGGCCACGTCTGATACTGTTGATGCCCAAGGCATTTTGAACCTTGCTGGCCTGGCAATGCGTCTGTCTCCAGCTCAACTCAGCGCTCAGAAGGAACAGGTAAACCCTCACAGGGCTCACCATCAGTGGCCTCGGGAAGTCTTCGGTATCAATTAGTCAGCTCCAGGATGGGGAGTTATTGGACTCCATGGATGGCACCGCTAGTTCAGGACTCACAACTCCTGCAATGCTTCCTGTTTCCTCAGCACTGGCTGCTTCTGATACCAGGTGAGCTGCGCTGAAGATGGTGCTTCTGCGATGCTCCCCGTCTCCTCAGCACCAGCTGTCTTGGCACTGGGTGAGTCACATTGAATGTGGTGTGCTCTGCAATGTGGTGGCACTTTCCAAGAGTTCCCCATCCACTCAACACCAGTTGTCCCCAGTTCCAGGTGAGCTGTGCTGAAGGCAGCGCTGTGTCTTCATCTGCTCCAAAGAATACTTCGATGGTCAGGTTCCTTGGCACTGGTGAGTTCATGCAAAGAAGGAAAGCAGGGTGAGATTCGGCTGCTATGAGAGGAATGCCCTGGGGACAAACCGTGCAGAGTGTCAGTGGGGCTGAGGAGGGGCTACAAATGGGAGTCGGTCGTGATTCAGTGGTACCAATCGTGATACCGCGGTTCCTTTTTCCCTGAGGAGATAGCTGCCTGTAGGAAAAATCCAGAAGTTGCCCCCCCCCCCCCAGCACCATACATCTAAGGGTGCCAAGCTGGTTCCTCTGTGATCCTCCAACAGAGTTCTGAGAGACTCGAAAGAAGGTTGACTCAGGCAACTCAATGGCCCTAGAGGTCCTCATGGGCATTCCCTGCAGAAACAAAACCTGAATCTTTAGGTCATCACAAGCCAAGTGGCCAGCTGCTGTGCCTTGGTAGGTTCCTGGGTCAGAAGAAGAGCCAGATCCGCTAAGGGGATCTGTACAAGGGCCAAGGTGGTCCCCCACCTGTGTTCTCTTCCCTGCAGAAGGAAGTAGCTCCCCCTGCTCAGGAAGGGGTGCTTGAGATGGTCTAATCTCTCTGGAACACCCCTTGTTGGTAGCCCCTACCTGATAAGGAGCAGAAGGGAAACATGATGCTCCATTAGGGGCTCCAGATTCCTGTTACCCACCTAGCACTAGATGATCTGCCAGTGGATGCTATAAACTGAGAAGGAAGCAAGGCTATCACAGTTCCACCCTAAGATTAATGATGCTGAAGAGCTGGAATTGTTTTGACAGAAAGGTTTATTCAACTGCTAGCAAGCAGTTTAGAAGTTCAAACCTACAAACCCATTGGGGGAAGAAGTAATTTAACCTGTAGAACTCCATCAAGCAATGTACAGATTCCCTTCTGTAAGGCCTTCAATTACTTCACACTCCTCTGAAAGGAATTGTAGCAAAAGCTGCTGCACAACCCTGACGAGATACGCAATTTGCATGCTGTGTGTTTCATGGCTACAGGGGTCAGGTCTTTCACAAAAAGTCCTGCAGTTTTTTGGTACTGTGATGGAGACCCCAGACAAGCCTCTTGGATCCCCTCTGTCCACAGCCAGTCAGGACTCTGCTACAGTGGAGTCTTCTCCTGTCCAGCAGCAGGGCCTCCATGCTCTGGGCAGTCAGCTCCCAACTCCAGGCTCAGAGGGTCCGATCCTTGCTCTGTCTGGTCTCCCATGGAGGGAGTTTCCTCCCTCCAGGAGGGTCTCAGCTGTCCCAATCGGCAGCGACTCTCAGCCAGTGTGGCAATCAGAGGATTTATTAGCAAACCAGTTCATACAGCAGCAAGGACAGTTGATATCAGAATCATCAGAACAACCAGAAGTGAAGCTCCCAGGGGATTAGGGCTACACCCCATCACAGGGTCCTGTCTCTTGGACCCTCCATTTTCCTACTCCCCTCCTTCCCCGTGGTCCTTTGTTCCCCTGCTCGTTCTGCCCACCTCTCCACCCCCTGGTCCAACCAGCTGGATGCAGTGTGACCGGCGGGGGGGGTGGGTCCCAAGTACAGGCTCCCTAAACACTACCCCATTGCCCCCTAGTGGCTCTACCTCATATCACCCACCTGTGTTCCATTACCCGAATAGAAAAGAAAGAGGGTCAACACCCGTGTCTTCCCTTATTAACCTAGCAGAGGGTTCCCACTCCTCCACAGGTACCTTCCCTTTAATGGGTTATTTCTTTCTGATGAGATGAACAGGAAACTGGCCAGTGCCTGCGGTATGGCTTCTGTCAGTTTGTATGTGCTGCAGTCTCCAAAATGTCTGTGCTCTCTGCAGCCTCAACAGTAAAGGTTCCAATCCCAAACATCCTCAGAAGGACAGGGATAGGTCTAGAGTTCCTAGGAGACAACATGTCTCAGTTCCTCCTTTGCTTCTCAGCAGGGTTCACAACCCACAACCAATGGCAGTCTTTTGGAAGGTGCACCCGAGGAGGGTTGCCAAGGTCAACCTCAAGCTAGCCTATGACCATTTCAGGTCTTACACTTTGTGGAGGCAGGGTTTTATTTCAAGCTTTCACCCCAGTCATCTGCTCTCTTGGGTCTTTTCTTCATATGCTTGTGGGTAACACCCTACCCGGAATGCAGATGGCTCTAGATCTTCCTGTGAAGGGAAGTTCCCACATGTAGGTCTAGGACGGTGTGCATCCCACATTCTCCATTTCAACCTCCTAGACTCCTCTCCTGTCCAGGCTTTCCTCTCTTGAGCTTATTTCAGCAGTGCCCAATCACTAGCCATTTCCGACAGCTAGGAAGACATAGGGCAGCTTCCATTTTTGTGGCGGGGCTCGCTTGTGGCTAGAGGAATTCCCTGAACAGGCTGGTCTCTGTCCCTCAGCAGGTGGTAGCCATGCTACAATGGGGGCAGAGGCCCCAGCCAGTGCTGTGGTGCATACTACTGCAGGAGCTGACATGGTCAGTCACCCTGGTTTCAGGCACCCCTGTTCTGGGATTCGGTGCCTGGATTGGTAATAGCCTTAAGAACACCCTTCTGGTGGTCCAGAGTGGAGGCAGCCCTTCACATCAGTATCAAGAACCTGCATACAATATACCTTGCCTGCAAGGTCGCCTCTCATATCATGGGGAGCAGGGTAGTGCAAGGGCTGAATGACAACACAACAGCACATTTTTCATCAACCAACAGGGAGAGGCCCTCTTTCAATCCTCTGCAAGTAGGCAGTTAGCCTACAAGAACTGGTGGTGAGGCACAATTCCTACTTAGTGCCTTCTTACCTTCCTGGAGAGAGAAATGATGAAGATTGCCTTGGGAGACACTCCCTGCCACATCAAAACTCTTCATGGCACCCACAGGTGACTCATGATATTTCTCAGGTGGGTTTATACCCACCTGGCTCTCTTCATGCCTGGTGAAAACACAAGTGTTTGTTATACCACCCCTTTCAGGCACCAGGACAGGGATCTCTGTTCAATACCTTCTCATTCAGTTGTCAGGGACCCTGACCTATGCCTTTCCATTGATACTCCCGCTGCACAGGGTACTGCCAAAAAATCAGGAGAGAAAAGTGGACATCAACTTACCTGCTCTGTGGCTGCACCAATACTGTTGCATCAAACAGTGCAACCTTCCAATGACCTGCTGATGACACTACCATGAAGATATGACCTGTCCCAGGCCTATGAGCGGTTGCAGCATATAAACCCAGGCTCCTTGCAGCTGACAGCATGGTGGTTCCATAACTAGGTACAGAGGAGTAAGCCAAGTTGACACAAGTAACCAGTGCGTTCTGCTGGGTAGCGGAAAACTATCAATTTATGTCATATTCTGGCCCCCTAGGGCCCATCTGCCAATCATCAGCCTTCCAGCAACCCATGAGTGTGATTGTCAAGGCTGTTGCCCCACTCTGGAACTCTGAGTGCAGAAGGTGGGGGCCTGCAACAGGCCTTAAAGCCTGGTCTTAAAACTCTCCAAGGCCTCCAATTTCCTGGCCTTAGAGTGGTATTGCTGCCACCACCCAAATGCAAAAAACCTCTTGAAAACCCAGGAAGGCACACTTGGGAATGCCTTCCTGTGAGGTACTCACAATCACTTTTATTCCTCTCTCAGGGGAGTGACTGAACCCAGCTAGGATATCAGCTGGAAATGGAACAGAATCCTCATTTAGTAGCTGGCTGTGCAGGCTAAGGCACATGCACACAAACCTCTTGCCCTTCAGGACACAGAACCAGAGCTTACTTAAAAGGTAAAATCTTTAATAAAAAGAACAGATAAGAAACACAGAGAGTTGCTTCTCTTGGGTTTGACTTAGGTAGTTACAGGGTAGTGGGAGGGGTACATGTGCTCAGCACAGAGAAATCCAAAAACAAACCAAAAACAAAGAAAATACCCTGACCCAGGGGTGTCGCTGGCGCTGGGTACCCAGGGCACATGTCCTCGGTCTGGCGGCCCTTCCCCCAGAGATCGGGCCGGAGATCCAGGGCCCAGCTGCCCGCGGCCGCAGCAGCCCCATCCCCAGCTGGGGATCAGGGCTTTGACCATGGAGGCTGCTCCTGGCCCCGCCCCCAGCCAGGAATCCAGGGCCCAGCCAACCGCGGCTGTGGCAGCCCCGTCCCCAGCAGGGGGATCCAGGGCACGGCCGCCCGCAGCAGCAGCAGCTGCTCCGTCCCCGTCCCCGGCTGGGGTGCAGGGCCCAGCCACCCACAACGGCACGCGGTAGCTTCCGTCCCCGTCCCCGGCCAGGGGGTGTGACCTGCAGGCCGGGGGCATGGCTGTGGGCTGGGTCCCGGGTCCCTCCCCAGGGCAGTGATGTCCCTGCCCTGACCGCGTCTAAGTACACATTCCCTGTTCTACCCACACCTGGTCAGTAACAAACTTAACTTATCTTTGGTAAGGATGTTGCTGGATTCTTCCTCAAGCCCCTCTGGCCTCCTCCTGATCCTCCCAGGAACCCTGCTGCACCCAAACAAGAACAGGCAAGGCTGCTGCTCCAATTCAAAAACCTGTGCTTTGTTCCTATTGGCTGTCCTGGGACTCACTGACCAGAGTGTTAACCCCTTCCACCCAAGGATTATTACAGTGATGTCAGTCTTCCCACACCTGATGGCATCCAGATCCCTGAAGAGGCTGGAGAGAATCTGTTGGCAAGGCCATAACCTGGTATCTCCTTAAGTGGCAAGCCATTGACTTAGTCCCTAGTTCAACTAATGGGGCCCCATTTTCAAACCCATGGCTTCATGCCTGTCCCTAATACTGTTTACGGAAGGTGTCCTCCTAGTGACCATCCCCTCATATGGAAAGGCCTCAGGGATTAGGGCACCAGCCTCAAAGTCTCCCTCCACGGTCTCCTGTAATGATAAAGTGCAGTCAGGGTTGCCCCGGCCTTCCTGACCAAGGCTGTTTCCTGTTCCATTATAATCAGGTCATTGTCTTTCTGGCCCTCCTCCAAAATGCCATGCAAAGACGGAGGAACAGGGATTGCAAAAGCCCTGACCTTCTACATCAAGAAGGGCCCACTGCCATCAGTCCAGTACTTCTCACGGATCATTGCCAGCATCAGAGCCTGCTACAAGCAAGCAAAAAGTGCCCTTGCCAGGCTAAGTCATGGCACTCTTGGCCAGAGCCCAGATGGTATCTCCAGTGTTTTCTCACTCTAGTGCCAGTACAAGAGATCAGCAGGGAAAAACTTGGTCATTGGCCCAACACCTTGATGTCCCATAATGCCATTGTGCAGCCAGCAAGGGATGATGCAAACTTCAGGAGGGCTGTGTGACAGGAGCTTGTCCTTAACTCCTTCCCACCTCCCAGGAGTGGCCTGTAAATCACCTATGTAGGAATGGATATGAGCAGCGACTTGAAGAAGGAAAGAGCAGTTGTTTACCAGTAATAGCCGTTCTTCAAGATGTGCTGCTCAAATCCGTTCCACACCGACTGCCCTTTTGGAGTTAGCAGAAAGTGCACCCCTAGGGTATGATTTGCTTAACTTTTCCATTCACTTATGCACTGTGATAGTCTACAAATTAGGCCATGCACGGTCCCTTTATGAGTGTTCATAACCTATTCTATCTGATATCATGTTTCCTGCAGCACCATGTATGTGCACAGATATGTGGCATATTTTGCATGGCCCAGGGAGGTGGGAGACAGACAGAACTCTCCTTCAGCAGCATGTAAACAACACAGCTGTGAGCAAGCATCTGGAGGAGGCAACAAAGACATGCTAATTGAGGTCCATGTCTCAGACCAGACAAAGAGATCACCTTGACCCAAAAAGGGAGGGATTGAGGGGGTTTGGAAACATAGAGAGAGAGTTGGGAGGATTTGGTGCTTTCTGCCTGGGAATTTCCATCTTAAAAGAACTTCAAGTAAGATCCAGGCCCCACCTCATCTCAGGGAGAGACTGGTTGTACATACATCTGACAACTGAACACCTCAAGCATAAACTTGGACAATGAGGTCAGTTTAGGTAGAGATATTAGGTTAATATGCATGTTTTACCTTTTATTTCCCTGTGGTCTCTCCTGACTCATTTATATTATGATTCTGCCATGTTTGGCCATGTTCTCACTTAGAATTGTAATCTGATCAATAAACTAGTAGTTGTTTTATCTAAAGCTGTGTGATCTTTAGAGGGTGTCAGTGAAGAAGGCTGGGCATGATCCATTTCTTTGTTAAATGGATGAACTTGAAAGTATGGTGATTGGGAGTAGGTCCCAATCTCTGTAAGACAGTGGCTCCCATATTGGTGTCTGGAGCCGGGGGTGCTTGCTGGGGGACTGTCCTTGAGTAGCCAGAGGGCATATACTCACTGCTTGGGACCGGTTGCACACCAGAGGCCAGAGTGGACGGACTCAGGAATGAGTGGTCACTTGGCAAAGTGGGAAAAATTGGGGTTTAGAAGTGGGAATTGGGGGGTCATAGTGGCACACCAGACCAAATCTGGGGAGCAGCATGTCACAGGTGCATAGGGTCAGCAGTTCCCTATAAGCTCCAACATGTGTGCAGGGCTCTAAGGGACCACCAAACTGGCCCTATGGGGTCTGCCAAGGGCAGAAAGGCTGCCTGGTGACATGCATGCTGGAACATGCACACCTGTATGCAAATGGATATGAGCAGCATATGTCAAAGAATGGCTAATGCTGGTAAGTAACTGCCCTTTTCTGACAGTGGTCAATGCCAGGCGTTTTAGTGCAAATGAACAGAATAGGCAATCAGAGTGATCTGTCTTGTCATCTAGTCCCAGCTTCTGGAAGCCAGAGGTTTAGGCACCCAGAGCTGATGTGCATCCCTGAACACACCTTGGTGAATAGCTACTGACGAATCTATCATTCATGAATTTATCTAATTCTTTTTAGACCCATTTATAGTGATGGCCTTCACAATATACTCCTGGCAACAAGTTCCACAGTTTGACTGTACACTGCATAAAGGAGTACTTCCTTCTGTTTGTTTTAAACCTGCTGCCTATTCAATTCACTGGTTGACCCCCTGGGTCTTTCTCAACTCTATTCATGATTTTCTAGACCTCTCTCATACAGGGCTGGCCCAACCAAAAAGGTGAACTAGGCGGTTTCCTAGGGTGCCAGGCTTTAAGGGGTACCAAAGTAGCTGGAAGTGAATTTTAACTCTATTTAGGAAAAAAAAAATGTTATCTTCTCTTATAACATGGGGGTGAGGGGTGGAGGCACCAAAGTCATAGTTCACCTAGGGCACCAAAATGCCTTGGGCTAGCCCTGCTCTTATATCCTCCCTTAGTCTTCTTTCAAGATGAAAGACCTAACCTTCTTAGTGTCTCCTCATACGGAAATTGTTCCATACCCTTAATCATATTTGTTGCCCTTCTCTGTAGTTCTTTTTTGTGTGATGGTACTACATGTATACTATGTGTCAGCATTTCATGGATTTATACAGTATCATGGAATTAAGGTATTTACTGTCTTATCTATTCCTTTCCTAATGCTTCCTAACATTTGTTAGCGTTTTTGACTGCCACTGCATATTTAGAAGATGCTTTCAGAGAACTAGCCACAATGACTCCAAGATCTCTTTGAGTCATAACAGCTAATATAGATTTTATCATGTATAATTATCCCATTACGTATAGCTGGGATTATGATTTCTGATGTGCATTGCTTTACACTTACCAACATTGAATTTCACCTGTCATTTCGTTGCCCAGTCATTCAATTCTGTGAACTCTCCTTGTAATGCTCCACAATCTTCTTTGGACTTAACTACAGAAGGTCCTGGGTTCAATTCCCAGGGGGTTGGACTCAATGATCTCATGAGGTCCCTTCCAGCCCTATGACTTGACTTGACTAGAAACTATCCTGAGTAATTTTGCATCATCTTAAATTTTGCTACTTCATCGTTTACCCTTTTTTCCAGATCATATGAGCATGATGAATAGCACAAGTCTTAGTTGTTAGAATGGCTGGTGCTTTCTTTTAACTTCTGCTTTTGGGGATATGTGATAAGCTTTGTGATGCCTGATGTCACCTTAAACAGCCCCCATCAGTGCATGATGCCATTCATCAAATATATTTTGTTTGCTTTTAAACAAGCAAACCTATAGCAAGCACATTAGGCTGGGAACCCTTGTTGCTGTTTCCTGAATACTGTGCTATACCAAACAACACACACCTCAAATTTATTTTCAGGAAAATGAAAGTAAAAGTGACTGTTTTTACTATGACTTTTATATACGTCAAACATTCAACACCTTTTATTTATTCAGCATGCATGTGTAATACTCATAAATGACTATCAGGTCTAGGTTTATCTGCACCCTGCCCCTTTAAGGATTGACAATCCATTTAGGGCAGTGGTTCTCCACCTTTTGCAGCTTGTGACATACTTGGCAGAGTGTTGCACCCCTATAGGACATGCTAGCCCATCTCCCCCACTCTCCATGACACATTTACCGCTGGGGCAACACAGTCATGTGTCTAAACACAGTGGTTGAAAGAATCTGGTTTAGGGGAGCCCTGCAAATAGCGTAGTAGCTAGCATCTCTGCTTAATATGTAGAAGGTCCTGGGTTTAAGCCCCAGGGGGTCGGACTGGATGATCTCATGAGGTCTCTTCCAACCCTATGATTTGATTGATCGATTGATTAAAAGGCACAGCTTTAGATGCAGCAATAGAATCTGCTGTGCTCTGAAAGGATAGAGAAGCAATGAGGGTTGTGCAAGCTGTGGTTGGTTGTGGGTTTTTTTTGTTTTTTAAATTTTTTTAGACTTCAAATTAGTAAAACTCTAGTTTTTAAAACTGCCCTGGGATTGGGAGTGTACTATGTGACTCACCCTTCTTGTCCACCAGCCATCTATCTCTGGTTTAACTTGTTTGATTTTGGGGAGGGGGAAGCTTGATACATAAATATTTTGAAAGATTCCATTTTAACTAAAAATAATCCACTGTCATGACACACTTGGAGATTAATATACTAGGAGCACAGCAGTGTCACTAATGCCAAGTGCTGCAGTGTTTGTTTTGTGGTGAGGCCTTTATTACTTTCTGGTATGCCATTCAGCTCCCTGATGTCTAATAACTAGTCAGAGGTCAGAGCAGGAAATTTATTGCCAACAATCAACTACCACACTCTGAGCTTGTAAGTTTAAAGAACTCCAAAACATCCTCCAACCTATAATTCAAACTCTGCAGCTTTAGAGAACAACTATGACATAGCTTAAGCTGTGTCTACAAAATTGGTACTGTAACTGTTGGTATAATTAAAGTGGTTCAGCTCCCCAGAGGGTGGATACAGTTATATTGCGTACAGAGCTGCTCTATACTAGAATAGCTATTCCCCTCCATAAAAGGGAATAAGATATGCGTGGATGAGGTACCTATATACCTATGTCCACACTATAGAGGGGCTATCAGAATAACTATTTCAGTTTATATAAATAAATAAATAAACACACCGCTAACAAAATTTGTAATACTGTATACGGACAAGGCTGATTGACACAGCTAGTTTTCCCTAAGTGATGGTGGGACTTGTGTATGTGCGCACTATTGCTTCAGGGATCTGAGTATACATGTGTATGTAGGGCCAGCCCAAGGTTTTTTGGTACCCCAGGCCAACACTGACTTTGGCGCACCACCCCGCCGCCAGCTGGTGGCAGGGATCTGGCCCCAGCTGGGGAGCAGAGCAGAATGGGATAGGCTTGCTGCTCCCACGCCAGTCCAGCCTTTGGTGTCCCCCTAATTGTTGGCACCCTAAGCGACCACTTAGGTCACCTCTACGAAAGGACTAGCTCTGTGTGTACAAGTTGCCCCACTGCAGAGCTCATTGTGACATTTCAGCTCTCTGGGTAAAGGGTTAATAAGTATACATGGGAATGGTGAGCTTTACCTTCAGGTGTGTCAATTATGCTAGGGTTAAAAAAAAAAGAACTATCCTACTCTTTTCAACACTCATCACCACCCTAGTATTTCCACACCTGCTAAGTGACTAACAGCTGTCATGTTCTTGTTCTAATTTTCCCAAGGGGAAATACATGTGCAGTGGAGTATCTTCTTTTGGAATTGTTTTATATATAATATATTTTGTGTATCTAGGGATCAATAAGTTTGGCCACCCTGACCACTTTTATTTATATAAATGTAAGTTTATGGTGGCCAGACTTACTGACCCTCCAAGACCCCTCTTCCCACTGTGCAGACTCCTCCAGCTACACCATTGTGCTGCAGGAGCAGAAGCTCTGAGCTCTGCACCCCAGTCTAGCAGGTGGAGAACACTGCTGTCCTTGGAGGGGACGAGGGTGAGTGGGGAAAGTACCAGGCCCCACGGTTCCATGGGCACTGCACTACCATGCTGCCCACTCCCCTCGTCCCACTGCCTTTGGTGGCAAGTCAAAGACAAGGGGCAGGAGTGAGAAGTTCAGCATCTTTGACAGCCCAATCCATCCCCAGGGTGCAGCAGCTAGCCCAGGGGCGGAAGTGACATGCTCAGCCTCTGAGCCAGCCTGTGCCCGCATTGGCCAACTGGCCCTGGACCCCACCGCCCTAGCAGGGCTGTAACTACAGCAGGGCAACCGGGGCTTTGCCTCAGGTGCACCAGAGCAACTCCACTGAGCTGCTCCATTAAAGGGGGCATTCATCACTGCTCACTCCAGGCGTCAGCCATTGTAAGGGGTGCATTCCTATTGGAAAGCGCCCCGGGTGCTGAATTCGTTCGTTATAGCTCTTCGCCCCAGGGACAACCCTGGCAGAGAATGGAGGTGGGAGGAGCCTTGAGAGAGTTGTAAGCAGAGCCACACGTGGCTCACTAGACACAGCTTGGCCACCTTGAGATTGGGGGGGGGGCAGTGTGCGCACGCACACATGCATGTGCGTACTACTGTGGCCATGCGTTTGTCCAAGAAAGCAGGTCTAAGAAATCACCTTGCATTCAAATCCAAAGGTGGCGAGATTTGTGATGGTTCTTATTTCTCAGGGGTGCTCCTTCCACTGTCGTGGACCAGCCCCCTAGAAAGTTCTGTCTCTGGCATGGATGGGCTCTATCCTTACCGTAGAAAATTCTGTTATTAGAATATCCCTAACTCTTTTAAGTAAAGCTGCTGTATGGGAGACTTTAATACACAGGGCCAAATTTAGCCAAAAACAAAGAAATTGCATCTGCTTGCTGGAGAACTGAATTTGGTCAATGCTGCTCTTCATCTTTGAAATGCTTCCTGCTGCTGTTCCCTCCTGTCAACTCCAAGATCTTCTATGATATCAAACAAACAAGGAGTCCTGTGGCACTTCAAAGCATCTGACAAAGTGGGATTTTCTCCCACAAAAGCTCATGCAAAAAATAAATTTGTTAGTCTTTAAGTGCCACAGGACTCCTTGTTTGTTTGTTTGTTTTGCTGAACTAGACTAACATGGCTACCCTTTTGGGTCTAGGATATCAGTCTACCACATGCAGTGTCATTATTAGTGACACAAAAATAATAAACAACTCTGTAACCTAAAACAGAGCCTTCTCAGTGTATGATTACCATTGCTATTCTAGCCATTTTAAAATTAAGGACAGAGCCCTCGAGAGGTAAAATAGTATTACTTAACTGCTTCAACATGAAACACATGCTC
Source organism: Podocnemis expansa (assembly GCA_007922195.1). Lineage (NCBI taxonomy): Eukaryota > Metazoa > Chordata > Testudines > Podocnemididae > Podocnemis > Podocnemis expansa. Next base: position 10,202,419 of record ML681992.1, read on the forward strand.
GGAACCCAGTTCTCTGATTAAAATTAATTGGCGTTTTGCCAGAAGCTTAAATGAGAGCAGGATCTGGACATTTATTGGTCAAACAGCCAAACAAAACATTCATTTTAAGTTTGTTTTGCTTCACCTAGGTATACCCTTCAGTGATATTTTATAATTATGACTTTAGCCTCTAGGCGAGTCATGCTGAGATAGCTTAAACAGGGCAAAACTGCAAAGAATAGGGCAGGCAAACCTCCAATACTGGCGATCATTCTTCCATAAGATATACCAACCCAGCAACAAACATCTTCTGGTTGCCTCACTAGTTATCCAGAAGCAAAAACTACAATTCCCTTAAAGCCATCTGGTTCTCTGGCTTCTCCCTGTGCATGAAGTCAAATGGGATGGAGATTACTGAAAACTGTAGTTCATCGTAAAAAAATTCTACCACTGCCAAGGAACTGGACACATTACCAACCAGGTCAATGAATATTTCAGAACTTATCCAAAGACACACTTATTAACTAAGCTAATATTAATTTTAAAAAATTGGTAAAAGTTTGTATATACAAATGAGAATAATGTCCATAGGTCAATTTCAAAACAAAGCTAACAGCGTTGTAAAGTTCTTTCAATCTTATGTTTGTAGCAGTGGTGAAATAAGTGGCTAATGTACAAAAATCTCTGGAAATTATCTAAACACCTTTGGGGGTTGTCAGTCGTTATTTAGAGTTCTTTGTTAGAAGTCCAGAGAAATGAAGGAGAAATTTAAGACCAAAGAGTCCATATACAGAGTCTTAAATTTCTTCCATAAGACATAGCAGGGTGAACCAGTTTCATAACCAAGATATTAGGCTGACAACTTAAATCCCACCTGATGAAAGCTAAGCAATCCTAAGATAAAAAGGGATCAGGACCGTAGAGTCTTTTATAGATCTGTGCAGACCTATTGGTATCTTCTTGACCGTGGAGTCTTTTATAGATCTGTGCAGACTTATTGGTATCTTCTTGACAGCAGATTTCACAGCAGGTAATCTTTGGGTGCATAATGGGTAATTATTTGCAGCTTTGAAATAACATTTGTTTTCTATGCACAGTGGTCACTAGTATTATATTCAAGTTCTATCTAAAGGTTAATATCTTCTTTTCATGTTTGAACTAACACAGCATAGTGACAGATGGGAAGCCCCTTTAAATGAATGGGATATAATAAACTAAGAGAAAACACAAATAGAGGGTTAGATCCTTAATTCCACTGAAGCTTCTTTTAACACTGGCAGTGCAAAAGGGCCTTAAAATGGGTCTCATTTAAGTCTTGTCTGATTTGCTGTTGCAGTATTACCTGATCCCATGTCTTACACTCCCCTGTATTTATTTTCATCCTATTCTGTAAATTCTCCCTCTTCAAAGCATCTGACGAAGTGGGATATTCTCCCACAAAAGCCCATGCGATAAATAAATCTGTTAGTCTTTAAGTGCCACAAGACTCCTTGCTTTTTTTGCTTTACTAGACTAACACGGCTGCCCATTTGGAATTTAAGTCCCTGTTATGCTGCCCAACTGGGGTAAAAGGGGTTCAAAGTGGATCAGGTCCTAAATGTCCAAAATGTAGACTGAAGTTAAGTAGGTAGCTTCAGATTCGATCATGAGACTGACATGTTGAGGGGATTGTATTTAATACTTTAAAAATACACCTATTCTGCCCTCAGTAAACATATTAAATTACCATGCGTTACAAATCATAATCACTAGGTAGCAACTGCTTCCCAGATTCCCTCGGGGCAGCACCTTAAATAAAGTTATCCGAGAAATTCAAAACTTTTAAAGGTGGCAACAGCAGAAAACATGTTTCAAGACAGTTTCTCACAGCATCACATCTCTGTAACCAGGGCCATTTTTTGTGCCTAAAGGATTTGCATCAAACAGAGCTAGGTTAGAGTCTGTTACATTATGATGCCCAATCATACCTCTCAAAAGCTAAATACAGGACAACAATCCCCTAAGTGAACAGCAAAAAATTAATTAGGCATACAGGAAACTTTACACATTGTGAGTATCCTCCTTTAATATAAAGTGTCTCTAACATCTCAGTTTTGGAGTTTATGAGGTTTTTTTAGCCAAATCATTTTCAACAATAAAAGGAAGGCTACAATTAGTATGCCTGGAATGTAAATACTCTAAGAAATAAAATAAGCAAAATGAGGTACAATTAAGATTTATGTGTCTGGTAGTGGAATATAATAGAGGTAGTTTAATAATTTTTAATTTTTGAGTTAAAGCAAACCTAATCAAAGCTGCAAGAAGCAAGACTATATATGGATTTGTGAAAGCAAATGATTAATTTTCTAACAATTTCTTGGGGAAATAGAGATACAAAGCCTTTTTTTTTTAAATTATTGCACCGTGGCCAATGTTTTTTTTTCCTTCTGCCTTAAATGACTTTTTATTCTTTCAGTTTTTCATTTCATTTTCCTAATCATTAGGATTTCTTTCCTTCCACCCCAGGAGTATACACAGAGTTACATTGTAAAGCCCCACCTTGACAAACTGAATGATTGCATTAGAATCTCTCACAGAAAAGAAAATGAATCTGAAATTAACCCAACTTGTTTTTGCTTATTTTAAAGGATCGCTTTTCTTTCAGGAGCTTTTGTATATTCAAGCCTTTTAGCAACTGAAAAGCAAAGCATTCACCCTTGATAGAGATGCTAAACGGCTCAATACAATTTTGCTTAGGTCTTTCAAGCTAAGTACCCTCCTCCAGCTCCAGCCTGCCTCCTTTGCCTGCAGCCCAGCTTCCATCCCCTGCTCCCACAGAGAGCCCTGCATCCCTGCGGCCACTACATGGCTGCCTCTGGGAGCCCCACGACTTAGCCCTGCCCATCTCTCAGGGTCCCCCCTCTTGCCCAGGCTCAGGGCTGCTTACCTGCTGGGGCCCACCCAGGCTCTAAAGATGCCACCATCTCTGCACAAGCAGCCTGATGCAGAGGAGAGGGAGAGATTTAAATTTCCCTCCCCCTCTGCTCCTTCCCTGGCTATGTGCAGCAGGGCAGGGGGGAGAGGCTGTCAGCTCTCACTGGTCTGGGCAGGCAGCCTGTGCTGCTGCCGGAGCTGAGACGGCACAGATGCACAGGGCTTCTCTGGGCTGGGGAGAGGCAAGGCTGCTTGCCCTGCACTGTCGGACGTGCTGCCTGTGCTGGTGAGTGGGGGCCACTGTGCCCCTGCCCACCAGCGCAGCTTACAGGGAACATTGATGGGAACTATTTGGTTGCATTGGTAATCACCAATGTTCCCTCTAAGCTGCGCTGGCGCGCTGCAGCGCAGCCCGCCGCAGCCGTCAGTGCAGGGAAGGCTGCTGGCAGCGCACTACCGGCAGCCAGACTCCTTCAAGGGAGCCCCTGTGGAGCAGGGAGTTTTGAAAACTCCCGCCCAGAAAAGCTCTAATGGAGCATGCCCAGAAAATCCGGGCATGCTCCGTAGAGCTTCTCTGGCACAGGAGTTAGGGCTGGGCCCTGCCCCTCCAGTCCAGCTTGGAGGTAAGTTTGTGGGGGCTGGGAGGGGGGGCGAGCAGGAGCAGGGGGGCGAGTGGGAGTGGGGGGGCTAGCAGGAGCAGGGGGGGTGATACCAGGGCTGGGGGGGCGAGTGGGAGCGGTGGGTGATGCCGGGGCCGGGGGGCGGTGATGCCGGGGCTGGGGGGTGATGCTGGGACCCAGGGGGGGGCCAGCAGGAGTGGGGGGGTGATGCCGGGGCTGGGGGGGCAATGCCGGGAGCGGGGGCCTAGCGGGAGCTGGGGGGGCGAGCAGGAGCGGGGGGAGGGGCTGCGCAGCGGGCCCCGGGGGGGGGAGCGCAGCGAGCAACAGGAGTTGCTCAGCTGCTCTCTCCCCTTTGAGGGAACATTACTAATCACTAACTGGATTATAGGTAAATACAGACATACTTACCCATTTTTTACAACTCAACTTCCAGCTATACAACTCTAACTTGAAAGTTTATTTTACAATGAATGGCTCTAGTTAACATTTGTACTTCCTGTCAATGTGTTCTTAAAGATTGTGTTTGGGTTATTCAGCTTGCTAGGCATAACCCTTTGTGGCCCAATGTCACAGGGATAGTCTGCTAATTTACAGTTTAACTACAGTGGCTGGCCACTGGAGACTCCTGTTCTGTTTGGTCATTGTACATTGATCCTGGCTTGAAGAACTGACAATCTAGCACCAAAGGCCAGCAGCCTGGTCTATGCAGATAGATGTTACCTCTTAGTGATACTTGTTTTAGTCCACAGATCTCTTCATAGCCACAGGAGCTACAAGAAACACAGTTCTGGTTGTAGGATACGGATGCAATGAAAAAAAAAGACAGAAAGGTGTGAGGAATGATACAGTCAACTATGGATTCTGTTGGTTCCCAACCGCGATGGGAGAAGGAGACACCGGACTCAGTAGTTCTAACTGAGAAATGGGTTCGTTTATTTAGAGCAACAACGGGGAAAATTTTTCAATGGGTAATCACAGTGACACTTGAGGTAGCAATTAACAAATAAAACAGCAACCTTACAAGACCAACTGAGGTAGCAAATCTATATCAGTAATACAGTAAAACGATAAAGCAAAAAACTACAAGTCTATATAAGTGACACAACAAGACTGTAAAGCAAAACCACAAATCTATATAAGTAATACAGTAAAACAGCAAAGCAAAACTGCAAGATAAAACTGTAAGGTATTTGCAACAAAGTAAAACTGCTAGGTATTCCCAACAAGACAAAATAGCAAGGTAAAACGAACTGCAATGTACTTGTAGGGGATTCCTATATACGTACCATAACCCAGGCTCCACTGACCAGCAGCATGAACACAAGAGGCATGGTAAGAGACACGACACGAGCTAGCTTTCCTCGGGAGACCCAACTGTCAGAGTGATCAGTTCTGGCAGGTAACACGTGAACCTCCATAACTTTTGCCAGTTGGCATCCCCTTTTTTATAGGATTTTTAGCTCAGTGTTTTTCTGGTTCCCACACTGGTGGGGGTTTGTGTTCCCACGATTGAGATAGTAATTTTCCAATTAGGTTTTAAATTCCCAGGTGGGTCCAGATTCCTAGGTGGATCATAAATTCCTAGGTGGAACCCAAATTTCCAGGTAGGTCGTAAATTCTCAGGTGGGCCCAAATTCCTAGGAGGGTCATAAATTCCTAGGTGGGACCCAAATTTCCAGGTGGCCATAAATTCCTAGGTGGGTTTCGGTTCCCACGAAGTTAGTGCCTTTGAGTTATGCTAGTCTGTAGCCTCCCAGATTCCAGGCCAGAGCCTCTTACGCTGTCCATAAGGGGTTTTTTGGTGTGCACTTGGTGGCAAATGGGGTGCCCGGGCAAGCGGCCCCCTATTAGTACATCAGGCACGAACAGATGCAAGAATTATAGAATGCCAAGTTTCTTACAATGCTAAAAGTAAATATGCAATATAAGCAAATGCTAAAAAAAATCTCTTTTGCCCCTTGAGTCACATCGTTAACTGGCTGATTTTATATAGTCTTCACTGATAAGGTAGTCTTCTTGCAAAGAGACTTTAAGGAAGGTGATATCCTTACAGATCAGTTCAATGAAGGTGAGTCAATGGTAGGTCAATGATAATTTTACCTAAATAATTTGGGCATTGTAGTCAAATTCTATAATTACTTTGGCATTTAGAATAGCCAATATAGATTTAAACAAGACCGTTTGAAAGATAAGGGTTCTGGTCTGAAGCTGACCACTGATAAATCAAAAAATGAAACCAATTTATTACAGACTACTCCTGGAGATGAGCAAAGGGTACTCAGATGTTAAGATTTTATACCAATTCTTTTATTTGTTAATGGCATGAAGCATATAATTGATAAGAACACTAGTTGATAAGCTTGTAGTGGAATAACAAAACAATATATAATAATGGAAATATTGTTATTATAAGCTTATAATGGAATAACAGAATATATATTAATACAAATGCAACAAATCCTATACAATTAATAAAGCAAATCCTATACAGTTAATAACAAGGTATAACAAATTATCCAGGTTATAGGTGTGTATACTTACACTCACAAGAAGTAAGATGTAAAGGCTTCAACTGGAGAGCAGAGAGTCTAGTAACCTTGATATATTTAACTAAGATTAAACAATAAAACCTATCTTAAAGAAAGTAGGTTGGTGGATCTGTGAAGAGCTTTTCTTGAGAAAGTTGAAATCAGGCTTGATAAAATGGAAGCTTCAAATTCTCTCCTAAATTCTAAGGTCTTAAATAACTTTGATTACCTTTCTAAAAATAAACTAAATTATCTCATTCTTCTTACTTAGCCAAATATGGGTTTTAATCTCAAACTATTTAGATTATTGGTTCAGGGGTTCATGTGTATAGTTCATCTATTTTTCCCTGCTAAAATATTCCCTTTCACCTGTTTATGAATCTTGTGGGTTTTGTGGTGTCTCACAAAAACGTCAAGGGTTTTGCCTTTGAGTTTTTATTCACCCCACCCTACCTAGTCTGATCCAGACAGCTTCACCTTTCACCCATACATCTTCAGTTACTCTCACTCTCACTTTCTCATTGCCAAGCCCTTGTCTGCATACAGGCCTGTCATTTCTGCAACAAGGCCTGTAGATTTCTTGCATATCAGCTGCTAATACAAAAGTTATGCTAAGTTACCTACTCATGCTAAGCATAATAGTATAAAACTAGGATTTATAAGAAAAGATGTACATATGGACTAAGATAAAGAATAATGTATGCATGCAAGGTAAATATTTGTATAGTCACGGTCTACAGTATGAAAAGGAATTTTATGCAGGAGTTAAGAGTGCTGAGTACCAAATAATTTTACTTCCAAATTACTGGAGTCAGAGAGGGGAAAAAAAAACAAACCCAAGATCAAGTAAGTGCAATTGTAACCTGCTAGGGTGGGCTCAGATTCATTCAATTGCCCCTCTCCAGTGCCTTACAGAGAAAACCCCTGATGAAAGCAACTGGAGAGCCAGGATCCAGTTGTCAAAAGGACTCACAGCGAAGACTGCTCAGAGTTTCCATCCCACATTAAACTATTACTCAACAGAAACGTAACAATGAACTTTATTAACTATCTAAACACACCTTATCCTAAGGAACCATAATACATTTAAACAGAACAGTAAGAAACCCAAGAGTCCCAAAGTTCAGGTGGAGTCACCCTTATCTCAATTGCAGTCATTTAAGTCCTTGGGGCTTGAATGCAGAACGAAAGCAATCCTCATCCTCTCTAGCTGCAGGAATCTTCAGGCAGATGCCATGCAGTCCTTTCTTCCTCCTGTGCAGCCAGCACCATGCAATCAAGTCACTGGCCATCCAGCTCTCAGTTCCACTGCAGACAACTCCCCTGCAAAGCAGTTGAAAGCTGGGAGAAAACATCCTGCAGTCCACTCCTGCTCAGCTCCTTTCACTGAGTCCCTTAGCCAATGTCCTCTGCAGCTCCTCTCCAGGCTTCTCTTCTCAGGCTTCTCCCTGGGCATGTAACTCCAGCAAAACAATAAAACTTGTGGAGCATGCTCAGTGTGCTCCCCCACCCTCTTACCAGAAGTTTCTGGTTTCTGGGCTGCAAAATCTGCCCAGCAACGTAACCCAGCCATAAGGGTCCCTAAAAGAGATTGCACCTATTTAGGCACATGGGTTACACAATTAGTAATTGTTTCCTGTGCTATGAGTTCATGGACATAGCACCACATTTGTTACATAAAGGCCTAACTAATGTCATGACTTAAGGCTGGTCTACACTGAAAAGTTACATCATCTTAGCTAGGTCTTTCAGGAGTGCAAAAATCCACATACCATTGAGACATAGTTAAATTGACCTAACCTCCAGGGTAGACAGCATTAGGCTGACAAAAGAATGCTTTTGTTGATATAGCTACCACCGTAGGTGGATTAACCATAGCGACAGGAGAACCCCTCCTGTTGCTTAGTAAGCACCTACACAGAAGCAGTGCAGCAGCACTGCAGCCTTTGGTGACAAAATGGTGTTATAGATGCTACCATGCTGACCCCACTGACAAAATTCCCTTACTTTGGCAACAAAATACAATCACATTGACAAAAGAAGTAGAGCTTTTTGCAGCAAAGTTAGACTGACAAAGTCCCAGTGTACTTGCTATGTGCTGTAACTGGGCCCCAAGAGCTATCCCACAATGCCCATCCTGACCTCTCTGCACACTCTTTTCAACTCCACTGTGCTGTGCTCTTGCTGCAAAGGCATGTGCCTCTCCACTTCTCCTTTCAAAACCCCAGGAAGTATTAAAATTGCCCAGATGGAGAAGTAACACAGCTACTGCCAGTTGAGCAGGCCAGCTCCCAGCAGCAAACACAATCCTGCCTGGACTACCGGAGACGGGCTGGATCATTATTCTGGGTTTGTGGGGAGATGAGGCTGTGGGAGAATGCTGAGTGACTCAATTCTGCTCTCCTGTGTCAGGCATGCAGGCAGCATCGGCTGCTGCTGGGGGAAGTAGGGGGAAGAGATTTAGTGTGCTGTGCAGAGCAAAGGGCTGATGTTGAAGTGTGTACCACACCAGTGTATAGCTCTTCACTGAGTTGGGGTCTGTGCACCAGCTTCTGGCTCAGGATTGGTTGCTTCCAGCTGCTATGTGAATTAAAAGAGACAAAGACATCACTGTCCCCCAACACTCAGTCATTCACTCTCTCTCTCTCTCACTTTCTCCCCCACCCCCCTTTCCCCACTCACATTCTTCTGTGAGTTCTTATGTTTGTGTTCAACAGTGTCAGTGTGGCTGATAAGGACAGTTGAAAAGCAGCTGTCAATCTAGTAGGGTGACCATGGAAAGATGGGACTCAGCAACCATCATGTGATGCTGAGTCTGACCCATGAGGCATTGCAAACTCTTCCCAAAGCACCATGGGTGTAGGTACACAGTGGGATAGATACCCAATAGTACACTGCTCCCTGTGCCAATGCAAGAGCTGGTATTGTGTATGTATGCCATTGACACAAGGAGCCTAATGAAGACATGCAACATCAGTTTAATTATAGCAGTTGCTCTAAGCCAGCATAACTTGTGTCCAAAAAATTCTGTAGTGTAGGCAAGTCCTAAGTGTTTTAAGTGTAGATATAGAACATGTGTACACTACAAAATTATGTCAACCTTGTGATGTTTTGGACTACCTAGGGTCATTGGGGTTGTCATAGTGATAAATGGGACAATCGTTTAGGTGTTAGGGAAACCTGTCTGTCTGGTCCTCTCTCGCTCAGTTCTTTTTCAATAAGGACTCTTTACACAGCTCTGAATATGCTTCCTCTCATTATTGGATTATAATTTCCTCTAAAACTCTACAGACCTTACTTACATAAGCATACAGCCACCACAGTCATTAAATCACTTGTGTGTGAGCGCACTCTTGTGTCAGCAGCTCAAGTCCACACCAGGAGTGCTTGTATTCACTATATTGTCAGTGGGGGGCATTTTGTCATGACTTGTGGAGGTTGATAATAGTCCACATAAGCAAAAGGGCATCTACACTGACACTGCGTCAACTTGATTACATCAACTGTGATTGCATGCCACTCGAGGAGATCAGGTCCTTCAATCAGCGTACAGGAGTACTTACCTTGATGGGATGTTTCTGGTAAAGACACTCTAAGGCAGGGGTGGCCAAAGTTACGGAACTCAAGAGCCACACAAGTTGATTATTAAACTTTCAAGAGCGGCACTGACCCATTTAACCATATACTTTTACCCATTAAATTGATTTGCTGATGTTCTTCTGCGAGCCACACTTTTTCATTCAAGAGCCACATGTGGCTCCTGAGACATAGTTTGGCCACGCCTGCCCTAAGGTGATCGGAGAAAAGCACTCTTGTTGACTTAATAACTCCACCTCTACAAGACGCAGTGGCTATCTCACCAGAAATGGCTCTCCCACTGAACTTGCACTGTGTATACAGCAGGTTAAGGTCAGTATAACTACATTGTACAAGGATCTGGATTTTTCACCCTGAGCAATATAATTATATTTGTAACCCTTCTGCCAGGGCAGGCTGGCAAGACAAGGGCCAGGTTCTATATCTAGGGGTTTCCCAATAGTGTAACAGCACCAGCCGGCTCAACCTCCACCCAGATTTCACCTGTAGTGTTCCCTGGGCACCCCAAAGGGGTAAGGCTTCTCCACTGGCAAGCATGAGTCTGAGTGTAGTAAACAGAACTTTTAATAGTAGTAAAAGGCCAAATAACAGAGATAAGCACTAGTCTAGAAAAATTAATATCGAGCAAAGTTCCCAATAACCCACACCGCATAACAGAACATACAAACTTAATGGTAAAACTGGCACTGATCTGGAGAATCAGTGCTACCTAGGATCCCAACCAACCCTAGGGTACAGAGGGAGTGTCTTTCACACAAGCTGTCCGCCGACACCATCTACTGGTCACTCTCTCCATCCTCTAGAACTGTTCCTTGGCTCCGCCCACTGTCGACCAGCTCTGCCCTCCAGTCACTAACGCCACCCAGCTCACCGCTGGCTGCTTTCACTGTTCACTGGGTCTGCCCACTGTCTGCCAGCACCACCCTCCAGTCACTCATGTTGCCCAGCTCACCACTCTCACCATCTGCTGACTCCACCCATCTCTGCCTAGAGAGAAAGATTTCTCTTCTCACTGGTGATTCTAGTTCTTAAGTAGGTGTAAACAACTATCTTTATCTAAATGACAAAAGTCTCACAGAAGGCTTAGCCATAGCTATCAAAAGACAGGAGAAGCAATAGGAGGAGAGGCTAAAACAGCCTCAACCCCTCCCCCATTTCAATTTCCTCCAGGCTGAAACATGCAGTTGCCCTTCCTACAAGCTTCTTCTTAACTAAAGCTAGTTTTTACACTTTAACTAATTCAGACAAATTTGCAACATAGAGTGGCAATTCACAAAAAGACAGTATTTCATATTTCACCTTAGTAGAATTACAGATACTGATAGATTTGTGAGCAGACTAACCCCAAACACCATTACCCACTATGCCCTGCACCCAATATGCTAATCAGCTAATTGTGCTCTTTGTATCCATGCTAATACAGGACCCATAAAGATTAGTTGCCCCCCCCCCTTCAGAAGCTGTTAAGCACAGCTTCTAAGCCTGCCTTACATATTGTAATAAATATGTAGTGAAGACCTCTAGATCAAGTCAAGGCAGCTTATGTTGACCTACCCTGTAGTGTAGACCATTAATGGGTATAAGTTGTTCAGGAAGGACAGGCAGGGAAGAAGAGGGGGAGGAATAGCACTATATGTAAAAGAGCTCTATGACTGCTCAGCGCTCCATTACGGAAGTGGAACTGAGCCAGTTGAAAATCTGTGGGTTAAGCTTAGAGGAGAGAGCAACAAGGGCAATGTTGTGGTGGGTGTCTGCTATAGACCTCCAGACCGGAAGGAGGAGGTGGATGAGGCATTCTATGGACAACTGGGAAAAGTTTCCAGATGACAGGCCCTGGTTCTCATGGTCGACTTCAATTTCCCTGACATCTGCTGGGAGGCCAATACAGCAGTGCACAGACAATCCAGGAAGTTTTTGGAGAGTGTTGAGGACAACTTCCTGGTACAAATGCTGGAGGAACCAAGTAGGGGCCTTGCACCTCTTGACCTGCTGCTCACAAACAGAGAATTGATTGGGGACATAGAAGTTAATGGCAACCTGGGCAGAAATGACCATGAGATGATAGAGTTCAAGTTGCTGAATAATGGAAAAATGGAAAGAAGCAAAACACAGACCCTGGACTTCAGAAAAGCAGATTTTGTCTCCCTCAGGGCACTGATGGGCAGGATCCCTTGGGAGGCTGATCTGAAGGGGAAAGGTGTCCAAGAGAGTTGGTTGTATTTTAAAGAAACCCTGCTAAGGGAACAGGAAGATACCATTCCGATGAGCAGGAAGAACAGCAAATGTGGAAGGCACCCAGTGTGGCTTAACAGAGAACTCTGCGCTGAGCTAAAGCAGAAAAAGGAAGCTTACAAGAAGTGGAAGCTTGGACAGATGACTAAGGAGGCATATAAAGATATTGCTTGGGACTGCAGGGATAAAATCAGAAAGGCCAAAGGACAACTGGAGTTGTGGCTAGCAAGGGATGTGAAGGATAACAGGAAGGGGTTCCTCAAGTATGTCAATAACAAGAAGAGGATCAGGGCTGGTGTAGGTCCCTTACTGAATAGCACAGGTATCCTTGTGATGAAGGATGAGGAAAAGGCTGAAGTACTTGCGAACAGGGGACAGCAAACAGGGGAGTTTGCGAGGGAGTTTGGGGAGGAGTTTGGTGAGGCCAAATGGTGAAGAGGAACCGTACTGCTGGTGCCAGTGCCCCTGCTATTTCCTTTAGCTCTGTTTCTACCCAGACAGAGTGTCTGACGATGGATATCTCCACCCAGATACTGGTGTGGATTTGCAAGGACTGTGGCCTTCATTTTCCTGCCACTGATGATCAGGCTAGGGAGATGAGCCTATGTGATAGGTGCCTTCTGGTGGCATCTCTCCGGAAACAGGTAGGAGAGCTACAGGAGGAGGTATCACGCCTCAGGGGTATCTATGCCCTAGAAAAGTTCCTTGACAGTGTCCACGATGAGACCTGCAAGGAGGAGGTCCCTATCCCAGTACCAAGGGCTACTGCCACAGCTCTGGAAATGGATGGGATGCCTATGGCAGAGGGAGGACAGTGGCAGCTGGTCACCTCTGGCAGTAGACAGTGCTCCACGCCTGCTCACATCCCACCATCCCCTGTGGTGAGGAACCATTATGCGGTGCTGGACACGATGCAGGAGATAGAGGAGATGCCATCCACCCCAAAGGCTGGTCAGATCACAGCCACCTCACCTAAGAGGAAGCGTAGGGTTGTGGTGATTGGGGACTCCTTCCTGAGAGGAACGGAGGCACCCATCTGTCACCCTGACAAGGCCTCTAGAGAGGTATGCTGCCTGCCAGGTGCCCGTATCTGTGATATAACGGAGGGATTGACAAAAATCATCTGCCCCTCAGACTACTACCCCATGCTGCTTATCCATGTGGGTACCAATGATACTGCGAGAGGTGATCCTCAGCAGATCAAAGGTGACTTCAGGGCTCTGGGAGCGAGGGTGAAGGAGTTTGGAGCACAGGTGGTGTTCTCCTCGATCCTTCCAGTCAAGGCTAGAGGCCTGAGGAGAGAGAGATGTATCCTGGAGATGAATGCCTGGCTGCGAAGATGGTGTCGTCAGGAAGGATTTGGCTTCCTTGACCATGGAGTCCTGTTTCAGGACAGAGGATTGATAGGCAGAGATGGCCTTCACCCGTCCAAGAAGGGGAAGAGCATATTTGGGCACCGACTGGCTGACCTAGTGAGGAGGGCTTTAAACTAGGTTCAATGGGGGAAGGAGACCAAAGCCCACAGGTAAGTGAGAATGTGGGTGATCTGGGGGGAGGGATGGAACTTGGGGGGTGCTGGGACTGTAGCACCAGCAATAAAAGAGAAGGTAGTTGGAACATGGGGGGGGGATCAAACAAATGTCTTAAGGGCTCTACTGAAGCCCCAGTACGCGAGGAGAGTGGGGGAGGAGAACTCCTAGAAAAAATGCAAGGAGGTTTATGTAATAGAATTGGAAATCAACATGACAAAATAGGGCAATCGGCCGGATATCTTAGGTGCCTATACACTAATGCGAGGAGCCTGGGAAATAAGCAAGAAGAATTGGTAATATTAGCGCAGACAGGGAACTATGATATCATAGGAATAACAGAGACGTGGTGGGATAGTCTGCACGACTGGAGTTCTGCCATGGATGGTTATAAGCTGTTCAGGAAGGACAGGCAGGGAAGAAGAGGGGGAGGAGTAGCACTATATGTGAAAGAGCTCTATGACTGCTCAGAGCTCCATTATGGAAGTGGAAGCGTGCCTGTAGAAAGTCTGTGGGTTACATTGAGAGGGGAAAGCAACAAGGGGGATGTTGTGGTGGGGGTCTGCTATAGACCACCAAACCAGAAGCAGGAGGTGGATGAGGTGTTCTATGGACAACTAGCGGAAGCTTCTAGATCACAGGCCCTGGTGCTGATGGGGGACTTCAATTTCCCTGACATCTGCTGGGAGGCCAATACAGCAGTGCATGGGCAATCCAGGAGATTTTTAGATAGTGTTGGGAACAACTTTCTAGTACAAATGCTAGAGGAACCAACTAGGGGCCTTGCACTGCTCGACTTGCTGCTCACAAACAGGGAAGAATTGATCAGGGACGTAGAGGTAAATGGCAAGCTAGGCAGTGACCATGACATGGTTGAGTTCAGGATGCTGATTAAAGGAAGGAAGGAAAGAAGCAAAACAAAAACCATGGAGTGCAAAAAAGCAGATTTTGGCTCCCTCAGGGAACTGATGGGCAGGATCCCTTGGGAAGCTAATCTAAAGGGGGAAAGGAGTCCAAGAGAGTTGGCTATATTTTAAAAAAACTCTGCTAAGGGCACAGGAAGTTGCCATTCCAATTAGGAGAAAGAACAAACATGTGAGGCAGCCAGAATGGCTTAGCAGAGAACTCTGCTCTGAGCTTAAACATAAAAAGGAAGCTTACAGGAAGTGGAAGCTTGGTCAGATGACCAAGGAGGCATATAAAGATATTGCTAGGGACTGCAGGGATAAAATCAGAAAGGCCAAAGGACAAATGGAGTTGTGGCTAGCAAGGGATGTAAAAGATAACAAGAAGGGGTTCTACAAGTATATTAGTAACAAAAAGAGGATCAGGGATGGTGTAGGCCCCTTGCTGAATAGGGCAGGCATCCTTGTGACAGAGGATGAGGAAAAAGCTGAAGTGCTCAATGCATTTTTTTTCTTCAGTTTTCACAGGCAGGGTCAGCTCCCAGCCCACTACCATGGGTGTGGCAGATGGGAGAGAAGAAGACAGGGCCTTGGTGATGGAAGGTCAGGTTAGGGACTGCTTAAAGAAGCTGCAAGTGCACAAGTCCATGGGGCCGGACGAACTGCATCCAAGGGTGCTAAGGGAATTGGCCAATGAAATAGCCGCACCGCTGGCCGTTATCTTTCAAAACTCATGGAGAACGGGGGAGGTGCCAGAGGACTGGAAAAAAGCAAATGTAGTGCCTATTTTCAAGAAAGGGAAAAAGGAGGATACAGGGAATTACAGACCAGTCAGCCTCACCTCAATCCCTGGAAAAATTATGGAGCAGATTCTCAAAGAATCCATCCTCACACACTTAGAGGAAAATAAAGTGACCAGGAACAGTCAGCATGGATTTACCAAGGGTAAATCATGCCTGACCAATCTCATTTCCTTCTATGAGCAGATGACTGGTTTTCTGGATGCGGGAAGCACCGTTGATGTGTTATACCTTGATTTTAGCAAGGCTTTTGATGCAGTTTCCCACAGCATTCTCATTGGCAAATTAAGGAAGTATGGGTTGGATAGGTGGATTATAAGGTGGATAGAGAACTGGCTAGATCAACGGTTTCAGCGTGTAGGAATCAATGGTTCCATGTCTAGCTGGCAGCCGGTCACGAGTGGTGTGCCCCAGGGGTCGGTCCTGGGGCCGGTTCTGTTCAACATTTTCATCAATGATCTGTATGATGGAACAGACTGCATTCTCAGTAAGTTTGCGGATGACACCAAGCTGGGAGGACCAGTAGACACGTTGGAGGGCCAGGACAGGATTCAGGGAGACCTAGATAAATTGGAACAGTGGGCCAATAGAAATCTTATGAGATTCAATAAGGATAAGTGTAAAATCCTGCGTTTGGGACAAAAAAGCCTATGCACTGCTACAGGCTGGGAAACATTCAGCTAAGTAGCAGCACCGTAGAAAAGGACCTAGGGGTCCTGGTGGATGGGAAGCTGGATATGAGTCAGCAGTGTGCTCTTGCTGCCAAAAAGGCCAATGGTGTACTGGGCTGCATCAGAAGAAGCATTGCCAGCAGATCGAGGGATGTGATCATTCCCCTCTATTCCGCACTGGTGAGGCCACATCTAGAATACTGTGTCCAGTTTTGGGCTCCCCACTACAAGAAGGATGTGGACAAATTAGAAAGAATCCCGCAGAAGGCAACAAAAATGATCAAGGGGCTGGAGCACAAGCCCTATGAAGAAAGAATGAAGGACTTAGGCTTATTTAGCCTGCAGAAGAGAAGACTGAGGGGGGATTTGATAGCAACCTTCAACTACCTGAAGGGATGCTCCAAGGAGGATGGAGCTCGGCTATTCTCGGTAGTAACAGAGAATAGAACAAGGAGCAATGGTTTCAAGTTGCAGCTGGGGAGGTCGAGGCTGGATATTAGGGCAAAGTTTCTTACTAGGAGGGTGGTAAAGCATTGGAATGGGCTACCTAGGGACGTGGTGGAATCTCCGTCTTTGGAGATGCTTAAGGCCCGGCTGGATAAACCTGTAGCTGGAACAATTTAGTGGGAGTCATCCTGCTTTTTTTGGTAGGGGGTTGGACTAGATGACCTCATGAGGTCACTTCCAAGCCTATGATTCTATGTCAGTGGGAGAGCTTTCTCTCATCAATGTGGCATGGCAACAGAAGTTCTCTGCATGCCGCTGTAAGTTTTAAGTGTGTAGACTAGCCCTTAATTTATTGATGATAAAGGGGAACTTCTTAAAATGATATCTAGTTCCTATTTGATTTCTCAGATATGAACTAAAACAATGTATAAATGGACATAAGGAGGTGGTTGGGCTAACTCCTATGGTATGAGAAGTCCAGATCAGTAACATTCCTACACTTGGTACTTTAACAGGTGAAATTTCACAGAGCTGTGTGCTCTCCCTATCCTCCCCATGATCAGGGAAGTGCTGTCTCAGAGCAGCTTGTATCACCAGCCAAAATGAGGTAAGGGGTAGATGAACCAGTTGGTTCATAAGAGGGGGTTGTGAAAGTGTTTTGGTGGTGCAGCCAGGGTTAAGCCAGCCCCTGCCAATGCAGCCTCAATTAAAAGGTGAGTGGAGCCAGCTGAGGGAAGCTGGCAAGGGGTGAGGAGCAGCTGGGAGGGTACATGGGTCAAGCTCTAAAAAGACTTGAGGGCATGTAGGAGTAATCTGAAAGGGCAGGGGTCAAGTCCTCAGCTGGTTAAAGGAAGTGATGTTAGGAAGTAAGCTAGCTATGTTGTGTGGGAGGTGAGGCTGCATGGCCCTAGTCTGAACTGTAGTTTTACACAGTTTGTAGTAGGGAAAATGATGTAAACAAAATTCATGAGTGGAGCACAAACCAGAGAACTATGTGTGGTTTGTGGGATGTGTCACAAAGGAACTCTGGTAGAGACAGAAATTTAACCTAGCTATTTGAGACCCAATCCAATGCTTTAGCCACAAGAACATCTATCTTTCCTTCTTCATGTTTAAATGTGGTCACTAAATTGTAAATGTGTACCTTCATTTCTCATATAATATATCTCTATGACATAAACATTCTTTTAATGGAAGTTATTGAAGTTGCAAAATCAAGCATTCAAGTTAGGAAATGCTAGAATTAAAGTTGCTTGTGCAATTTTGATTTGGCCTCCTTGTGAATGTGCATTATGATAGTCTTTAATTCTGTGATCATGTGCTACTGTTTTTGACAGGAGCTACAACTATAGCATTATTTTCATGTATTTGTGTGTGTGCATGTGTGTGTCTGTGATGTCCTAGAATAATCTTTCAAAGATACTGAAAACCCCAGAAATGCAGAAATTCACTCATATGGTACCCATATGATCTTGAGCAGGACTGGAATCTTTAGCTCTGCAACACAGACCTGTAGTAATGTATACCTTGACTCCAGACTACTACACAGCAGCCCCGCCAACAGAGACAGCACAAGAATGGATTAAAACACCAACCTTTGCACACATTAATATCCTCTGGATAGTAATACCACCATGTGGCTGCTTGGACGGTCTGCAGAATCTAGCCCTTTAGGTACAGTTGATTTAATATTTTCTTTTTTTAATACTGAATAAATTGCTTGGACACATTCTAGAAGATGAAGGTGGTAGTGCCACCTAAGTTAAGGTTGCCTAAGCATTTGCATTCTAAGACCCCATTTTTGGTTGCAGGTAACTTTGATAAACTTAAATTGTTCAGGTTAATTTTTTTCATGCAGGATGTCTGCTTCGGGCTGAATCGTTTGGAACACGTCAGCAAAAATGGCTGAGCGATTTCCTAGAATGAGATAAATATTGTTTTGTTCATATAAAAAAATTTCACCACTTCACTGAAAAACATTGGTGCTTCTCTGCTTTGGAGCAGGGACTTGAAATTTAGCACTGGGGATTGTGCTACTGCTTTTTGTGTCCCCATGAAAATCTACCCAAATTTGGTTAGATTTACACCTCCAAAATTGCACTTTGCAGATGCTCAGGAGACAACTGTTAAAATTTGCAGCTAAAATTCTGAAGTCTGCCTGTTCAATGCAAATAGAAGCAAGTCTCTGAACCTATACAAACTGCAACCTCTCTCACCTATAACATAACAACTCAGGACTCTTGTATCTCAACATTCCTTCACTGTCTATTTAGCAAATAACAACAAGGAGCTGTGTGGCACTTGAAGACTAACAGATTTACTTTTTGCATGAGCTTTCGTGGGAGAAGATCCCACTTCCTCAGATGCTTCGAAGATGGATGAACTTGCACCCATCTTCGAAGCATCTGAGGAAGTGGGATCTTCTCCCATGAAAGCTCATGCAAAAAATAAATCTGTTAGTCTTCAAGTGCCACATAACTCCTTGTTATTTTTTCACTGGACTAGACTAACACGGCTATCCTTTTTAATATTTAGCAAATAGCCATGAAACACACTGGCAAAGTGCTCGCTCCTCTCTGAACGCCAGCCACTCTGGAGGATAAGAGTCTGCTTTTGATGTCTCTTACTCCATTAGCTTTTATGCAACATCTCCACAAAAGGAACATCTTAGCCATAAGTAGTTTTTCTGGCTTTGAGCCAGGGTTTGGAATAGTTGACCTCTTGTGGTCCCTTACAACCCTAATATTCTATGGTGTCATCTCCTATTCTGGTGGCATTATGTCAGTTGAGAACTCCTCTCCTAGGATTCCTCCAATGGTCTTATCTTCTGATTTTGAGATAGCATTCTCTGTGCCACTAGAGGAAAGAAGTCAGAAGAACAGCTAAATGAAGGCCTATTTTTTTAACTTTGACTTGCAGTGAATACAAGACATTCCTTACACTGAAAAACAAAGGGGAACTTCACAACACTATTTAGGTGCCTTATTTGCTGCTTTATAATGTATAATGGAGGCCTGTCCAATTTTTTTTTTGTATTTCCTTTATGCCTGTTTATTATAGAAATAGTTCGACTATAAAGGCTGTTCTCCTTTGGGTCTGCTGGAGGACCTCTCAGGCTCTCACTGGAGTGTATTGTGGCCGCTCATTCCTTTTTTGAGAAGTCAAAGGTGCCAACTTCTAACAAAGCTGTCACTTTGTAATCAGTGAAATTATGACATTAAAAAACAAGCAAAACCCAGGCATT
Source organism: Podocnemis expansa (assembly GCA_007922195.1). Classification (NCBI taxonomy): domain Eukaryota; kingdom Metazoa; phylum Chordata; order Testudines; family Podocnemididae; genus Podocnemis; species Podocnemis expansa. The sequence continues at coordinate 10,221,884 of ML681992.1, forward strand.
TTCAGTGCCCAGAACAGCCCCAGCCTCCATCCCCGCCACCACCTGCTTTCCACCTTATGTCTCCAGCCGCCTGTAGCCTCCCCCAAGGCAGATAAGACCTGAATCTTAATGCACCAAACTCTGATAGGAAAACTCAGTGTCCCAAAGGATCAATGCCTGTTGGGCCTCTTCCTGGGTAGCAGCAGCCAGGAGAGCCCCAGCCTGTGCATTTGTAACCTGCTAGGGTGGGCTCAAAGTCATTTATCTGCCCCTCTCCAGTGCCTCACAGAAAGCAGAGACCTGCAAAAAGCAGCTGGAGAGCCAGGATCTAGTCTGCAAAGGGGCTCACAGTGAAGACTGTTCAGAATTAAAAAAAAATAAACAAAAGCAATATACTATATTAAACATTAACTTTATAAACCTTCTATGAAAGCAGAAGAAATTATTAGTATACAGATCTATAATACATCGTGTCTATTTAGCAGTATCCACATGAGTCTGTTATAGTCTCAAATCACCAAGTCCAAAGGCTTGTGCTAGAAGCCAGCATCTCCCTCCTCTTTGGCAGCAGAAATCCTCTGTATGAGTCCTGGAAAACCTTTCTTCCTCTGCTGGGAGCACTGCTGTCCACACAGCTTACTCAGTCCACACTCATTTACGTACACACATATATAAAAAACCCTGTTACAAAGGAAAAATACATCTCTGACAATAACAAAATATAATTATCTCTTTCCCCTTATTACACAAAAGAACTATAGCTAAGCCCATAACCCAGAGTATAAAGTTAGAAGGCAACCACCCTTCTTTTCCCAATAGTTGCTTCTCTGTACCCCCTGCCTCCAGACTTCCCTGCTGGAGGGGTAACAAGGCTACTGACCTGAAGCAAAATGCCTCAGAGTGGGGAAAAACAGCCTGCTGTCTGCTCCTGGCTCAGCTTCTCCCCTTGCACAGAGCACCAGCACTCTCCTCAATGCAACTGGCCTGGCTGCTTGCTCTCAGACATCTGACCACTGCACTGGCAGGGAACCTTGCTAAGCATGCTCAAAACTACACAGAACATGCTGGAACTTCTAGGTCTAGGCAGCTAAAGCTGCCCAGCAACAGCGACACAGCAAGAGCAACTCAGACACCAGCAAAACTCTTAAAGAAACACTCCTCCTTCAAGCCCATGGGTTACACATTTCCCATACATCACCAGTAAGGTAGCAGTCACAGTGATGGAAAAAAGCAAGGACTCTTGTGGCACTTACAGACTAAAAAATTTATTTTTTGCACGAGCTTTTGTGGGAGAAAATCCTGCTTCCTCAGATGCTTTGAAGATTGGGGGAATTTACAGAATGGGATGAAAATAAATGCAAGGGAGTGTAAACCAGGGGATCAGATCATACAGTAACAGCAAATCAAAGCAGTTGTTAAGCTTCAAACCCTGGGAAGGCTGAAGTCGAATCTCCAGTTGTAATGGGAAAAGAACCCATAGTCAGGATTTAATCCTGCCTCCACACACCGACCTCCTAACCCGCCTGGGCGCAGCCTCACCCACCTGCGCCAAGCTCTGGGATGCCGCCCAGCCAGGCAGTGCCGGCCGCTCCGCTATTGGCTGGGAGCAGGGAGCGAGCTCATTGGCTGAACCACTCGCGTCCCACTCTGCCGCCAAGACTCCGCTTTCCTCCAGCCTCGTTCTGGCGAGCACGCCCCGCCCCTTTCGAATTGGCTTTAATCTCTCTCTCTGAGCGCGCCAGGCTAGGAAATGACGCCATCGCTCCGCCCTGGGGGCGGGGCGGACGTGACGCGTTTTCCCGCGGTCTGAGCGGTCGCGGCCGGGAGGCGGTTTGTCCGTTCTCCTCTCGCGGACGGTTAAACTGCAGACCCAGCAGGTCCGGCTGCGCGCGCCCGGCATGCCGCCCAAGTCCCCCCGCAAGGGGGGAGCCGCTGCCGCCGCCGCCAAGGTGCAGCGAGCCAGCCCCGACCGCGGGGCTTCACCGCCGGCCGCTGCCAGGTGAGAGCTGCCGCTTCTCCCGGCAGGCGCGCCCGGGAGTGGCTGCGGGGCGAGGGCAGCTCTTTCCGCGACCATGCCCCGGCCCGGCCGCGGTGCACGGGGGTGTGAGAGCCGCCCCGGCGCTGCCCCGACTGAGGGGAGCAAAGGCCTGGCGGGGGCGGCGCCTGGCGCTGCTGCGGAGCCGGCCGCAGGGTCCCGGCGCTAGGGTGGGCAGGAGGTCGCCCTGGCCGCCTAACCCAGCTGTTCCCCGTTATCTCTGCCCTGGCACCCGGCTGCCTTTAGCTAATTTGAGGCACATTGCCACAGAGTTCCCAAATGAATTCATGAATATTCATGAGCTGATCCAGAGCTCTTTGAGTAGTCTTTCAAAAACTTTTCGTGGCACAGCTACTCAGAGCTGCAGGCACACGTGTGCCCCATGGTACGCTGGTTGGGAAACATTGGTATAAACTCACCGTGGTGCTGTCTGGAGTCTGCAGCTGTCAGATGGATGCTGGCCTCCAGGTGGGCAGTTACAAGAGCCTCGCCCGTGCTGCAGGTGTCAGTTCTGGCAGCTACACCCCTCTCACCTGAGTGGAAGGTGAGGTGAAGCCCCGGCTCTGACTCTGGAGGCGGGTGTAGTGCTGAAGTTAAGTCGTTCGTGCAGCTGGAGCCGGTGTGCCGGACTCTTAGCAGTTAAAAGATTCAGGCAGCACAAACCCAAAACCCAGAGTGTAAGGGCTGAGTCCTGCTTGGCTTCCTGGGCACTTATAACATAATACACATACTTGTGCACATGCAAGTCTGATTGAGAGTCAAACAACAAAACTACAGAAATGAGTTCTAGCTAAAGTAACATGTTACTAGCTGTAACCTGTCCAAAATGACAGGGGAAAATCCAAAGGAAATTTGAAGTACTTACTACTTTTAATTGATTGATAGTGCTCTAATTACAGCATTTTTTGCAAAAGTTGTGTGGTCAGCTAAAATTTTTCCGTGGTAGTCTGTATCCTTTATGTAAACTTGAAGATTTTCATAGTTTCTTCCCTGACTGAATGCCACATGTAATTGTTTGAACAGGCAGTGTGAAATATTGGCAATAGCTGAGAGCTTTTTAATTTTGACAAGTTCCAAAGGGGCAGCAGTGTCACCAGAGTGAACCATTCCTGGGTTTCACTGGCTCTTACTGTCCAGTTTTTAAATCCCCTGCCATTTTGCCTTTAGGAATTACCATGAGGTATGCAGCTATAATAAGGAGCAATTAGTTGTCACCTTTGACATCACAGTGGTTTGTCATATGGTACACTTCACATCATGCACACACAACAAATTAGGAAAATTGATTAGGATGATAAGCGTGATGATCATCTCAACAAGGGCAGTGGTGGTGTATATGCCTGTACTATAATGAGGGCTTGTTAATGATTTGATTGTGAATTTGTAAAGTTTGTCTTTATAGTGTTTTGTTTAGAGAACTTCATTTTTTTAATTATCAGATGCAAAGCTAATAGTCTGAGCCACTTGGAACATGACCCTTGCAATTAGCAGTGGTTGGGGCTGGTGGTGCAAAACATATTGTTTAATGAAGTGGCTCAATGGAGCTGCTCCACCATGCTGGGGGCAAAGTCTCATTTGCCCCACCGTAATTACGAGTCTTCCAATAGTGGCCCATGACATCAGAAGTTCCACAGTTGTACCAGGAAAGGAACATGTCTTCAGACGTGCTCAGAATAATACAAAATCATTAAGGGAGAATGAGGCCGAACTGGCTCATAACATCATGGGGCTGACAGTGTTTTTCTTGCTCCATGTCAGACTTAATGTTCTGATGTATGGTTTGGAGAGGTAGCTGGCCAATTAAATAGAACCCCCCCCCCCCCAAGCTCCAGTACTTGTACCATTTAAAGGAGTCTGAGAACACAGACTTTGGAATAAACCTCCAAATGGTAAACTCTTAGTTTGTACTAACTGTGGCCTGAAGCCTATTGGCAGCAGCCCAGTGTGTGGACACCATTTGGTGCACTGGTGGTATCTTCAAAACAGTGAAATCTCATCCCTAGCTTATGGTATGCAGAAGTTGGGGAAATATTTAACATGGACAGTATTGAGTTTATTGTTTAGACCTGGGGTTACAATGGACAGTAAGCCAGATATGAGCCAACAGTGTGCTCTTATTGCCAGGAAAGCTGGCAGCATATTGGACTGCATGAGTAGGAGAGTCACCAGCAGATCAACACAAGTGATTATTCCCATCTTTCTAGGATTTGTGGGCCCATGTTTGGAGTAGTATGTGTAGTCTTGGGCTCCTCATTACAGGTGGGATGTGGACAAATTGCAGAGAATCCAGCAGAGGACAATGAAAATGATTAGGCAGCTGGAGCACATGACTTACTGAAAAGGCTGAGGGAACTGGGCTTGTTTAGTTTGCAAAAAAGAAGAATGAAGAGGGATTTGGTAGCATTCTTCAGTTACCTAAAGGTGGGTTCCAGGTAGGATGGAGCTAGGCTGTACTCCTTAATATCAGATGGCAGAACAGGGAGTAATCATCTCAGGTTGCAGTATGTATGGAGTGGGGAGTATCTAAGCGCTGGAATGGGTTACCTAGGTAGGTGGTCAGATCTCCATCCTTAATGGCCTTTAAGGCCTGTCTTGATTAAAGCCCTGGCTAGGATGATATAGTTGGGTTGGTCCTGTTTTAAGCAGAGGGTTGAGCTAGATGACCCCCCCAAGGTCTCGTCCAGCTCTGATATTCTATTAGTCTATAAGCTGTGTGTGCAGCAAGAGAGCAATCTCTGTCTAAAAGGGCTGTATCCTAAATCATGTACCAGATGGAAGTATGACCTTCAGCTATGAGGTACTGAATGTAACTCACCTTTAGTAACCTGAAGAAAGGTCTGTCTTTTAATCAATTACTCTAAAGTGGCTACATCTTATCTGAGGAGTAACAGTAGATACAGCATGTCACAAATCATTTCAGCATACAATATACACACCACCACCTAGTAACCTTAAAATTAAAAGATGACTTGTATTTAATCAGCATTAGTAGCTGAATTGTATTATTAAAAACTGTTTTTAAAATAGGAAAAGCCACTTGAATTCTTGTCTGAAGTGCCTCTGAAAGCAGTTCAGGTAGGGGCTCTGTAATGCTGCACCCTAATGAAAACACTTGTTTTGCCTTGATGTACTCTTAGTTAAAGCTTGTGTATCCTATTCACAGCCTCTTTGCCTGTGTGCAAACCAGATGAGAGAGTTTTCAGTTACTTGGCAGTTCTCTACTCAGTAGGTCACCTTAAAAATGTGTCTACAATAAATGTGTCACTGTACCTCCTCTGATAAATTATCACCCAAATGGGAAAATTCCACCAATAAATAGCCTGTTGTGTTGAAAAGGGTTATCAGTATATAGGCAAATACATGTTTAAACTGAACACGCTGCTGTGTGGCTAGGAAAAAATCCATTGTCATTGTTGATAGCCTGCCAGGCTAACCAGGTCAGCGGCTCTTATTAGAAGGTGACACACAGTGTACTATGTCAAAGAAATTTTTATTTAAGCTTTACTGTTAGATATAATTCAGACTGATAGTCTCTTTCACCCTCTCTCCTAGGGTTGAGTTTGGAGAAACTGACTTCATAGCACTCTGTGACACTCTAAGAGTGTCAGACAATGTAAGAGCAGATGCTTGGAAGATGTATGAAAAGGTGTCATCTGCTGATGGAACTCTAGTGAGTACTTGATGTAGTTAATGCTCACAGTGATATTTTGATTTCAAATACTGAGCTTTTTAGTTGTGCTTAGCTTGACAAGTTGCCTTAGCCCATCAAGAAGGAAACTGGTAAAATGTTGCAAATTCTTTGAAAATGAGATGTTTCAGTGCTGTCATTTTGATGTAGGTATATATCAAGATGAAAAAGTATGAAGATTGTTGTGTACACATCTGTGTAAATTTGTGTAACCTAACCTTTGTTCTATGTACTCCAATAAATATACTAACTTAAAAAACAAAAAAAAAAAAAATGGATTTCACATTCAGCTATAAATGTTAGTTAAACCAGCACTTCGTGACCAGGCAACTCTTCAGACTGCCAGTTACGTCATATAATATTGGGTAAATTTTACATCACTTCTGTCTTATGTGACTTTTTTTTCTCAACCATGCTGCAGGGGGTCTAGGTCAGTGGTTTTCAAACATTTTTTTCCTGGGACCCGGTTGAAGAAAAAATCATTTATGCTCGCGACCCAATAATTACATCTTTGAGCAATGCATTTCAGTCTTTTGGTGGAGGCAGCAGTAGGTGCTGCGACCCAGTCCCTGATGGTCTGTGACCCAGTACTGGGTCCCGACCCTAAGTTTGACAACCACTAATCTAGATAGGGGATAAAAGAAATAAGAATAGTCCTGATAGAAATAAAAACAGTAAGGATTGTACTAATAAACAAAGTATCTTTTATTGATAAAATACAGCTTTTCGGCTTTCATTACAGGTTAAAGTAGGTACTGTTTCTAATCAACGCTGAGGAGGCACTTTCATTCAAAGTTCTTGTCTTCTGACTTTTATGAGTTGTTTAAAAATCATTAGCTCTCAGAGCTGAGATTTTAATACTGCTGGTCCAAGGTACTGATTTAGAGACCTTTCTTAAATCACCAGGGCCATAAGGAATGGGATTTGCTGCTGGAGATCTGATAAGTACATTTTTTCCAGAGAGTAGTGTGCCACTTAATAGGTTGAGTCTTGATCTTAAAACTCCAATCATACCTCTGTGAATGGAGGTGGGTGTCAAAACCTTTTTTGATGATTGTCTTCAGGTATAGCAGTGGAGTAGCAGAGACTGTTTCTAGTCTAGGTGGGTGGAGGCGGTGGCCTTACTTAAGTTTCATGTACATGTCAGTAGCTTTTCTGTTCTAGGAGCTGCTATCTGGGGTACAGAGACAACATCCTGGTAGGAATAGTAGCACCTTTCCCTTTGCAGTAGTACAAAATTCAGAAACTTGATGAGTTTCACACAAGTGTTGCTCTCAGGCCTTGCTCTTGTATTTGACCAGTATTGTTGTTGTCAAACTTTGCAAATCCTGACCTAATTGAAAATAAATCTGTTTTTAATTGGCTAATGTTTAGCAACTTAAAATAAAAATCTCTCCCTCAGCAAAGTCTGAGGATACTCATTTCTGCCAGGCTTGAAGTCTTAAGTAGTTAAGCTATCCATACTTAAGAACCACAAATATCAAATGGAAAAAATGAGCTTTTTGATCTTCTTGCATCTAGTTAAGTAGGGAAGATTTAGTCTTTCAATATGCTATCCAGACTTTTTGTAGAAGACGCAGCTTCTAAAAGCTAACTTTTTGGTTATAAAATCTTCCAACTGTGAGTCAGTATAATGCTGTTCCATAGTCTGTACAGTGGATGAAACAACAGAGCTGATGTAAACATCCGTCTCAGTGTGAACCAATTTTTGCTCTTTTAAATTTTTTTGTTTTTGTTTATTATATCAGTTCAGCAGAGGTGTATTGCAGATGTGTTTATGCTTTTGGTACATTCTGGTAGATAGCTACTCAAAATCTTTTTTTTAGAATAGTATGTTTTATTCCTGATTCAAGTCATGTGTAGTTTAAAACTATTCCATGCCTTGCTTGTGACCCTGCTATTCAGGTCCTTAGAAAATCTTGCCAGGGCCCTCCAGCAGTAAAGGAAAACATGGTATTCGTTTGTGTGCTGCAGATGCAGAGGGGAGAGAGTGTTAACACAACCTTTTCTTCGAAGGCAGTGATAATATGATAATAGTATAGGACAAACTTTGTTTTGTAATCACCCTTGTCTTCCTATTGCACTGAAATTGTTTAGCTAAGCTGAATTTGAATCCTTCCTGAAAAATCAAGCCTCCATCCTTATGTTTTCTGTTAATTTATTCTGTGGTACTGAAATGCTCAAATGCAGATGCAGAACAGTATGATGGCTTTCTCATTAATTGCATATGAAAGATGCATTTGCTGTATTGCAGACCAGGAAGTTAGAGCTCAGAATAGCACTGATATGGCCAATTTCACCTCAAATGCTCACATCAAACTATAGCAGAAAGAATCCAAATGTTGAAAAATGGGGACCCATGAGTTTGCCCTCTGTGTGTGTTTAACCAGCTCTTTTATTACATAAGTTTTATGTCACAATGATAAGCTTGATGTCTTGCATCTTTTTTTAAAAGAAAATGTACGATATTGTCCTACATATTGAAATTTTTTTCAAGTTTGTCAGTATTACTGCTTTCCCTGTATTTTGGAGAGCAAAGGGGAAGTCTGGGTTACTTGTTTTAATTCTTATGACAAAGGTACCAATAAGACTCTTCTACCCACAGTAAACTGTTCTTTCCTGCTCTGAAGTGCTTAATATAAGGTAGATGGTGTATGAAAGGCAGATGGAAGCCAGGGTGAATGTCTTTATTTTCATAACGTCATAGTCTCTTACTGTCCTGTCATCGCTGATGTTTCCATCACATCATGCAGTGATTTGGTGGATTGGTTGGCCACGTAATTCTGGCCCTCATTTTCACGCACTAAATAGCAATAAAGATTGAAATATATTAAGTGCTAGTTATGCAGGCAATTGCTGGAGCAGCCCTAGGGATGTTGTGCGGCTGTGAATGTGAGAGGAAGTGGTTTGTAGAAGAATCGCCATTAATTTGCAAGCAACAGTATAAAGTTTAAAAACAAAACCATCTTTTGGGTTAGCAAATTGTCACCTTGCTCCTTAACCACTGCTCTTCCTTTGTTGCAACCCCCTTTTTTTTGAATGAAAAGATGTTCTGTAAACAAAGACCTTTATGATCAATCTCAAATTCAGTGTTTCAGTAGTTTCCATGGGCAGTAATGGAGGGCAGGGGGCACCTATTCCAGGTGCTTTAGAAATTGATTGTTGCCCCCACAGTAGGGCACCTCACCTTTACCCCAATCCATAGGGCTCAAGGCATAAACGTCATTAAGGCACCTGAAACCCCTTCCCAATTCATAGGACTCTGGGGAGAAAGGCACCTACCCCTGCCCAATTCACAGACTAGGGTTCTGGGTCATCCATTCCCAGACCATAGGGCTCCATGTGTGATGTGAAGAAGTACCCACCCTTTCTCAGTCTGTAGGGCTCTGGGTGTATTTATTTTATGTGGGTTTGAAGGAATTTTTACCAGTGAAGGAGTCTGAGTACTATTCTCATTCTGTATTTATGAACAACTACAGAAACACAATACACATGTTAAAAGCTCACCTCTTCCAATAAGGCAGACAAACATCTTTTGCTGGCCAGTCAAGGTTAGGTCATGTGGGGGCTCTCTAGTTTCTTCACAGTATGGTTGGTAGGGTGTTGAGGTCTGGCAGCTTTGATCTTGAGCTGTGTTCTGGAATTAAGTTCCAAAGAACTTTCTTTTGAACCTCTGTTTATATAGTTAAGACTTGGGTCCTACTTCGCTGTTTCATAACCAATCATTTTAGACTAAAGTGCTACAAAACCCCAATCCTAGCCTATTATAAAACAGTCCTTTAAATAGTCCTATCCCACCACTTTGATATAATTCATACTTTGTTTCTGTCAGTTACGCAACTGTCAAAGAATCCGACAGAAATCCATTATCTGAACAGTAGAGAATGGGGTATCGTAAGCACAAAAATGAATAGATTTTAAAACAACTGTTGGTAAGCTATGCTGCGTGGGGTTGTGGGGGGAGCAGATTAGTTTATTGCATAATGAAGAAAAGATACTGCTGGGTTTGCAATGTGTGTGTTTGCATGGGCACACCCCAAATGAAGCACCTTGTAATTTTTAGGGCAAAAATGTAAGTATCTTGGTGCTGGAGGCAGGGCCATCTGTAGGGGGGTGCAGGGCCCTGGGCGAATCGCTCTCTGTGGGGCCCCCACCCACCCCAGCACTGAGGGGTGGGGCTGGCTAGCCCAGGGGAGTGTCTGACAAGGCACATCATTCCCTAACCCCTCCAGGTTCCTGTTGCTGAGTATCAGGAGCCAAGAAGCTCCACAAATAGGAGTAGGAGGGAGGTTGATGGATCATACTGTCCCTGGGACTTCCAGCCCTGCCCCTCCCATGATCTTTGCTGTGATGCTTGCCCTCCCCACAACCTTCTGAGTGGCAGCATGAGAGTAGGGAGCAGGGGAGGATAGAGTGGGGTGTCAGAGTAAGAGAAGTGCAGCTGGGTAGCAGGCACCAAGGAAGGCAGCATAGTATCTGCAATTTCCCATGCTGTTCCTGCCCTAGGCCAAATGCCTGGACAGGCTGCAGGGCAGAAAATTTAAAAAAGCTCTGGCCCGGTCCCAGCTTACAGGTGCATGCGAATCAGGTGGGGGAAGTTAGGGAACCCATGAGGCAAACAAGTCCATTTTACTCAGGATGGGAAAAGTAAGAAGGATCCACCCAGAAAGAAAAAGAATAAAATACAAGATGAAAGTTGTCTGATCACCAGCCATTTACAATGATCACACAGGAGCTCTGAGGAAGCAAGACACAGGAAGTTCCATAGATTTACTTGAGAGTCAGCAAATATAAAAGATGGGTAAAAAGATGAAAACTTACCCAGTATGTGGTAGAAAGAGTGGGCAACACTAATTGTCACCTACTCACCCTGGGATGGACAGGGGGAATTCAAACATCAAGAGATTAGTTTAAAAACACAGTATAAACTGGCGCCCCCCCCCCCGACTTATTTGTACCTTTCTTGTGATTTTTGATCTATTGAAACTGGCAATACTGTATAAATTAATACCATATACTTCACTGAAGGAATTCCTTTCCCTAACTGTATTCTTCGTGCTAGCGTACCAGGCTTCTGTAGCCACAATGTAGGGACACAGAAATAAAATTAATTGAATGTACCTTTTAAAACATCTGTTAGCCAACACTATCTGTTCTTTAATATCAAAACTGAAATAACTAACTCAGTTTAATAGACATTGTAACCAATGTCCAACAAAGCTTGATGTTGTAAATTTTGAAATCTATTTTGTGTTCTTGATAAAACTTTTTAGGTGTATACTCTGGAATTTCATTTAAATGTGTGAACAAGATGTGTGAATGAAGGGTGTGTGTGATGGAATCAGTTAATATGAGCCTGTCCTGATGAAATGCAAGTACTACCTTACTGGCTAAGTGATGCAAAGAAGTCCCACAAAAGCGAGTGTCCACCCCAGAAAGAAAACACGAAGCAAAAGTCATGTCTGTATATGGCTGGTGATCAATGATCACACAGGGATCCCTGGCCCAGCCTGCCCTCCAGCCTCACCACCTGGCCTGGGGGGGGATGGGGGGACAGTCCTTGGCCTCATCTGCCTGCCATCCTCTTTCCTGGCCACCAACCCAGCATGACCCAGGACCCAGAGGGGCGTGCGTGACGGTGTGCACCCTGGGTTATGATCTACATGATTTTCCTGTTCACTTATACACTGGAATTGTATGATTTGCTGCCAATTGCACCATGCAGTGTTTCTGTGTGGATGCTAATAACCTATTTTACATGATTTCTATGATGACACATTTCCTACAACTTCATACTTGTGAACAAACATGTAACATGCTTTCTATGGCTCAGGGATAAGGAAGGAGAGGTCTCTCCCAGCAGTGTCAGAGACAAAGGTATGCTAATGGAGGTCTCTGTGAAGAGACAAAAGAATCACCTTGGCCCTGAAAGAGAGGGGTTGAGGGGTTTGGAAACAAAGACTGAGACAAGTATCTGATGAAGTGGGATTTTCTCCCATGAAAACTCGTGAAAAATAAATCTTTTAGTTTTTAAGTGCCACATGACTCCTTGGGTTTTTTTGCTGGACTAGACTAACACAGCTATCCCTTTGGAAATTGAAACCTGGAAGTTTTTAAAAGGTTTTTTGAGCTGGGACTCTCCATCTTGAAACAACTCCAAGCAAGATATGGGCCCTGCATGGCCTCAGGTAGAGACTGGCTGTGCAAACATCTAACTGCCAAACACCTCGAGCATAAACTTGTTTGGACTATGAGATTAGTTTAAATAGAAGTATTAGGTTAGTACGCATATTTTGCCTTTTTATTTTCTTGTGGTCTCTCCTGACTTACTTATACTGTGATTCTGCCATGCTTGGCCATATTCTCACTTAGAATTATAGTCTGATCAATAAACTAGTAGCTGTTTTCCCTAAAGCTGTGTGATCTTTAGAGGGTGTGAGTGAAGGAGGCTGGGCACAATCCCTTTCTTTGTTAAATGGAGGGGCTTGAGCGTGTGGTGGTTGGGAGTGGTTCCCAGTCTCTGTAGACAGGGGCTCCTGGTGTAGTAACGGGCTGGGGGCGCTTGCTGGGGGACCCTTCCTCGAGTAGCCAGAGGCATACACCCTCTGCCTAGGACCAACAGTACGCAAGAGGCTGGAGTGGACTGACTCAGAAGTGAGTGGTCACTTGGCAAAGCGAGGTGAATCAGGGTTCAGGAGTGGGAACTGGGAGGTCACAGCAGCACACTGAACGGGATCTGGGGAGTGGTCTGTCACAGCATGATCCCTGATCTACCTGCCCCCCATTAGCCCAATGTGAATCAGGGCCCAGGGGGTGCCTTGGATCCCCAGCACCCTTGTCCCCCTCCAGACTCAGGCTCAGGGTCCCGCCAGACTCCCCCCAGTACTTACCTGGCTTTGTGTTCCCTGGGCTGGTGCTGGCAGTGTCTGCTGGAAGAGGAAAGGGTTAAACCTCCTTCTCCCCTCCAGCCAACTGCTCAGCTGGACCCAGAGGAAGGGGCAGCAGGTAACTCACGGGCAGAGCAGCCTCTGAGTGAGCCTGTGTCTGCCAGCCAAAAGCACTCAGGCTCACTGTAGGAGAGGTGGGGCTCGTGCTGATTCCTGCCATGGGGGAGAGGGGGGTGTGGGCCCTGTGGGGCCCCCAAAAGGGCATGGGCCGCGTCAAATATCCCCTTTGACCTACCCTAAGGATGGCTCTGGCTGGAGGGGCAGGATGCTTGTAGACCTTATGTCCCCCTCAGGACTTGCTGCCCCACTCTTCATTGAGGGAATTTGTTTTTATGATTGGAGACAACCAGTGTGAAACAGGACAGTCTTCCTTAGGTAACTAGGACTGGTCTACACCAGATAGTTTGGTGGACAAAAGTCAGCTTTTTCAGCAGTCATGAAATTGAAAAGGCTGCCTGCCTAGCTACTGGTGAGAAACAGGCAGGTGGTGGAGTTGGAAGACCTGAGCTGCTTCCCCCCTGGGAGTGGGGAGGGCAGAATCCTACAGCTGGCTACTGGCAGGCAAGGGGGGGGGCACTGTGCAGGGAACCAGCCTGTGGGGTCTTGGAAGGATTGATGAAATTCAGAATTCCACTGACATCTTGGCATCAAGATGAATAGAGACTTGCTGAGTGAGGATGTTGAACAACTAGCTGCTGGAAGCTTTGGAACAGGAACTTAAATTCACTATAGCTACTTGTTTGTTGATGGCACTGAATGTCTTATTGTAGAATCATCGCATGACTGTTTTGGCCATGTACTTGACTAATGTATTTCAGTGGCGCATATGCTATTTTTTGAGAACTGATCTTCTGCACTTCTAGAAAGGATTCTTTCTTCAATCTAGCTACTTAAAACATACCCAGTGTGTAAAAGTCTTCTGAAGACTTTATCTTCATCATTTCAGTTCATTCCACTGTTTTCCTACAACTTTCTTTGATAACCATTCGTACATTAGTAATTACTGACCACTAATAATCCATCTGAAACATGGATCAGTAGCTTTCAAATTTCAAAGAATGAGAAACAGCTGTTCAAAAGTCTAATATGAGAACTGAACAATAGAGAATCCATTTTATAGAGAAAATTAGTGTTCGCTTTCCAGTTCTAAGTTCCAGCAACTCAAGTCCCTTAACAATTTCCAGCCCCACTGACTCCCATCTTATTAATCATATGATTCTACCTCTTTATTCCCCTTCCTTAGGCCACCAGTAATTCCACCCATTTTCTTTTCTTGTTTAAGGAGCTTAAATTCATAGACATGCTAGACCAGTGGTTCCCAACTTTTCTCTGCCATGGCACACTTTGATACCCTCAAATTTTTCGAGGCACACCGCTATTAAAGAACTCATGAATATTCATATTAAATTACTTATGAATATTCATGAACCACGGCACACTGTTTCAGAAATGCTGCTATGTGGGGTAGTAGGAGTAGCAGAGCAGGGGTGGCAAACCAGGGAAGTCAGGAGTCGTGTGCAGGGGCAAGTGTGAGTGTGGGGAGCACAGCAGGGCAAGGGTGGTGAAAGAGGACAAGAGCTGCCATGTGGGGAACAGAACAAGTGTGGCAAAAGAGGAGAGAGGAATGGAGAGCAAGAGTGGTTTGGGGGGGGCAGGGGGAACCTGGGAAGTGGGGGGGCTGCAACATGCTTCCCTGACCTACTTTCCCATTTCCCTCTTCTCCACAGTGGCTCCCCTGCCACCCAGGGTAAATCCTCATCCCACTGCTGCTCCCTTCTACTTTAGTGGGTCCTGTCTTCCCCTCTCCCAGCCCCCTGCTGCCTGTGATGGACCCTCCCATCACCATAGGGGCCAGAAATAGGCCTCCAGCCCCCAGCTACAGCCACCCCACAACCCCAGCTACACACCCTCTGCTACACAGCCACTCCCACCTACCTCTGCCATACACACACACACCTGTCCCACACAACCCCCAGCGGCCCTCCCCCACAAAGCCCTTACTTGAACTGTTTGCAGGCTGGCTGACTCAAACTGTTCCACCCTGCAGGTGGAGATTTACAAATTCCCACCCTCCTGCAGCTCTCTGCTGGCTGGGCCTAAGGTGAAGTGGGGTTTAAGGTGGAGCTGCCAGAATTCTGCGTTCTGGCTGCTCCTGCTACTTTTAGGAGGACCCATGGAATTCCGCATTCCAGTGCCTGCCTTTATTTTTAGGGGGGCTGGAAGGCTGCCTGCCTAAAAATGGGGAACCCTGGAACTGTGTTCCAGTGCCTTCCCCCTTACTTTAACCCCTGTCTTTTCCCAGCCCTGCACAGCCCACATAGCTGAGCTGAGAAGGGAGGGAACTTTAACTCCAGCTCTCGGGGATGCTTGCGGCACACTTTGGGTGTTGCTGTGGCACACCAGTGTGCCCCGGCACATTGGTTGGGAACCACTGTGCTAGACACTGAAAACTATGGTTTTAATAAAGACACTGGATTTATGGCCTGTTACAATTTGTAATCAACTAACCCCCTTTTTTCCTATGACAATAGGAGTGTTAAGGGGTCACTTTACATTGAATGGTTCCTGTGCTTAGAACAGCCCTGGGTGTGTCTGTGTCCCCTAGTGGACCTTGGGCCTTTTCGGGGGAGCCCCAAGGGTTTGTCACTCAAACCTAATGCCCTCTGTTGGGCTAAAGTCCAGAGCTGTTCGAGTGACACCCAGAGCTCCAGCAACCCCAAAGGGTAGGAGCTTCTTGGCAGGCACACTGAGCCCTGTTGCCCCTCCCAGGACTGGAGTTCAAGGAGTACTGATCTCCCCCACCTCCAAATCGCAGTCCTGTAAACAGCATGCAACACTTTCTCCATCCTTCTCTGATTCACCCTATTCCCTAGCACTGTCCCTGGCTGTTATGCTGGAGCGACTACCTGCTCTGGCTGTGCCCTGGAGTGTACAGCTATGGCAGTTCCCTTTTTCCAACTACTGGTGTCCTGGGTTACTCCCTGCACCCCTTTGACCACTTGCAGAGCTAGTAGGAGCCACTGGGGTGGGGGGCCTGGCTGCCAGGCTAGCACAGCTGTCTGGGAGCAGTGACCATGGGTGGGGAGAGCCTCCCAGCACACAACCCAGCTCCTTCCTTCCCTGTGTTCTTAGTTATCACCATCTGCCTGTACCTAGCCCCGTGCTATTCCTGGTCTGCACTCTGAGTGGTTTTCAAACTTTTTGAGCTGTGGTCCTCCCTCTCCTGATTGAGTTATAATTTTTGCTCCTTCCCCACCCCCCAACAGCCTAGTTGATCTGCTGAGCTGAGTCAGAGGGTGGAAGTGTTCCCTCCACGAGCTTGCTGTGTGGAGCTGGCCTGAGCCCCACCTCTCTATCCTCAAACAGAAGTATAACTACACCTCTGCATGAGGGTGCTGTCACCAAGTGGCTGGAGCACAGAACCCCAGCTTCCCTTCTTCCCTCCCTTTGGCTGGGCCCTGAAGTTCTTGTATCATGTTGCAGGGGAGGATGGTTCCATAAGAAAAAAGGTCAAGAACCTTTGGTTTTAAAACATGCTGCTTGCTTTTGCAAACTAACTGTTCGATCTTGTCTTTGAGATTGAGAAACCCTTAACAAGCTCCAAAGGGGTAGCCATGTTAGTAGTTCAGCAAAGCAAGCAAGGAGTCCTGTGGCACTTAAAGACTAACAGATTTATTTATTGCATGATGGGAGAAAATTCTATCTTTTGTGGGAGAAAATCCCACTTCGTCAGATGCTTTGAAGCTGGGGCAACTTATAGAATTGGAGGAAATAAATGCAGCGAAGTATAAGTCATGGGAACAGGTCATACTAACAGCAGATCAAAGCCATTGTTGAGATTCAGACCCTGGGAAACAGCACATGGAGAAGGATTTGTTTTGTACCATGAAAGCTCTCACAATAAAGACATTTGTTAGTCTTTAAGTGATACAGGGCTTGTTGCTTGTTCTTACCTGCATGTGCCTTGATACAGCTGGAAGTCTGCACCTTTCTAAGTAGATGTTTATTTTTAATAAAAATGTGGTTGCAGTCAGACTCAAAAGAAGTAATTGTGTAAAGTTTGAGGGTGGATTTACTGATTTAATCTAAGTTTAGGTAGATGGCAAAATGCCTACTGGAATTTGTCCATTGATACTGGATCAAATATAGTATTACACTGTTCAAAGGAAATTACTCATTCTTCATTTACTTTCAACTTCCTCCATACCACCTTTGATGTCATGAAATTTAATTTATTTCTGCTCTTGGTTTATTTTTGTATGGTTTTACTATGCTTAAAAATATATTTTTCTTAACTCCAAACCACTAAATATATGGTGAGAATTATCCAAACCAAGGTTCAAATTACTAGTTGCTTTCTGATTCTCTTTTGATTCACCATTCTGAAAACTCAGGAGGCAAAATACCCAAGGATTTTTTTATGTGGTATTTTAAATATCTTAATAGCCTATAAAACAGTATAGGGAGAACTATGGACAGTGATCCCATTTCATGATAATACATCTGTCTGAGCTACTAGGTGCTGTGGGAAAGAAACTATGAGGAGGAAGATGTGCTATTTGTTTCCATTCCAAAACCACCTGCTTTGGATTATTTGGACTTTTTTTCTGGTACTCTAATTTGGTAGGGCTTTTCTCCATATAGGGAGGAAATAATAAAACATTTTGGAAATAAGACCCTGAGATAGTAAAAGAAATTTAGGACCTCTTCATTAACAGCCATCTTTGTAGTGTTTATTATGCTGCACCAGTGCAAGGGCTCCTCCTCCTCCTCACCCCAATAAATTGAGTTGAGTGGACACTGCTTCTTCAGGTTGTTGCTTGTCACCAGTGACTCTTGTATAGGAAATAACTTGAGTATTTGTCCAAAGGCCTAAGAAAAAAAATACAATGGGAAGACTGCTGAGGAACATCAAATAGACAATATGCAGATCCTAAGAACATGTGTTTTGAGTATCAACATTCCCCCTCCCCCCACAAATTGATTTCAAATATCTGTGGTGGTATGCAGATCCCATGGGGTACCTCTGAACCTTCTGTCTGACCAACTTGGGCTCCCTCTCTTGCTGTGATGCTTTGACAGGTGACAACCCTCACCCTAGCAGGTGTTGCACTTATACAGCTCTCCACGGGCAGGGAACGCACTTAGCTTAGTTGAGTTCACTGAATACTTTCTAACTACTTATGAACCAACAATCGAGAAACTCCACCTGGCTCTTTAGCCCAGGACCCCATCCATACACAGTCTGCTCAGATTTTTTTTTTTTTTAAACCAGATCAGTGATGACTATTATTCAGTCTGCCTTTCTCTCAAAGTGGAAAAGACATGCAACAGCTTTTGTTGCTGAGCTGATTGTCTGTCTGAACACTTAACCAGGTTGTCTTTGTGTTAAAATAAACTTGTTAGTGTTTTATTAACTGCAGAAAAATAGATTTGATGTGCCTATGAGTGGCAAATGTGAAGAGATGTAAATAGTTGGATTTTGTAATTTGTGAGGTAACTAGAAATCATCTTTAGGTGTTTTCTGGCATACTGTTGAATAGATCAGTGCTCTGTACATAATACTTGTCATAATTAAATAACTAATCTAAAACAGTCTTCTCTCTCTCACTAGGTAGGTTACAGGGGAAAGAAAAAGGATGCATGGGGGATCTGTCTCTTTTCTACAGCTGTTGACCTGGATGAGATGACGTTCACTTTTACGGAGCTGCTGAAAAGTATGGGTGTGAGGTAGGTTTTTCTGTGTGAAGTGAAATACCTGTATTGAGCTGGGAGCAGACACCATTTTTGGTTTTTATCAACCCAAGTCTTTGTATCTGTGACTTACACTTGGCTAGTGTCTATTCAGCCCATATCAGTGCCCTTATGCCATCCATCGGAGGGCTAATGGTGAACACTGCTATGAGAATTGTCAGAGGAGTGTTGAAGTCAATCCAGACAGTTTGGTTTCTCGTCTTTGTGCATATCTTGCCAATGTTCTGCCAGAGAGATTCGGCAATAATATGAGAAGACTGCTGTGCATAAACAGATCTGCCAAGCTATAAAGCTCTCCATAGCCACCTGAGGTGCTGCTTTAAGTACAACTTTTGTTAGCAGCCAAAACTCAGAAAATCTCAGAACTATCACCAAAAAACAGTTTGGGGGCTATGAGGAAAATAGCAGGGTCAAGAATCTGGTCATTGAATCTACAGATCAACCATCTAATTAAACCATGATATGACATGGGTCACAGCAAACCACATTAGAACATCACACAGGCATTGCAGTCATCTACTACACTAATAGAGAATGAAGAATGATTTAATATGAATGTGTGGAGAAGACATTCAACCCATAGAACATCTATTGAACTACTTTAGATCCTTCTCCCAAGGGACAGCTTTGATTCATTCTGTGTTGCTGGAAGCTAATGGAGTGGATGACAAAACTGGACATTAACTTTTAATGTTGCTTTTCAAGTTGTCATGCAAAGCTAGTGCTCCAATAAGAGATTATTCTGTTCAGAGCAATTTCCTCCCAGAGGCCTCACTCCTCCAGTATGTCACTGGTAGAGATGTCACTGAGACAGGAAGGAATGTGACACCAAGGACTAGCTTGTATGCCTCCTTCGAACCTAGCAGGAGGCAGAAGTCACTGTGACTAGCCCTATGTTCAGTCAGCAAAGAGTCATAAGACTGAGATGACCTATTCTAGTACTTCAGTACTAATATCTAAGGTAGCTAAGGTGGCACCATTCACATGGCCCCACAGTCCTATCCTGGCACAGTGCCTTTGTATCCATTACCTCCTCATCTCTTATGTATTTGATGTTGGTGCCTATTGCCTCAGTATAGGGTTACCTTCTTGTACCCAAGATGTTGGTGCAGACTTCCTTGGGACACAAGCAATACACAGTAGTGATTGATCTGTCTGTGGTATGGTTTCTAGAGTCACTTTTATTGGAGCAAGCTTTAGGGAGCCCTTTACCAAGCATATTAGTGTACAGTATCCACACCTATCTGTGATGTGTATGTCTCACTAGTTGGCTTGCAATCAGAGTACTTTCATACAACTGACTTTTTTCCTAGAGGATGAACGTTTTTTTTCCTCTTAACTCAGCAGGGCATCATTCTTTACTTGTCATCCATCTCCCAATGACATAGCTCAGTGGGAATCAAAGAGAAATTTCAGGGAAGAGTGAATGAGGGGAGTTGCAAAGAGATCAGAATCATACAGAGATTGCCATAGCAATATTGGACCCCTGGCATGTTAACACCACTCCAGGAAACCATCATCATCAGTGGTACCAGGCCTAGGTCGTCTTCACCAAAGAAACAGGTTCAGTCTCCACAGAAACTGTGTTTTATCCCTGACTGCTGCAGTCTCAAGAGGAAGATGTTTAAGAGGAACAGCATTCTAGGGGTAGGAGCATCCAGTCCTAGCTTCAGTAATCTTTTTGAGGAGGTGTTGAACTTGCATCCTCTGCAAATGAATCTGCAGTTTTCTAAGACTTGATAAAACACATGGCAAAAACATGTTCCCCATTGAGACAGTATAAAAGAAATATTTATTCCTGGATGTAGGGGGGTTTTCATGCTATGGCCTAAAACAAGTTAAAAAGGGCCTGAGTAGCAGTAAGTGGGCTGAAAGTAGCACATGGCTAATCAGGAACCAGAAACCCAGTATAAGAAGAAGCTGCAGGGACTAGCCATCAGGCTATGTCAAAAGCACAGGGAGGAAGGTCCTCTCCCTGGCTGGCCTGCTGAGGGAGTCAGCACCCTTGAAAGCTCAGTGAGCAACCCTTGGAGTTGGGGTCCTGAAGGTGCAGACAGTGGCAGAGGTCCAGAGCACAGGCCATGCTAGGCGAGGGTGCCTGGAGAGGAGGGCAGCTAAGACTCTGGGGCAACAGGCCAGGAGCAGACTAAGGCATAGCCTTGAGGTGAGATTCTGTGTGAGATTGGGAGCTGTGGGGAAAGTGGCCCAGGGAATACGGACTTGAAGAGTGACTGGTGGGAGGTGGTAGACAGTGCCGAAGTCATGGCATTTAGAGTCCCTAGGACGGGGCCCAGAGAAGTGGGCGGGCCTGGGTCCCTCCCCACTCCCTCAGAGTGCAGTGGTGGCATTGAGCTCACAGGCCAAAGACTGAGTTGAAGATTGACCAAGAATGTGAGTGGGACTTCCCTCAGAAGGTGTGATGGTGTATGGACAAGGACTCAGAGGACTGATGTCTTGGGATTGGAGTTAGGAGTCGAGTTCGGTGTGAAGACAGATGAAGTATAGAACATGTGATGGCAGGCCATTTGAGTAATTCCCCATAACATCACCTGGAGGCACTTGTCAGGTTGGGCATATGCAGCTAATTGTCTACACTGGACATGGTTCAATCTGCAACACCAGGAAGATTACCAGGCTGATAACTGATGTTCTGCTGGAAGCTGCCACAAACATTTGATGTGTATCTGCTTCAACTCCATGTTTGAGGCTGGTCAAAAGATAAGTTCTTGCAAAAGGGTTTGATTTGTCTTTTATCAACATCTTGTTCTTGGTGCTCTCTGGCTATGCACATTTCAGAGGAAAGAATGAACAGCAAGGTCCTCTGAAATCCACCACCAGAGAAGAGGATCTCAAAAAAAAAAAAAGGGGGGGGGGGTCTTTTTAGGCTGGAAAATCTGCTTATCTGCAAGGCTGCATAATAAGATTGCAAACAGCCAAACTCCACTTCCAGTGATTTCTTCAACTGGGATGAGCTAACTTTGTGGATAAGCTACTCAGGGAGCACCAGGAAGAATTGGAAGTCCTCCTGGCTGAGGGCCAGTTGCTTGGTAGAATGACTTTGCAGCCTGCAACAGGCATGTCTGACAAGGCAGTGCTACACAATTGCCAGAAAGAGACTGTCATGGATTCAATTTGCAGAAATCCCTAGGAAGTCCCAAGCAATAACTGAAGACCTCTCATTTCAAAGTTGTAACCTCTTTAGTAGTGGCACTGATGAGACACACCATACCCTGAAAGATTCCAGGGCAACTTTCATTCTTTGGGACTCTCTCCTAACTCCAAAAAAGAAAGATGACAATCCAACAGCTGTATTTCAAGCAGTGCTGCTTTGTTCAGTCTTATGGTTGGCTGCCCAAGATCTTCTGAGTCATTGAGGCAGAGGCAAATATTTAATTGGAGGCAACCTTTTGCTGCCTTCTCAGTCTGAAGCTTTGAATAGGCAGCATGATTGGCACCAACATGGAAACTGTCGGCCCATCAGAGGATCTTTATTCTACCATGTCTGTCTCCCATTTTCAAGAAAGTTGGAGTGTGATTGTCATGAGCCAGGGGGTTCTTGATTATAAGCAAGGACTATATATCCAGTTTTACTCCCTTCCAACCAACTCCTCTGTCCACATGCCTCTTCAAGAATCTTCCTCACATGAGACTATTGAAAAAAAGTCTAATTCCTGTTTTAACTGACAGCAGTGGAGGAAGTTTTTTTCTGGAGTTCAAGGGTAGGGTCTTTTTTATGCCCACTACCACTTTTTTCACAAAGAGAATTTTGTGTCCAACCTCATGTTTTCATCACCACCTTCATTCTTCAGTTTCAAATTCAGAATGGTAACCTGAGATTTTATAACCAGTTAACTAAATCCTATGGACTAGTTTTCAGCTTTTAACCTGCCAGAAGCCTATTTTCACATGACTTTACATGCAGCTCACAGAAAATACCTCGATAGCATGATGTTTCTATCATGAATCTAATATGGAATCCTTCATTTTGGCCACTTCTTACCTCCAATAGTTCTCACCACTGTCAAGCTTAATGACTAATTCAAGGGGAATGACCACAACCAGTGACTGACTTGGTGCTGAGAATCCCTAAATTACTTACATCACTTGGTTTCAGTGTCAGAAACTAAGTATGGTTCATAGCAACAGTATTAAATTTCAGATCAGTGAAAGCCTGATTTCCATAGCAATAGTGGCAGACCTCATCAGTCAGCTTCATGCTTGTCTAAAAACTCCAGTGAGATTGTTTCATACTTGTATGTTATGCACTTACATCTCACAGCGTACCACACTTCACCATTGATCCATGCAAAGAGACTGGCATTAGTATATCTAATTAGTAGACATGACGTGGAGAAGTGTAATGTCCAGGGTCAGGTAGGGGAAGGGTGATCCAGAGAAGAGTTCATACATGATGTAGGAATTATGTATGCATGCAGGGTATTACTACACCACTTTAACCACAAATTCCTTTATTAAATCTATAGACTAATATTTATATAATTGCTATAAATATGCCTTAAAAGCCTAAATGAGAAGCAACATACTAGAGCCAAGCAGTAATAAAACATTTATAAGCATATGATCAAGTTGGAGCCAATCAATATGGGCCTAAACACCCCAGGAGAAATCTATTTGTAACTACTTTGATCAGGCAGGTATTAGTAATGAACCTTTTAAGAGAGTACTTTTTAAACCCTTTGACAAGTAAGCAAAGTCACTGTCGATTACTAACTTAATCTGACACACAATTTTTGAGACAGTTCCCCCGTATTTCCAGTTTCAATCCAAATAAGATTTACAGCAGAACTTCAGTATTACAAACTGAGCAGTCAACAACATACCTTATCTGGAATCAAAAGTATGCAATTGGGCAGCAGATGAGCACAGAAGGGAGGTGGGTCGGGAAGTGTATTAAGAGAAGCTGATCACCTGAGTTTCAGAACATTATACTCCAGAAGAGGAAGCCTTCACCTGAACTAACTTACAGAACTAACGTAGGAAAGATTTTTCCATCAGGATAATGCAGCATTGCATTTGACCACTGACATCTTCAATTTCAACAACACTGAGCAACTTGCTTGAAGGCAATCTGGATTCGTTGTAAACTCGAGAGCTCATTCTGTGGAAGTTCTGCAAGTTATCTCTTATCTGGAGCCTCACTGTCATCTTATTCTTCAGTAACAAATTTCCTGAGGAACGCATGCATGTGTTATGCCTCCCTTCAGTTTGTGGTGCTACCTCTGTCCTTGGATCTCAGTATAGGACAGCAATGTTGATGGGTTCCATCTTTGAGCTGTTAGCAACTTGTTTCCTTTGCTGCTTCTCAGTGAAAACCACTTTCCTGGTGAATATTACAGTAAATAGGAGAGAGACAGGCTTGATGTCAGGTCCCCTGTATTTGGTATTTCAGAATGATATGACTACTCGTGGGACTTGTTTTTCCTGCTCAAGGTAATCTCAAAATTCTATGTAAATTGGTATGTTCACCAAGTGGCTTTCCTTCCAAAGCTTTGCATGGTAGACAGTGTCATTTAGATAAAACAAAGTAGTTCTGGAACACACGTTGGCTGTTCAATTCGGTTCCAGGTCTTCTATTTCTCTTTGAAGTCTGGACAGCAGTACCAGAATTGATAATGCAGATTTGAATGTGTGAAAGCAGGATTAAATTGTGACTATAGGTTCTCTTCCCATTACAAGTGATTTGACCTCACCTTTCTCCATGTGCTGTTTCCCAGTGTTTGACTGTCAACTGCATTGATTTGCTGTTACAGTATGACCTGCTCCCATGACTTACACTCCCCTGCATTTATTTTCCTCTCATTCTGTTGGTTCCCCCATCTTCAAAGCATCTGACAAAGTGGAATTTTTCTCCCATGAAAGCTCATGCACTAAATTTATTAGTCTCTTAAGTGCCACAGGACTCCTTGTTTGTTTTACTGAACTAGACTAACATGACTGCCTTGTTGGAACTTGGTCATATTATATTACATCTCATTAGGGGTCAAGCAGCCTTGGCTGCCTGTTTAGATAGTTTCTATATCTGAGATGAGTACAGTAGCAATGTGGAGCTACATGTTTGTTGCTCGCAATTTCCAATCTGTGTGTATAACACTTCTTGGAGAGCTAGTTACTGTAAGGTAGCTGGATTGTGGTGATTTTTTTTCTTTATTTAAAAAAAAAAAAAAAAAAAGTCTCATCTCTTATCTGTATTCTTCCTTGCAGTGTGCATACTTTTTTTCAGTTGCTGGAAGAAATGGATGTTAACATGGATACCATAAGCACTAAAGTTGACAGTACTGTATCACGATTGAAGAAGAAGTATGATACATTACTTGCACTATATCGCAAGTTTGAAAGGTAAAATGCATATATTTTGTTTGTGCTAATTGATTCATTTTTAGCTGACATTTTTTATTTCTAAAACCTTTATATTACAAGTGCCCACCCTAAACTTCAGTCTCATTTCCCAGTATGGTGAAGTCAGTTACACAAAGACTAATATTTATCCCATAACTGTTGTTCTGCATTATGGGGCAATCTTATTGTTGCTTCTGTTCCTATTATTTGTACTATGGTAACGTAAGGGGATCCCAGTCTCACTGTTTTAGGCGTGATATAAATGACAAATACTGTCCCTGAAATCTAACCACCTAAGTAATCCTATTCAGTTCATAACTCCTCCTCCTCTAATGCCTGAGAAAATCGTTGAGATTTGATCACATCTGAAGTTATTTTTCAGCATCTGTATGTGTCTTTATTTCTCCTAGGCTGTGGGGTTGGGAGGAAATGCCTTCCAGAGTGAAAGGTCTTACAGAGAATTGTCTGCAAATAGCTCCCTTCCTTGCATATTAAGGGTGAGCCAGCTTGAGTGCCTCAGCTGATCACAAGTACAGTGATATGATACAAGAAATAAACAATCTTGCATAATCCTAACCAAAAATTAAAGTGGTAGCATTTTCTCTGTGTGGATGTGTGTCTGTGTCTGGGCTTGGGAGGGGGGCAGCACTGAAAGTGAATGGGGTGGATTTAAATGATTTTTCCAAGGAAAGAAATGCATGCAGTTTGCTGTTCTTGAGTTTACTGGGACAGGGATGAATTCACTTAGTTGCCAAAGATTTGAAGTGCTATTGTGTATCTCATGCTCAGTATTTACCCTCATACCTTGAATGCTCCTGAATTCCTTTGACTTAAATCAACAGTGAGAGGTATTTCACAGCACTACATTAATAGAAGAGGGCCACAAGGCTCATAGCATCAGCAGAGATGCTACAGTGCTATAGTATTTTTCAGGTTTGAGACATTGAACCATTATGGCTGCTTGAGACTTTTTTGGATAATGCATTGATACAAGACCCTTCCGAAGGTTTTTCTTTAGGAATTTCAAGCTCAGCCCTAGGGCTGCCCATGGCTCCTAACGTAACTTGTTGTGGCCTGCAATGACGCTATCTCTATCGATATTTGCAATATTGTAGTATGAAAAGGTTTCAGTAGTGCAGCCCTTGGGCTATAATACTAGTCCTTATGCGTGATGCAGCCCTTGGGCTAATGTACTAGTCCTCCTGCAGCCCTCGTGGTGATTTGAGTTTGAGACCCCTGCTTTAGGGTGACCGAAGATACATGTGTGTATTTAGTCCGTGCGGCACAAGGAACCAAACCAAGAATAGAGACAAGGCCACTGAATGGCCTTAAGTGATTAGTCTTCTGTTCTTGGTGATCTGCATTTCAGGTTGGTTAGTTGTCAGATGCAAGCATTCTACTAAGATGGCTGCTTACAACCTGACTTTTAGCTCCTGTGTGGTATACACAGTTCTCTCTCTCTCTCTCCTCTGTCACACTTGTCCTCTTATATTCAGTAACTCTTCTTCTCATCTAATCAAATTCTTTTCAGTTGCTTAGCAACAATCCAATTTTTGCTGCTGCACATACTACTGATAGCTTTCCCTCTTTCATGTCTCTCCCTGCCCCCCATCTCCTAAAAGGACATGGTAGATTTTTTTTCCAGATGGGTAATATTAATTCTTTAAAACTAATCCAGTTTATCAGTGAATTGATGGTTGGTTTGGAAAATGGAAAGTTCTAGGAAAGTCCTAAATATTTTTTCTAAACCTACTATGGATCTCTTCTGAAGTATAAATGTAATTTTAATCTCCATATTCTTTTTATTTTTTTTTTAATCTTACCTTTGAATATTTGTCGGGTGTCTCTTCCACACCCATTCATCTTTTACCACTCCTCCTGCCACCCTTTTCTCTCCTGTGACTTTTTTATCTGTAAAATGTGTTCATTGTCATTATAGAAGAAGGGAGTGTGAGGCAAATTACAAAGAGAGTTTGAAACAGTATTGCCAACTTCAAGCATTTAAAAATTTGAGTTTGATTTTAATTATGAGGATTTACATTTTTTGAGTCCTGGTTTCTGAGTGTATAGGTGTTTCACACTTGAATCATGTCTTGGTGGTCTTTATTCCTTCCCTCCTCTTCCCCCACCACATACCCAGACCCATAAGAGCTGGCAACATTTTTTTAAGTGAAAGTTGAGATTCTCTTGTAATTGCTTGATTCTAGTAGCCTGGTATTTCAGGAGAAAACTGATACAGTGAGACTCTCAACAGAATCATGAGGGGGCAACACTGAAGCAATTAAGGCTCTGAAATGGTCTCAACACATGTCATCCAGTAGTTTGAAAGTGTACTACAGGCTCTCTTTCAACTTCATTGGAAAACAATATGCAAGTAAATTCTGGCTTTCTTGAAAACACAATGATTACTTCAATAGACCCAAGTTTTTAAATTGCTTTATGTGAGGCTTGGTATAAGCATTGCAACAAGAGTTACTCCTTAAAAAGGTACTGGCTATAACTAGCCCATTGTGTCTGTGACACTCAAAAAACGGATTGGTAATGTTTAAATAACTGACGTTTTCCAATCTGTCATGTATTTCTGCTGTGTTTAGCTGAAACAAAGAATGCTATACATTTGTTTGAGAAAGATATGTAAAGTAAGGCACTGAATTTTTTTTCCCTAGGACTTGTGAACCAATCTACATGGCAGAACCCTGTAATCAGTAAGTTGTTTGATCCTTATAATTTATATATTTAGGAGGAGATCTGAAAGGTGTGTTAACATTTTACTTCACTAATTGCTTGTTTCTAAAGTGAAAAACAAAAAGCCCTGATCTATTGATGGCACCAAAATGTCATGTGTCTAGTTTAGATTGAACAAGGACTTGGAGAGTTTTAAATGGAAATTAAGAATGTTGCAAAGTAATGTACTGATGGACACCACTTGCATCATGAACATAGCAGTAGAGAAAGGGATGAGAGGAAATACTGGCTGCATCCATAATTAGGTTGAGTTAATGCTGTAACTGGAAAATATGACCTATTTAGCAAAGACACAAGCAAGAGAAAATTGCTCTCAATAATTTGAGTATATTAGAACAATAGATTAAAAGATTAGTGTTAGAAGGGACTGCTGAAGGCCATGTAGTTCAAAAGCATACTCAAAGCAGGACTAACCCCCAACTAAATCATTTCAGCCAGGGCTTTGTCAAGCTGGGCCTTCAAGACCTCTCATGATGGAGATCCACCACCTCTCTAGGATAATCTGTTCCAGTGCTCCACCAACTTCCTAGTGAAAGACTTTTCTATTATCCAATGTAGACTTCCCCCACTGCAGCTTGAGAGCATTGCTGCTTCTGTCATCTGCCACCAATGAAATGAGCCTAGCTCCATCCTCTTTGACATTCCCCTTCAGGTAGTTAAAGGCTGTTATCAAATCCCCCCTCACTCTTCTTTTCAGCAAACTAAACAAGCTTAATTCCTTCAGCCTCACTTCATAAGTCATGTGCTTCAGTCCTCTAATCACTTTCATATGTCCACATCCTTCATGTAGTGGGGGATCCAAAACTGGATGTAGTACTTCAAAAGCATCCCTCACTAGTGATGAATAGAGAGGAATAATCAATTCCTTTGGTCTGTTGGAAATACTGCTTCTAATGCAGCCCAATATGCCATTAGCCTCCTTGGCAGTAAAGGCATACTGACCCATATCGAACTTGTTATCCACTGTAACCCCCAGATCTTTTTCTGTATAACTACTGCATAACCAGTCAGTTCCCAGTCTATAGCAGTGCATGGCATTCTTCCTTCCTAAGTGCAGGGTTATGCACTTGGCCTTGTTGAGCATGATAAGATTTCTTTTGGCCCAATCTTCCAATTTGTCTAAGTCATTGTAAATCCTATCCCTACCCTTTAGCATATTTACTACTCCTCCCATCTTAGTGTTATCTGCAAACTTCCTGAGTTCATAATTCACTTTTTTGATAAGACAATGCTTAGTATTGCTTGAATGAAAGAAAATAACTGTCTCCATTTCAAATTTTTTTGGTCTTAATTGCATACAGAAGGTATTGTAATAAACTTTAAAGTGTATAGGAAAACTTTGTTGTGGTATCTTAAATGAATGAGTCCACAGATTCATGTGATTCTCCAGAGATTATATGCAGAATTTTTGTAGAACTGCTTCTATGAAATTTTCATTACTTTGTGGTCTGCTTATAGGACTTCTGCTGAATTGAGTTCTTCATTGCTTCTGAAAACTTGCTGGATCACTTTTTTGTTGGCAAAAGGTAAGTTATGTTTATAGTCAAGTTTATTTTAACTTCTTTTATTGGAATTATATAGAAATTTTTTGTTTTTATTTCCAGTAAAAGCAGCAACGCCCTGTTTGACTGTTTTCTTAGCTGGCATTATAGACTAGAAAGTTTGAGTACAGTATGTGATATCTCTCTTGCTCTTTGGGAGTCTGCTGCTGTTCTGGTTGCTTGAATTTAAGGATGGAATGTGGTCTTTACAATGTCCTTATTTCATGGAAATGGTTGTCAAAAAGTGACACATTTTATTTACATATATATCTTTTAAACGGACTTGGAGAAGTTGATTTCTTCCCTGTGGTAAGATTCACTCTGTGAAGGGTTTAGGACCAACACTTTGTTGTTATAGCACTACAATCAACTCGGACTGATTTAAAGTCTTTGCTGCACTAAGGAATTTATTGGGAGGGGCGGGGAAGCTCATTGACTCAGCATTAGTGCATCTGTGTCTGTGGGAGATCTAGTGTGTACAGAGTTCCTGTATTTACAGCTGCCAGTCAGACTTGCATAGAAGTTGTTGACGCAATGGAAGCTTTTCCTTAAAATTCTTAAGCATAGACATAAATTAAGGGTGGGAGAGGTTTTCTGCTTTGCCTTCTAGAGAGTCACAAGCAGGGCCATCCCTAGGAGGTGCGGGGCTTGGGGCCAGTTGGCCTGTGCCGCACCCCCCACCTGGAGGGCAGGGCAGGGCAGGCCAGGCCGGCCCAGAGACCAGGTCACACACTCCTGCCCTTCCCCTGAGCCAGCCACTCTGCCTGAATCGGGGTGGAGCAGGCTGCCTAGGGTCTGGGTTGTGCTCTCCTATCTTTCCCCTGGGCTGGATGTTCCACCCTGGGGGTGCGGAGGGCCAGCCCAGAACAGAGGCTGGGTTACTGCTGCCCCTGCCCTGCTGCTTTGGGCTTTGTGCCAAAGGCAGCGGGGTGGAGGACAGTGCTGTGGGGGGGGGAGGGGTAGCAGAGTGGGCACCGCTCTGCCCTGCTCATTGCAGGACAGTATGGGGCCCATAGAGTCGTGGGGTCAGGGGGTGATTGCCCCTCTTGCTTCCCCCTAAGGACAGCCCTGCTCGTGAGGAAGGGCTAAAATTCTGTGACGTGCAGGAGAGTCAATTAAAAGGTTCTCGAAGAGGTTTGGAAGTGGATGAGCTCAGTCAAATAGAGGCTAGAAATGAGCCTAGGCAGTGGGTTAAAATAAGCTGGAATGCACCAGAATGTGGTTTCGGGGCCCACAAATTTGAGGGGCTTGAGTCTGGGGCATCAAAAAAATAGAAAAATAGGGTGGAATGCATGTTCCAGCCTGCCCTGGCCCAGGAGCTGTGGCCAGGTTACAGGAGTTTTCAGATCTCCCACTCTGAGCATGCTCAGGGCTGAAGCAGCCTGGCCAGGGAGCAGCTCCAGCCAGGAAAGGGGTGGCTGGGGGTGGGGGGCCAAAGGCAGGGATGGGAAGTTGTCAGGAGGCCCAGAGATTAGGAGGGTTCCAGGGCCTGTCAAATTATATTTTTAACCGTTGAGCCTAGGTGATACCCTTTGAGTTCTGGGGGCCAGGGTAACCATTAAAAAAATTAAGAGTATAGTGTATACAATTTAAACTCTGTTAATTCTTCTTCTTCTGTAATTTGTAAGTAAATCACCCTTCACAAAGACTGTTTAGACAGTCTCACTAACCAGGGCTTGGAGTCTAACAATTGCCATGCTTTTAGCTGATTATGTGTAGATGAAGAGAAATGATGCATCTTTCTGTAAAACCAGGCTTCATTTGTGATTGGAGAACAGAAAAGAGGGAAAAATTGCATAAATACAAGAGTTGTACATTAAAGAAAACTAGTTGGCTGAAGTCTCATTCTTGAATAAAATTGTTTTTTTTAAATTTTGCTGGAAAGTATGAACTTCAAGATAGCTTAAGAGAAAAAGAACCTATTTTTTTCTTTGAGCTATGTCCCTGTGAGTGTGCCACTGTGGCTGTTGTTGTGTCCTGCATCCTCATTTGAAGATCTCAGTAGTAGTCTTCTAGCACACCCATGACTTGAGTCCATCTTTCCATCCCTTCAACTGTCCATGGTCCAAGACAGAGTGCTTGCCAGCACTATTGACATACTATTTATCTTTTGAGGCAAATTAGTTAGCTTAATTTAGTCATCGTTTGTTTTTTTTAGTTCATTACTCACCTTTCTAGTTAAATTTTTTTGTTCATCAAATTTTGTTAGTTGGGGCTCTCTCTAAGTAATGGTGATTAGAGGACAAATAATACCAAGTTTTCCTGGTTTTAGGAGATGTTCCTCCTGAAGGTAGGCAATTCTAGAGTAAGATGGACACTTGCTGTGTATGTGGTGCTTGAGCAAAGCCCATGTACTTCAAAAGTGTACACACTAAAAACCATAAATCCAAGGCCAGATGGGACAGGGACCTGAGGTTAAAACTGATCCTGATGGAGAAGTCCCTCAGACCTGGGTCTGAACTGGGACTGGACAAGCCCAGTACTGAATGCTTACTGCAGAAGGAAGTGTTATTTCCCACCTCCAGTCCTCCGATAAAGAGGAAGCATTCTCTTAAGAGGCTGTCCCCTAAATTGTGTACCAAAAAGCTAAAGAATCCTTGGGTAAAGCACAGCCAGTGCTGTCCAAAGATGCACATCATCCTGGTCAGGAGTCAAACAGCTTAAATAAAACTGCCCTCCACCACAGCACCACATAAACATATGGTGCATAAGCTTGATGATGACCAATCATTAACAGTTGCTATGGCACCATCATACTCCACACAAAAAGATCTGTTGTACCAAGCCTCAGATCTGTTTCCTCCCGTGAGCAAGCAGGTGGGAGCCAGATGGGCTCCAAGCTGGCTCCTAGCCCCTGCAGGCTACAGAGAGGTGCTGATAGCTCCATCTGGCTCTCAGCCCCTCTCTTCAATCCACTGGGGCTGGTAGCTCACTCCTCCCTTGGTGGCTGGCAAGTGGCCAGGCATGGGGGAGCTTGTGAGGGGCCAGGGGAGATGCTGGCTCCAAGCACCCCTGGCTGCAGAGAGAGACTTGAAGCCAGGTCCCTCTCTGCCACTTGCAGAGAAGGGGTGGAGGGTGCCATTGAAATTAGGCCCTGGGTCACTTACCACCGGCAGGAGGCTTGGCAGCAGTGACAAGTGACCTGGCATGCAATTGGGCCCCAGGTCACTTGTCACCTCTGGCAGGGGCTGGCTTCAAGCCCCCCCCCCCCCCCCGGAAAGCAGGTGGGAGCAAGATCAGGCTCCTAAACCTTGATGCAGGCCCTGCTGCCAATGGAGAGGGGCTGGGAGCTGGACCCAGCTCCTCCTTAGAGGGTAGGAACCAGATTGGCCCCTGGAGCTGATTGGGTTCTGAGTAGCCAATCAGGGCGGGGTAGGGGTGGAGCACCCTGGTATGTCTGCCCTGTGTCCAGTGTAAACGTGCCCTGCAGTCGACTTAACAAGGTTGACTTAGTCGACCTTGTTAAGTTGACGTCCAGGCCCCAGCCCCAGTGTAGACATAGCCAAGGGCACCTCCCCAAAGACTAGCCAGACATGCTCCTGATCAAACAATGTTAACATTTCAGAAGCTGTACTAAGAATAAAAATGCAGAAAAGTCCATTTTGAATCCTCCCCAGCATCTCAAATTCACAGGAGTAAACTTGGATTCAGAAATAGACACAATCTCTTCCATTGCTAAGATTCACAGCTATCTCAAAGCTGGTATCTGTAGAAACAAACACATTCTGACAGCTTGTATCTCACTACAGGTCCTAGGTCACATAGTAGATATGACCTTTGTGGTATGGCTTGTGTTGCTCCATATATGATGCCTCCAGGAATGGCTCACCTCAGCAT
The DNA here is from genome assembly GCA_007922195.1 of Podocnemis expansa. Taxonomy (NCBI): domain Eukaryota; kingdom Metazoa; phylum Chordata; order Testudines; family Podocnemididae; genus Podocnemis; species Podocnemis expansa. The sequence continues at coordinate 10,254,767 of ML681992.1, forward strand.
ACAGACCAAACGCACACAGTCTGGACAGAGGGATGTTAATGCTAGATGACATGAAAGCCTCCCTGATGTACTGGATTCAAGAACAGAACATGTTGATGGGAATTTTGTTTGACTTCACCCACAATCATGATTACAACAGACACAACTCCTGGAATGGGGGGCTCATATATAAAATACACTATCCAGTGCTGGTGGTCAGAACCCAAAACTTACTGAAAATATACTAGACTTGCCATCAGCGTGCAATGCCTGCTGGCATTTTTTACCATATATAAAAAACAAGTTAATAAAAATGATGAACAGTGTAGCATGTATATTCTGTATAAACTGTCAGGGGGAGCCAGATCTTGATCTTTGTGTAGGGAGTCTGCAAAACTCTGGAACTGATATAAAGCACAATATCCACGTATCGACTGCATACCTACCTGGCAAACAGAATCCCATTGTGAACAACCTAAGCAGACAATTTGTCATGAGTGGCAGTTAACCAATGAAGTCCTCAAATTGATTTTCTCCTTTTGGGGAATCCACTGATTTCTTTGCCACAAAACAGAACCGCAGGTGGTATCTTTTCTGCTCCAGAGCAGTAATAGGACCAGGACTGCTGTGCAATGCATTCCTAATCATTTGGAACAAAAGGCTACTCTCTGCTTTTCCATCCATACCTCTTACATGCAGGGTCCTACACAAAATCGAGATCAACAGAGAGCACCATAGTCATAGTACCAGTTGGGCTGAGGCAAACATGGTTTTCAGATCTCCTGAATATGTCAGTATGCAAACAGATGGTGCTTCCCATGAGACACGATCTCCTATATCAAGGCCTGGGTCACATTTACCGCCTGGAGGTATGGAGACTTCATTTCACAACACGGTGGATTGGGTCTGTCCTGAGAAGTTGCATGCTGAGAGCAGGTTAGAGAGACAGATGCTAATAAAGAGCAGAAGATTGTCAAGAAAGACTTATCTGCGAAAATGGTAAAGATTCCAATCCTTGTGTGCAGAAAGATGAATTGAGTCAACATCATCTTCTATCCTGATGGTTTTGGAATACGTATTATACCGTGGGAAATCAGTCTATCAGTTAGTTTTGCAGGAGTTCGCTTATCAGGAATAGCAGTCTTCCATGGCAAAATAGATAAAGTGATTATAGTATCTCACCCAGTGGTAAAAATATTTTTAATGGGTCTGGAAAGTGTGTGTGTCCCCAGCCATCCATAATCCCACACCATCACGGGACCTAAGCCTAATAACCGGATCTATTGTGAGACCTTCATTTGAGCTATTCACAAAGGAGAAGATACATTGCATGTCCACGAAGGTCTCATTCTTGGTTGCCATAACTTCAGCCTGGCACATGCGGGAGATTGGTGCACTGATGGCTTACCCTTCCTGTGTGATCTTTCGTAAAAGATAAAATCACCCTTAGGCCACTTCCAGAATTCTTGCCAAAAATACTGTCAGACTTCCATATCAACCAACTTATCGATCTACCTACTTTGTATCTTAAGCCAAACAACAATCCATAGGAAAGTGACACTTATGCTCTGGACAGGAGCAGTCTATGTGAATTTGGGGCCCTGGGCAAAAGTCAAGGATGGGGCCCCACTCTACAGCATCAGGGTGGGGCCCAGCCTTGACTTTTACCCAGGCTAGGCCCCTGTCTCCTCTTTTTTGCTCCTTGTTGCCATCTCTCCTGCTGCACAATACTGGTCTTGCTGTTGCTTTCACTAGCACTGCTGTTCCCCCTGCCAGGCCCACCCCTCCTACCTGGCTTCTCTCTCCCTGGCTTTGCTTCTTTCACAGTTCCTGGTAGCCACTTTGCCTGTATGGGTGGGGCCCTCTCCCAGCGTGGGAGCCTGGGCAAATACCCAGACTCCCCATAGCTAAGACTGCCTATGGTTCAGGATGTCAGAAGGTTCATAGCTTTGTATCTGGAGAGAACAAAAACATTTAGAAAATCGGACAAGCTTTTTCATATTGTTGGCAGAGTGTTCAAGAACCAAAACTATCTACAGTCAAAGGATTTCTAAGTGGATTTCAGTGCACATTTAACTAGGTTATGAACAAAAAGTTTTACAGTATCTGTCAAGGACCAGGACTCACTCCATGAGAGTGATGGTCTTGTAGGTGGCATTCCTAAATGATGTCACCTTAACGGACATATGCAAAGCTGAAACATGGACATTTTCATGCACTTTCATAAAATATTATACCGTTAACCAGGCATTGGCCAATGATGCATCACTAGGGTTGACTGTTTTGTCATCCGTGTAAAATAATTAACCAAAGTCTCTCTCTCCCATTGTATGGTACTGCTTAATAGTCACCCACAGTGGAGTACCCACAGCAACATCACTTGAAGTTACTTAGCTTGTCTAGTGACTGATGTTCTTTGAGATGTGCGTCCATCTGTGTGCTCCACTACCCTCTCTCTTTCCTCTACTTTGGAGTTGTAACAAGCTCCCAGAGAATAGCTATCAATGATTCACAGTCATGTGGAAGGGCAGAACAAGCGAAGTGACACGGAGATTAGTGATGGTGTAGAAAGTACACTTATAAAATTTGCAGATGTTACCAAGCTTGAAGGGGTTGCAAGCACTTTGTAGGATAGGATCACAGTTCAAAATGATTGGAGAAACTGGTGAAATGGTCTGAAGTTATAGGATGAAATTCAGCGAAGACATATGCGGAGTACTACCCTTAGGAATGAACAGTTAATTGCACACATACGAAATGGGCTATGACTGCCTAGGAACAAGGACTGCAGAAAGGGATCTGGGTGTCAGAACTACAAGCTAAATATGAGTCAGCAGTGTAACACTGATGCAAAGAAAAGCAAACGCTGTCCTGGGGTGTATTGACAGGAGCATTTTAAGTAAGACAAGAGAAGTAATTCTTCCACACTGCCCTGATTAGGTCTCAGTTTGAGTATTAAGTCCAGTTCTGGGTGCCTCATTTCAGGAAAGATATGAAAAAATTGGAGGAAGGCCAGAGAACAAGAGTGCTAAAAGGTCTGGAAAACTTGACCTATGAGGGAAGATGGAAAGAACTGGGTTTGTTACTCTGGAAAAGAGGAGATGGAGAGGGGACATAATAGTTTTCAAGTACATGAAAGGACGTTATGAGGATGGAGAAGAATTATTCTCTTTAAATGCCAGTGATAGGACAAAGAAGCAAGGGGCTTAAATTACAGCAAGGGTGGTTTAAGTTGGACATCAAGAAAAAATTCCTAACTGTCAGGGTGATTAACCACTGGAATAAATTACCTAGGGAAGTTGTGGAATCTTAATCATTAAAAAATTTTTAAGAGCAGATTACACAAATACCTGTCAAAGATGGTTTAAGATGGTGCCTGGTTCTGCCATGGGTTCAGGGGGCTGGACTCTGACCTCTCATGGTCCTTTCTAGTTTTTATGATTCTAAATGACTCTACAATAGAAAAGGAACTGAGGGACTCGGGTCACATGTGCATTTTGCGCAAATGGTCCTGTGAGGCTGTACTGGTGCACATGCGGCCTGAGCTAATGCTGTCGAGAAGATCACCAATCAAGGGTAGAGGATGCAAAGACACCCACAGTGATGCGCTCACAGGGACACATTCTTGAAGAACACCAGTTACTGAACCAGGTGAGCAACCTCTTTATATGTTTTTTCTGGAGTGATAAATTCTTGTGAATGCATGGCAAAATGTAGCAAACTTCAGACATGTTCGGTGATGTTTTCCAGAGTTCAGTCGTAATGGTTTTGAGATGAAATATGCAAATATACCATCTGTAAGGAATGGTTTTATTTTAAACAAGAAGCATTGGCTAATAAAGCCATTCTTTTTTAATATATTTTTTAGGAAGAGTATTACAGATGGAAGATGACCTGGTGATCTCTTTCCAGTTACTGCTGTGTGTCCTTGATTATTTTATCAAACTTTCACCTCCAGCAGTGCTCAAGGAGCCTTACAGTAAGATTTTTGTCTTTTTTTTATTCATAAGCTTAAAATTCAGAAAAAAGTCATCTTCATTCTTTTCAACATTGCTCACACTGAATGTGGTAAATCTTAATTTGCAGTTGTGTTTTAAGTTCTGGATTATTGAATGAAAGAGTTCATCACTGTATATTTACCATATTAAAATGTCCATTATTACTATTCTGGTGCTTCCTCTGCTGTCCATTGGTCTGCATTTGCCCTTGGGTCACCTTTTGGTTTTATTTCAGTTACTTCTCATCACTGCATGGTCCCTTTTGTCCTTGCTTGTGACTCACTTCTAAAAGAATAGAGTTGTAGTGTAAATAGCTTTATATTTTGTTGTTTTTATGGTTTATAGAGTTTTTTTATAGTTTTAGGAGTAGAATTGGGACTTGAAGCTTTTTTTTCTTGCTTAACCACATTCACCCCTTACCCCACCACCACCCACGCGCAGGTACCGGACTATGCCAAAGACACGCGCGCACACAACCTGTGAGTGTGTCAGCCTGAGACAGCCAGGAGTTCTCTTCTGGCTACAGAGTCAATTTGGCACTGGTGCTACCACTATGGACTCTGCACTGGGGCTTAGTCAGAAGGTAAGGAAGCATGCACGTAAGCATGACAGTAAAGTCCTCCCACCCAAATCTCAAAAAGGGATACTTCTTCCACAAGTTCTAGTTATAAGGAGAGAGAACACTCTAAAGCACACAAACAAGAGGGAAACTGCACAAGTTGACAACTCTGCTGTTATTGGCTACAGACCCCTACATGCAGTCAGCAATGGTATACCAGAATGCTAAAAGATGGAGTTTTAGTCAGCTTTTTGATACCCAAAAAACCAAAGGCAGGTGGAGGCAAATTCTGTGCAGGCACCTTCTTGATCACTTCATCATTAAGCCCAAGTTGTGTATAACAAGATTAGCAGCAGTCATCTGATTGAAACCAGCATGTGCTTTATGGCTTTTTATATGCTAAACACCTGCTTTCATAAAGACTTTCATCCATCCCACAGATTTCCTGAAGTTTATAGTTGGCTCAAACCACTTTCAGTATGGGGTCCTCCTGTTTGTATTCACAACTACTCCCAGGTTCATCACCACCAAGGTGTCTTCAGTCATGGCTGCCTACACCAGACATTGTGGTCCTTATGTTTTCATGTCTTGATGACGCTTTTTGGTGGCATGGTTGAGTCATGAAGCCCAATTTTCAACTTCCATATTGCTTGGCTTCCTTTCCCTCATAGGAGTCAACATAAATGTTGAAAAATCAGCCTTGGACACCGTACAATCCTTTGACTTCATAGGGGCTTCCATCAACTCAGTCACAATACTAGCTTACCTACTAAGAGACAGGTTGCAGACCCTGCAAGAACTCATAGCTCATGTTGTCACCAATCCTTCAGTCTTGGTGAGGGCCTGCCTATGCCTCCTTAGCCACATACCTCATGCACATACATCATTGCCTTTGGAGTCTCCAGAAGGTTTATTCACTCATGTATTGTGCCATGAACCTCATGCTGACAGTCCTGCCCAAGGTACTCTCTTCCCTCCACTAGTGGACAGACCCACTTAAAATTTGCATAGGAATTCCCATTTCTCCCCTCCTCTCCAGACAAGGCAATCATCACTGACTCATCCTGCATAGGCTGGGCATGCATCTGTGTGATCACAGGAGAAAGAGAGTGGACTTCTCAAGAATCCAGGCTGAGCATCAACATTTTGGAATTCTGGACTTCAAGGAAATTGTTGCAAGCATGTCTCCCCTTCATCTGGTCCAATCATGTTCTAATCAAGGGAAGTCCTCCAGCGCCTGACAATTCTGCTAGAGTTTCTCCGTCGCTGGGCTTTAAAGGACTGTAATGGCTAGCAGCTTTGTACTGTCTGTAAGGCTGCAGAGTACAGATTCCTTGGGTATGGTGCGCGGCAATGGTAATTGCCATTCCAAAGCCCAGAAAGTCCACTGATGAAGCAAGATGCTATAGTCTGCTATCTCTACTATGCAATCTATAAACTCCTTGAATATATCATCCTCAAAAAATGTTTTTACTGAACCAATTGTCTGTCGAGGAGGCAGGGTTCTTTGTTGAGTGGTGTCCTGTGGGTGCTCCACCTTACCCGTGTAGCGTCCCTGCATTGCTGAACGGAGCTTCCGTAGCAGTCAGTATGAAGCTGTGCCTGTGCAGAGGATGTCTTGTGCCTGCCCTAACGAGCCCTCAGTGCGCGTGCGGCTGTCTCTCCTCAGTTCCTTTTTCAACCGTCTGCGGCTCAGCAACAGATTCGTTACTCTGGCGCTCTCCTCAGGAGGTACCTTACCTTTACTTTTCCACTTACCTTTTCCTTATAGGTAGCCTTCTTTAACCCTAGAACACCTTAAAAAAAAAAAAAAAAAAAAAAAAAAAAACACCCACAGAGAAGACACAACAGTTAATTGGCGGTCCACTCGCCTTCAGCCGCAAATCCCCACTCTCTCCCACGGTGCCTGCTACTAAAACAAAAAAGGAAAAAAAGGCGGATCTCGGCAAAGCTTGAACGTAGTCACAACATGTCGGTGGCTCCTGGCTTTAAGAGATGTGGACAATGTAATGAGGCAATACCAGCCTCGGATGGCCATTCGCAGTGTATTCACTGCTTAGGCGAATTACATTTACCTCACAAGTGCCCTCATTGTTTAAACTTAAGCTCCAGGGCACGCAGAGACAGGGAGCTGAGGCTCAAAGTTTTACTAATGGAAGAATCTCTGGCTCCAGGCACAGATTCAGTCTTAGATAAGACTAGTGTGAGTCATTCAGACAACAGCCATAACAGACGAATGTCATCAGATAAGGCAACTTCAGGATCCAAGAAGGGTTGCTCAGCTCAACCCAAGCCAGCTTCAAAAAAGCCCGTGAAAGAGGCTAAAAGTTCCACGAGGGCTACAGTGGCTGCACGGCACGGACACTCTAAGCTGCAGAACGGCACTGTGTTAAGCAGCGCTAGACGGCCTGCTCAAACAAGCGCGTCGGCACTGCGCTGCTTGCAGTCACCGGTTACAACTTGGGCTCAACAGTCGGCTCTGCCCCACCCAGTGCTGGCTAAGCAGACGGCACCCTGTGTGAAACCTGCTCTTGATCAGGCTCCACCTGCACAAGCAACGTCTGCCAGAGACTCTCAGCCCCAGCCTGCAAACACACCATGGTCAAAGGGCGATACCAGTTCTAATCAAACCCCTCCACACTCCCCACCTACAAAAAGGTTGTGCAAACAGCTGCATATATCTACTTGCTACTCTGCAGATTCCTGTACTTTGAAGGCACAGTAGATGTTCCTCACTTGCCACCTATGATTCTTCCCACCATGGGTGCTATCATTCAGACTGATCAGTTACAGCACGACGTCGCCATCATAGCAGATCCCGATCACCCTGCAGACACTTGAGCTGCTCCTGCCACTCTCATTACTACCCTCATCGCTCTTATGATTCATACCACAAACACACAAGTGATCCCTGCTGTAAGCCCTGGTATCAGCATGCTGCATCCCCTGAAGGACAGCCTCGCTCAAAGAGGCACGAGAGCAGGCTTTCTGTATCGGCTTACTTGTCACACTCCTCCCACCATTTAGAAGCATCTGCTTCTGTTGCCACACTACCATCACAGCCATCATCCCCAGGGGCATCTCCAGCACAGGAATCACTTACCCCTTTAACACAGAACTATTCAGATGATCACAGACAGTTTAATGAGCTATTTCGTAGAGTTGCCCAGGACTTAGAAATACCCTTAGAGGAAGTTGTAGAATCACAACACAAGTTGCTAAAGATCTTCAGTACAACACCTTCCTCAAAGATAGCACTGCCTATGGATGATGCACTAATGAATCCTGCCAGAATAATCTGGCAAACACCAGCTTCCATACCATCAACAAATAAACAGAGAGAAAATATTTCATCCTGTTTAAGGGAATGGAATTCCTGTTCACCCATCCAGCACCAAATTCACTGGTCATAGATGCAGCAAATCAAAGGAGTAAGAACCTTACTTTCAGAGCCACGCTATCAGACAAATTGGAAATGCATCGACAATTTAGGCAGAATGGTGTATTCATCTTCTGCTTCCATTATGAGAGTTGAAAATTACCTGGCTCTCCTCTCAAATTATAGTCATAACATCTTCGATAAGTTAGCCAAATTAATACCAGATATTACAGAACCTAAAAAAGACTACTTCAGGTCGCTATTTACTGAGGGTCAATGGGTCACCCGAACCTTCTTACAAGCTTCCATGGATACTGCAGACTCGGCGGCTAGAATTATAGCGGCAGCTGTTGTCCTAAGAAGGACATCCTGGATCCATAGGGCAGCACTTCCACACGATCTGCAAAACAAGATTGAGGACTTGCCTTTTGAGAATAATCAACCATTTGTGGATAAGACGGATCAGGTATTGCACTCAATGAAAGACACTCTAGGGCCAACTTGAGAACACTAGGCATATGTGCACCTGCCTTTAAGAGGAAAACATGTAAGACTCAGCAATACCCCTGTCGATCTAACCGACAGTATCAACTTTTGTACCAACCTAGACCCTATGAACACCAACAGAGAACGAGATAACGCTCGTATAAAAGAAAACAGATTCAGCAATCCCTAAACAGTCAATCCCTTCCTCCAAAGACACAATTCTGATGCCTTGGTCAAGGGTCTGAGAGCACATTCCCATCTGCTAGCATATATCACAATGCTATGAACCTTGAATCCCAGTTAAAAAGATTTGCACATAATTGGGCCAGCATAACCTCAGATAGGTGGGTTTTGGATATAATACAGCAAGGTCTTACTATCCCCTTTATTGAAATTCCTCCTTTACACTACCCATCCCCATCCCTCTTTAGGAACTCAAGTACAAGTCCACAGAGACGAGGTCTCCCAACTTCTGAGCCTAGGTGCAATTGAGAGACTGAGGCCTCACCACAACAGGAAGGGGTTTTATTCAAAATACTTTGTCATTCAAAAGGAAAATGGGGGATGGAGACCAATTTTAGTTTTAAGACCATTGAATAAATTTGTTAAAAAAAATTTTAAAATGGTAACACTCAACAGCATTATTCCTATGCTACAACAGGGAAACTGGTTCTCAGCTCTTGACCTAAAGAACCCATATTTTCATATTTCTATGCATCCTTCCCACAGGACATTCCTGCGGTTTACATTCAAAGCGCATCACTACCAGTACCAAGTCCTCCCCTTTGGACTCTCAGGTGCCCCTCAAGTGTTTTCCAAAGTCCTGGCAATAGTTGCGGCCTACCTAAGAACAAAGGGCATAACTATATACCCATACCTAGATGACTGCTTGATTGTGGCAAAGACGTTCGAAGACGCGAAGCTTGCCACAGGGTTCACTATGTCACTTTTCCAAAGCTTGGGCCTGCGAATAAACACAGAGAAATCAATGATAATTCCATCACAAAACATACAATTTATAGGAGCTGTCCTAGATGCAACAGCCGTGAGAGCTCTTTTGCCCGAACTCCACATTACAACCATTGTCGATCTTGTAAACTACATACAACTAGCTCCTACCATACCAACAAGGATTATCCTTCAGCTATTAGGACACATGGCAGCTTCCACTGCAGTGGTACCATGCACAAGGCTCAGAATGAGACCACTGCAAGCTTGGTTAGCATCGGTTTACAGACCACACCGCCACTCACTGCGTGCCATTCTGTCCGTACTGCTTGTTGTCAAGAGATCCCTTGATTGGTGGAAATGCCCAAGAAACCTAGGACAAGGTGTTCCATTTGCGAGGCCACAGGCATCAATAACGATAACAACGGATGCCTTCCTCATTGGATGGGGAGTGCATACAGATTCACACAAAGTCCAGGGCAGATGGACAAAAGACGAACAGACAATGCACATAAATATCCTAGAAATGAGAGCAGTCCGGTACGTCTGCCACAACTTTCTCTTGTTAATAAGAGGAAGGACACTCACGATAATGACGGACAACACAGTAACAATGTTTTATATAAATAGACAGGGCAACGTGAGATCCCCGCTTTATGTGCGGGGGCCATAAATCTATGGAACTGGTGCCTCCATCATTCAGTGACACTATCCGCTGTATACCTGCCCGGAAACAGGAACCTCATGGCAGATGTGCTCAGCAGAATTTCCCAATTCCCCACGAGTGGGAAATACACAGCGGTGTTCTCATCCCCATTTTTCGCAAATGGGGCTTTCCAAGGGTAGATCTTTGCCACATTCACAAACAGAAAATGTCCCTTCCGCTCGCAAGCGGGAAACAACCCAAGATCTTTAGGAGATGCCTTTGTCATCAGTTGGTCACATCGCCTCCTATACGCTTTTCCGCCAATTCCACTCATACACAGAGTGATACAAAAAGTAATTCGGGACTGCGCCATACTCATCTTAATAGCACTGGCTTGGCCCAGACAGATCTGGTAGCCCCATGTACTCGATCTATCTACACACAAACCACTCCGCTTTCCAGATACTCCAACGCTCCTTTTTCAACTAAATGTAATACAACAACATCCATACATTCACAAACTACACATGACAGCCTGGTTCCTCAGTGGTTCTGTGGCATAGAATTACATTGTTCAGAACAGGTATGCAATATCCTCAATAGCAGAAAGCCAGCCACATGAAAATCTTATTAGCAAAAATGGCATGGATTTCAGTATTGGTGCCACGCGAATCAAGTCGTACCAGCTTCTTCTTCCATTCCACAAATACTGGAGTACTTGATGCAGCTGAAGACAGCACGCTTATCAAACAGTTCTATAAGGGTCCATCTGGCTGCCGTTGCCACCTTCCATGACACGCTCTCCAATACGCACATCTCAACTATGCCAATTATTCGACGCTTTTTATCAGATCTTCAGAGGATGTATCCAAGCGTACGTCCCGCTACCATTCTCGGCATTTCTCAACAACATCCCTGTAATGGAGATTTGTAGAGCTGCAACTTAGTCTACACCACATACCTTTTATATCCCATTATGCGCTTGATTTACAAGAAGCTAATGACACACAGATGGGCAGGGCAGTCCTCTCCACCATACACAGAAACCCTCCTCCAGCATTAACAAACTGCTATACAGTCACCTAAGGTGGAGCACCCACAGGACATCACTCGATGAAGAAAGAGTAGTTGCTCACCTTTAGTAACTCTGTTCTTTGAGATGTGTGTCCTGTGGCCACTCCACCACCCGCCCGACCTTCCCTCTTTCCGTCTTATTTTTTCTTTTAGATCCGTGGAGTGTCGAAAAGGAACTGAGGGGAGACAGCCGAGGGCTCGTTAGGGCAGGCATGAGACATCCTCTGCACAGGCGCTGCTTCACACTGACTGCTATGAAAGCTCTGTTCAGCAGTGCAGGGACACTACACACCTAAGGTGGAGGGAGCCACAGGACACACATCTCGAAGAACAGAATTACTACAGGTGAGCAACTACTCTTTCTGGCCAAAAAGTAGTTGGTGCAGTCAAGTTCTAACACTCAGATTGAGGCTGGCTTTAAGAAAAAGCTGAAAACTGGTGCAGCATTTGTTGACTTGTCAACTGCGTATGATACTATATGGATTAAGGGCTTGATGCTGAAACTTGCAAAAATTATACTTTACTATCAAACACTTCACCTGCTGTGGATATAGGGAGTAATAGATTCCTTCATATGTACTTGGGCAATAAACCAGCTCATTCCATACCATAAATAATGGGCTACCACCAGGCTCTGTACTTATGCCAATCCTTTTTAATATTTATATAAGTAACATGCCTCCAACTGCTAAGTCATCTGCATACAAAAATTTGGGTGATCTTGCTGTAACAATCCAAGCACAAAGCTTCCATGACATTGAGAAAGGATTCATTTAGGATTTCCAAATAACAGAGCAATGCTTCCCAAAATAGAAGCTCAACTCGAATCCAACTCCTGGGAAGAAGGGGCGGGGGGGCAAAAGTAAGCTTATTGCACCTTAATAGGAGTGCAGAAAACATGCTGAAAAGTAACTTTTTGTGGTAAAACTTGTGCAACATGATTACCTCCATCCTATGTTTGAGTGAAACTTGACTGTACCTTTACCTTCCATGACTATCTTTAGAAGGTAACTGCAAAGATGAAAATGAAAGCTAACATAATTGAGAAGATACAATGATATCAATATTGTGAACATCTGCAATGGCACTTGTATATTCAGTAGCTGAATGTTGCACATTGGTATGGAGCAGATGCAGTCACATGCAACTTGTTGACATCCACATGAATGCAGTGATGTGGTGCATCACTGGAACCCTGAAGCGGACTCTAACACCATGGCTACCTGTTCTGTCCCACATCTTTCCCTTGCTGATATGCCAAACTGCTGCAAGACACCATGAAGCTCAGTGAATCCAGGAAAATAGATGTCTTTCTATTCACCAAGACCTTGATCACGTCCTCTCCAATGCTTTTGAGTCCTGCAAGTTTCCACAAGCATTGCTTAGTCTCTTAAATCTAGAAGTGCTTCTCAATCCTGACCAGTAGCACTGTGGGATTCAAGTCCTGGTAACTGTGGAAAGGCTTTACATTTTGTTACATTAGGAATGACAAAGAGGACTAGGATGAGGCCACCAAAATAGAAAAGTTGGGCAAAAACTTAGTTACCAATCTAAACACTAATTTAAAATTTATTTTTAAAATTAGTGTTTCTAACCTTGCCATAATGCAACAAATAATTATACAAAAGTCAAATTTGAAATGACGCTACTTTGAACTTATAAAAATAAAACATGGTTTTGATCTTAATGAAACAAATCTAAAAATTTCTCCTGTTGGAAATTTCAGAATGTCATATTTTGTTCCAAATTGTATAAAATGACTAAGTTAAATACAATAAAAAGCTTTATAATTTTTCTTTGAATGAGAGTTTCAGGTTCTTCTGAGAGCATCCTCTATGTATATTCCCATTCTTGAGATGCACCAAAGGCTTCAACATTGGATTCACAATTGGAGATCGAACTGGGTCCCATGATTAGCACATATACTTGTGGATAAGCTGATCCGCACATAAGTCAACCCCCATTTCTGAGCCCCCAAAATAGGCCCAAATGGGTGACCTGTGTATAAGCTGAGGTGTATCAGTGGCCTCGGGCCCCTAGCTCCCCCACCTTGCTCCGCCAGCTTCCCCTGGCCTCCCCAACACCCCCTGGGAATCCCCAGGCCCTATTGCTGCTTTTCCTAGCCTCCCTGACACCCACTCAGGCCTTGCCACCACTTTTCTGGCCTCCCCAAACCCCCTTTGCAACCCACGGTCCCTGCTGCTGTCCCTGCTGTCCTCAATATCCTCTAACTCCCAGGCCTGGTCATGCTTTTCCTGGCCTCCCTGGGCTCTGCTATCATTTTCCCTGAGACTCCCTGGAACCCCACTCCCCCCCTGCACCTCAGCTCCTGGATCCTGCCACTGGTCCTTGGCCTCCCTGATCCCCACACCAACCTCCAAGCCCTGGCACTGGCTCCTTCTGGGCCAGTGCCCCCTTACCTGGCTGTTCCAGGTGCTGGGGTCCTGTCCCTTATTTTAATCCTGACCCGTGCTGACTCCCCAAGATGGCCGCTCTGACCACATGCTGGGGTTCCAGCCTTGAGCATGCTCAGGGCTGGAGACTTAAAACTCTTAGGCTGGAGCTGCTGTCTGGTAGATTGACTCGTGGATAAGCCAAGTGCCTGTTTTAAAGGCAATTTTCAGGCACAAAGATCTCTGCTTAGTATATATGGTATGTCAAAGATAGTCTTCTCCCAGGCAAAGTGTTATGCATGAGCTGTTACAGGTTAAACCCAGCCTGTCATCCCCTACTGGATAGAATCAAAGTGGAGGTGAGGGAAATGGGCATCTCCATGGCTTTGTTTGGGTCCTTGGGGGTTCTCCCAGGCTGCCTTAGCCTCACCATGATCCTGTTAGCTGTTCATTGGGGTCAGGGCAGTACAGTCTAGTGGCCTGAGTGGGCGACAGGCCCTGGATTCTGTGCAGAGTCGTCAATGAAACGACAGCTGCTATGCAGCGTGGGGCCCAGACGGGGGTGCTCAGGCCCTCGTGCTTCACTGAGCCCCAGATCAGGGTGCTATTGGTGCTAGGGGTCTTGCACCAAGTCAGTAGGGATCCATTCTGAAACACAGATTTTGATTCTCCCACCACCCACAGTTCTTGGGCTGCTTCCTATCAGGTCATTGCTGAGGTTCTCCCATTGCATCCCTTGGGGATCCCGCGACGTACCTGTTAGCAGTGATGATCTCATAGATGTTTGGCTCTGGGTTGCCCACAGGGACTGGTTGTTCCTCCATGAGGACTCTTTGGTTGCCCTTTCTCACCAGCATGGATTGAGGCGGCTCCCAGCACGAAGCCTCCAGGGCACATGCTTCTTCCTACAGCCACTCCTTGGAAGTCATGTGCCTCAGACTCCTAATCATTTTCATTGCTCTCTGCTGCACTCTGATTTGTCCACATCTTTTTTTGTATTGGGATGCCCAAAACTGGACACAGTATTCCAGAGGTGGCCTCATCATTGCTGAATAGATGGGAATAATTACATCCATCAGTCTGCTGTCAGTGCTCTTACTGATGCAGCCCAATATGCTGTTTGGCCCTTTTGGTAACAAGGGCACACTTTTGACTTGTATCCAGCTCTCTGTCCACCATAACCCACAATTCCTTTTCTACACAGAGCTGCTACTTAGCCAAATGGTCCTCAGCCTGTAGCAGTAGATAGGATTTTTCTGTCCTAAGTGCAGGACTGTGCACTTGTCCTTGTTAAACCTTATGAGGTTCTTTCGGCCCAATGCTCCAATTTGTCTAGGTCTGTCTGAATACTATCCCTACCTTGCAGTGTATCTGCTATTCCACATTTATATAATAGGTGTTACAGAAAGTTGGTGGAACAATGATAATAAATAGGATGTATTTAATAGTAGGTACAAAAATGTTAAAATATGAAATGCGGTTGCACAGGTGGGGGAGTGGCACTGTATGTGAAAGAAAGTGTAGTCAAAATGACTCAAATGGTACCATGGAATCTGTTAGGGTAGAAATTCAGTGTTTCATTAAGAGTCGAAGTTGGATTATGCTACTGATCAGGACAGTGACTGTGATTATAAAATACTGAGATTAGAAAGGCTACAAAAACAGAAAACACAATAAGAGGGTTTCAGCTATCCTTGTACTGACTGGGAACATTTGAGTTCAGGATGGGATACAGTGTAAAACTTCTAGACACCATTGACTGCTTCTTGGAGCAGCTAGTCCTGAAACCCCGAAGGAGAGAGGCAATTCTTAATTTAATACTAAGTGGGACACAGGATCTGGTTGAAGAAGTGAACACTGCTCATCTTCTTGGTAATAGGGAGTATGCTGTAATTAATTTCAACATCTTTGAGGGAAAAATGCCAAAGAAACCCACTAGCATTTAACTTTAAATAGTAGAACTACATTAAAACGAGGAGGCTAATTAAATTGAAATTGAAGTGAACAGTCCTGAGTAAAATGTCCAAGCTTCATGGAAACGATTTAAAATCTATATAATAGAGGCTGCAATTCAGGGGATGGCAGCCCTTGATATGTATGCCAAGAGTGGCAAGCAGAGCCCTCTTCTGTGCTGCTGATTTGTTGGTGGTGGCTGGGGGCCACAGTGCTGCTGAAAGTGCTGTTCCCAGCGGCTTGTTTTGACAATCTGCCAAGGTGCTGTTGAGTGCCACTTGTATCTGCTGCTCTGGATTGTGGTCCACTGAAACGCTTCCAAAAGTGCTGCTCATGGTGTTTTCTTTCAGCAGCAGGGGGCACATCTCTTTTGTGTGCTACTGTTGAATTTGCAGGCTGCAGCAGTTTGTCTTGGTGGATGGGCTGCTGGCACTGGGGTACAGTCAGGGAGGAGGGGCTGGCATGAGGTCCATAAAGTTGCCAAGTCCTACTCTAATTAAATGTATACGCCAAATACAAGGCAAGTAAAAACTCAACCTCCTTGCATCAAAGAGTAAGAGGACCAAAAAACATCACTAGGGCTAATGAGAGTAAAAGAAGTGGTTAAAGACAACATGTCCAGTTCTTAAATTGGAAGTCAAATCCTAGTTAAGAAAATAAAAAGGAGCATAAACTATGGTAAATCAAATGGAAAAGTATAATTAGGCAGGGCAAAAGAGAATAACTAGCAAAAGACACAGAAATATTGAAAAACAGGTTTTTTTCTTTTGTTTTTTTAAAAGAAGCACAGCAAACAATGAGCAGGGCCATTGGATGATCACAATGCTAAAGTAGTACTCAGAGAAGACTAGGCTAGTGAGGAGAAGCCAAATGAATTCCTTGCATCAATTTTACTGTGTAACATATGAGGGAGATTCCCAGTCTTCAGCCCTTTTTTTGGTAACAAATCTGAGGAGCTGTCCCAGATTTGGAACAAACTGATATATTTAACAGTATTAAGTTTCTAGGACCAGGTAGCGTTCACCCAAGAATTCTGAAGGAACTCAAATATGAAATTGCAGAACCAGTAACTAACAAACTAATTGTGGTATGTAACCTATCCTTAAATCAGCTTTTGTACCAGGTACTTGGTTAACAGTAATGTTATACTGATTTTTTTTTAAATGCTCTAAAGATGATTCTGGCAATTATAGACCATTAACTTTAATACCAGGCAAACTGGCTGAAATTATAATGTAGAACAGAATTAACAGATAAGTAAATGAACACAATTGCATGGGGGAAGAATCACCATGGCTTTTGTAAACATAAATAATGCCTCACCAATCTATTAGAATTCTTTGAGTATGTCATTAAGCATGTGGACAAGGGTGATCCAGTGAATACAGTATGCTTGGACTTTCAGAAAGGCTTTTACAAGGCCTCTCCCAAAAGAAGGTTAATTTAAGAAGACAGTGATTGGAGTAAGAGGGAAAGTGCTCTTGCAGTTAGAAGAAAGGAAACAAACAGTAGGACTAAATGGTCAGTTTTTAGAATGCATGGAGAGAGATCGCAGGGTCTCCCAGGGATATGTACTGAGACTAGTGCTGTTCTACATTCATAAATAGTTCTCTGAAATAATCTGCTCAATATCCAGTACCAGTCAAAAAAGTAAAGGTTAGGAACCAATAGAAAAGTGATAGATAAAAAATATCATAATGCTGCTCTGTAAATCCATAGTATATCCACCCCTTGCATACTATGCTATGCTGATTGTTCCCTCAAAAAATGATGTATTAAAATTGGAAGAAGTAAAGAGAGGGGCAACAAAAATGACTAGGTGTATGGAAAAGTGTTCATATGAGACCAGATTAAGAAAACTGGGACTCTTCAGTTTAGAAATGAGATGGCTAAGAGGAGAATATGATAGAGATCTATAAAATGAATAGCGTGGAGAAAGTGAATAAGGAAGCGTTACTTACCCCTTCACATAGCACAAGAGACAGGCAGGGGTTAAAGTAAGCTGGAATGGCCCGGAACAAAGTCCCAGGGCCCACAAATCTGATGTGCCAGAGTTCCAGGGCCTAGATTACAGAATCTAGAAAAATTGGGCCTACACATGTATGAAGGGGTCCCGGACAATACAGGACAGGGCCCAGAGATTAGGAAGGTTCTGGGGCCCTTCAAATTATACTTTAACCACTGGAGATGGGTGTGACCCAATGAGGCTAATAGGCAGCGCATTTAAAACAAATGAAAGTAAGTACTTTTTCACATAACATATATCTGGTACTCTTTGCAAGGGTTGTTGTGAAGGACAAAACTATAACAGGGTTCAAAAAAGGATGCAAGAAGTTCATGAAAGATAGGTTCATCAGTGGCTATTAGCCAAGATGGTCATGGACACAAGGCCATGAGGCTAGGTATCCCTAAACCTCTGACTTCTAGAAGCTGGGACTGGACAATGGAGTGGGTCATTCAATAATTGCTCTGTTCTGTGAATTTCCTCTGAAGCATCTGGCATTTGCTGCCATTGGAGGACAGGATACTGGGCTGGACAGATTGCTCCTGTGTGGCTGTTCTTAACAATATCCTAAACAGCAAACATCTTTGAAGGTATAAGACAGGAAGAAACCTTACAAACCTCATATCAGGTCAAAGAATGCCTCAGTTACATTTTCCTTAATAAATGCTATAGGGTTTAATATGTTAGTCAACACCTTCAAACTAGTCTTGGAAGTTCTCATTTGCAGTTCTGGAGATTCTACAAATTTTGCAGTGCATGAAAACTAACTATGCAGATGAGCTTCCAGTATAGTAAAGGAAGGCTATGTTATCAAATTCAAAGCACTTCATCTATTCAACTCCCCTATCTCCTCCTTTTTTAGGGACCCATAACAGCTGGTATTACTAATAAAGGAAGTACACGCTTGTGTAAGCGCAAGGATTATAGAATAAGTATCTCTGAGCTCCAGAAGGAAAGGATTCTATTCCTATTTCTTTCTAATCCCAATGGCTTCAAGCCAGTTTTAGATCTCAAAGCTTTAAAAAGATACATCAGCAAACTTCTGTTCCGAATGGTGCATCTGGCTCTAACTGTTCTCTCCCTAACTGCTCTACACTGGTTTGCTCCTCTTGACCTCAAAGAGGGGTATTTCCATATCACTCTAAAAAGATACCCCACTGCAAATATCTAGTTTTCATCATTGGTTCAGACCACTTCAATATAGTCTTATCTTTTGACCTCTATGCTGCACTGTAACTCCAAATGTCTGGCCTCAGTGGCAGCATATTGAAGGAAGCAAGGGTTTTTGTCTTTGTTTACTTAAACAATTGGGTGCTGAAGGGCCCATCCAGAGAAGAATTAGAAGAAGCAATACAAATGACCTTTCTCGTTTTGAAATCTTTGGTAATTTTTTAAACCAGGAGAGGTCCTTTTTTTTTCAGTCAGTCTTCAATTCTGTGAAAAAGGCTTTTTTCTTGGAAGAGAGGTTTTTGAACGTAACTATTACTGAGTAGATGCTTATGTGTAATATATTCTTGATTATTCTGACCAAGTATTTAATCAACTGCAACTGGTTAACACAGCAAAAGCATCCTGATTGGTTAATAATTAAATTGCATAGTATTTTAATATCAGATTCTGTAAAGAACTGCAGGGAACATATTAAAGCTCCTAAACTGCACGACTTGCCTGCATCAGGGATGGGATTTTAATTCAATCCTAGACTGTTGAATTACAGAGCAGATGTCTTTATTGGGGTCTTATGTCTCCACCGTTTACATTACCTCCTGAAGTTCATTGTGCTGTGGGTAGTAGTCACAGGGGCTTGAGAGGAGGCAGTCGTCCTCCGCTCGCTCTCTCTCCCCTCTTCTCTAAAGGGGGGAAAAAAAGGCAGGAAAAGCTTTCTTTGCTGTTTTTTCTGCTATAGGCATAACAGAGGCACAGAGCTGCAAGCAAAGAAAGGAATTAATTGAAAACTTCCCAGGACTTCAGGGAGCAGAAGACATATGTTGCTGTGGTAAAATAGATAGGGGGAAAAAATGGAAAAGCTACTCTCTGGCTACACAGACCTAAATTTGAATAGTAGATTTTGATCTCAGTGCGATGTCACTTGCAGAGGTGGTGTTAGCAGGTCAAATTACAACTCAGTTATTTCTGAATTTACTGCTCTAACAGTGGAGACACAGGCCACAGAAAGTCAGGATAAGCACCATTATGTCAGACTTCACTGTGAATGTAGACCAGGGCTTAGTCTCAGCATCACTGGTCTAGAATCCTCACAACAAAGGGTGGTATGCTTTCTTCCATTGCAGGCCTCGTGACCTCCACAGTATGTCTAACTCTAGACTAAGAAAGAGGGAATACCCAAAATGGTTTAAAATAGAATATCGAATAACATTAAGCTTTCTCTAATGTGGTGGTTACATCTGCAGAATATACACAGAGGTAAATTGTTCAATCTCTTGCCCCCCTTTGTTAAACAGTTACTGCAGATGCATGCAAAATTGGTGGTGGTGGGGTACCTCACCACAGGCTTACACTTTGTGGCCTTTGGAGTTTCAAAGAATGTCATACACAGATGTTAGAACTGAGGGTGATGTGTTTTGGCTTTCAAGGTTTTTCTCTTGTAGATGAACAATACAGTTAACCAGGTGATAATGGAGAGCATGGCTGCTCTGTTTTATGTAAGCTACCAAAGTGGTGCTCAATTGACCGAGCTATTCTGCAGAGTATCAAAACTTGGGGACTGGCTTGTTCCATGTAACTTGTACCTGATTGCCTGATATGTTGTAGGAGTACACAACAGGATTGTTAATCATCTCAGCAGAGGCACTTTGTGGATGTATGGGGGTCTGTAAAGGAATCAGTAATCTGGAATATATTCAGACATTGGGACTTCTGTTTGTCACTAAACTCAATAGGAAGTGTCCCTATGTTAGCTAATGCAAGTTTGGACTGTCAATTATTGACAAATGCTTTTCTCTTAGACTGGGGAAAGGGTTTCGTGTGTGCATTTCCCTCAAATTCCCAAAGTTCTAAAGAAAATGAAACAAGATTCTGCCATGATTACTTTATTTGCTCCAACATGGCTGAGAATACAGTGGTACACAAAGCTGCTCTGCTTACCCAATACAAAAAATAACTAGTTGTTGAAGTTGTCAGTAGACTTGCTGTTATAGCTGGAGGGGAGGGTCTTCTGCCCAGATCTCAAATCACTACATCTAACATCTTGTTATGGGACTTTCAAGAACTGGAAAAGTCTTGTTCCATTGAGGTGGTTTTTTCTCATTAAAGCTAGAAAACCTACTACTAGGAGAAGCTATAACTTCAAATGGAAAAGATTCATAGTATGAGCAGCAACAGAAATGTGGACCCAACTTCATCCCCTGATCAATAGATCTTGGGTATCCGTGAGACTTTAATTTAGGAGGTCTTTCTGTATATTTTATTAAAGTTAATGGCTGTTTTTATCAGTCTGTACTTATATTAAGGGTAAATCCATTTTCTCTTACAAGCTGGCAAACTTTTATTAAGTTTATTAAATCTTTATCCTTTCATTTTGATCTGGTCTGTGCATAAATTTTGAATTTAGTGTTAACTTGTCTTTCCTATTTGAGTCATTTTTAAATTGTTCAGTTTCATGTTTCTATAAAGACAGACTTTATAAGAACAATCATTCTAGTGGAAGAATAGGTTTGCATGGATTGATGGCAGATTTCTCCCCCCCCCCCCCAATATTTTTCATAAGGATAAAGTGGTTCTCAGATCACATCCTAAATTCCTTCTAAAGGTGGTTTCATATCTTAATTGGACTATAAATTTACATCTCTCCTCTCCCTCTCTCCAAAGAACATGTAAATGAAATTCTAGATCAGTGATACTTAAGCTGAGAGCCATGAGTGGCTCTTTATATGTTGCAAAGAACCACAGGAGATGCATTAACGTTAAAACAGCGTCTGATTTAATTATAAACCTATCAGGATTCTTTTATTGTATTGCATTTTATAAAACAGTAATATTTGGTGAGAGTAACCAAGGATAAATATGTCATTAAAAATGTAGATGAAACACTGAATTCACACTATTACAGCTCTTTTGGGAGTAAAGTTAATTGCTAATTTGGCTCCAGAATCACTGAGATCTGAGTATTGCTGTTCTAGATAATGTTATTTTGATGTAAGAAGAGTACTCTTTTATTATCTATGTAGAACTAAGGTCTTCAGGTCATCATCTGAGTTTTGTTTCATAAACCTGTACTTCAGAGGAGGGCACGGGTTCCATGCTGTGCCTGTCTAGATGTGTTAGGCTTTGTACTGAAGAGTTTTATACAAGATATGCGTTTCCCTTGGAGCTCTAAAAAGACCTATTCTATTAGAAGAATGACTACCTCTGCAGCATTCTATTAGCAGATTCCCCCATATTAAAATATGCAACACTGCTACATGGGATACTGTTCACACTTTTACAAGACATTGCGCTCTGGATCTGGAATCAAGATCTGAAGCTCATTTTGCCAGTGTAGTAGTTCAATCATTGTTCAATTAAGACTGCTGTTTCCTGCTTTTATTGATGTACTGCCTGTCCAGCCGTTCCAGAGTAGGGATTTGCAGAGGATACTCACAGAACAAGTGAATGTTGGTTACTTGTAACTGGAGTTCTTTGAGATGCACTCTGTACAGCCACATTTCCTGCCCATCTTTCCTGCTCCTACTGAGTCCTAGGTATGTTGTTACTTGGCATGGTGCTTTAGAGGTTGGAAGGAACTGAGGTGGCTGTGGCACCAATCTCCTTCTTATAGACCTGTTGTCTTAAGCATTAGAAGTGCTGCTGGTCAGAGGAGAAAGGGAGGGGTTAGCCTCTCCTGTAAGGCACCCCTAGGAGAACTTGACTGCATTGCTTCAGGGCTAAACAGGGACTTTGGATTTTTTGCTCTCATTGCAACAGGTGATTTGACCTCATCTTCTTCTATATGCTGTTCCACAGTGTTTGAATCTTAACAACTGCGTTGATTTGCTGTTACAATGTGACCTGATCCTATGACTTGCCACTCTCCTGCATTTATTTTCCTCTCATTCTGTGAGTTCCCACCTCAGACACTTTGAAGATGGGGGATTTCTCCCACAAAACCTCAAGCAATAAATAAATTTTAGTCTTTAAGTGCCACAGGGCTCCTTGTTTGTTTTGCTGAACTAGACTAATATGGCTGCCCCTTTGAAACCCTACAAGAAGGTTTCACTGGCTCACTGCACCCAGTGGGTTTATTTCAAGAGTTTGAATGTGCAAAGTCTATCTCAAAAAACTCTGGTTACAAGCAAGTAACCTTCTTTGTAGAGCTTTTGGGAAATGTCAGCTTCACTTGTTAACTTTGGATGTGGCAAGACACTAATGCTTAGCTGCCATTTGCAAAATGATTTGGAAGCTGTGGATGAAAAGTGTTTAGTGTTAAGTTCATAGATAAGTAGTTTTAAACACATATACAAGACAGTCTCTCATTAGTTTTCTATTCATGCTGATTTTGTATGATGCAGCTCACCTTTCTTGACATATAAAATGTAACCGTGCTTTCTGTCTAATGTATAAAATTTGTAGACTCTTTGTAGAACCACATCATTTTCTTTTGTGTGCTTAAATGTGAAGTTCATAAGTAATCTTTTGTTTTCAGTAGCAACTCATTCTTTTAAAAAAAGAACCTGTGGTATTGCTGACTGTTTTACAGAATCTGCTGTGAGCGCAATGTCTGTTAATGGCTCAACTCGAACTCCAAGGCGATGTCAGAACAGGAGTACACGTACATCAAAACAAACTGATGTGGATACAAAAGTTATTGAAGTCCTTTGTAAAGAACATGATTGTAATTTAGATGAGGTAAGATTGTTTTTTGAAAAATTCAATCTTGGATCTCACTGTAATATTCATTAAGCACAATAATATAAAGATATGATTAAAAATTGATACTCATTTAGGCATCAGTGAACATATTTTTAAAAAAAAAGTTTGACCTGATCACCCATCTACTTAAATCTGGTGATCAATAGTGTTGTCGCTGTCTCAAGATTTTTCTCTATTTAAAAAATAATCTCACTTTTGATATTAGATTGTGTGCAGTTGTTTTATGATATTTATATGGGAGACTGAACTGTGAAATAAAGAATTAGCTTTTCTTCATGTAGTCAGCATGTGCATTCTACTCATGGTGTGTCCCAGCGCCACAGCTTGTAAAGTTTTCTTTAGAAGTTTCCAGTAGGAGGGGTTATGCTCTCCTTCCTTAGGGTACAACAAACTCAGCAATCCCATCTGCCATTCAGTTACTTTGGACCATCTTACGCCTAGCAGGTGGAACATGAGTTTCCTTTTTTTAGTTAGTTGTTGTTGTAGCTTTCTGTTCTACTAGTGTCTGTTACCTCTAATTTAAAAAAAAAATTTTTTGTGGTGGTATGGTGTTGGTGTGTTTTTTTTGTTCCTAATCAATTAATAGGTTTTTACTATATGGTAGTCAAAATCCCCAAGCTTCTAAATTAGGCCCTTCCTGTTAAGTGCATAGCTCCTCTCTTGCCCTAGCAGACATTCATGACGGGTGGCTTTTTTGCCCGAGAGAAGAGCATATTAGGTGTGCGATCTGCACATTTATTCACAAGCACACTCGGACAATCCAGGTTAATACTCTTCCTTATGGAAGAGTCCATGGGGGCACTTTTGGATTCTGGACATCTCTATCAACACAATCCTTGTTGATCTGTACCAGCACAATCCTTGGGTATGTTCTGTTTCCCCAGGGATGGGACTTTGAATTTGAGAAACATGAAAACCTGAGGAAGCTTACCTAAAACTTGAAGCAGTCAGGGATCAATGCTGTCTAACAAATATGACTTTGAATCTGTTGCTCAGCACTGCTCCCTTTCTCCACTGCATGATGGGAGAACAGAAGTTAGCACTGAGAGAGATAGTATGCTAGTGTGCCAGAGCCTCAGTGCTGCATTGATGGGAAAGGCACTCACAAAAAAGAGCTCTTAGAGGAGAAAATTCTAAAACCAAAGCTCATCAATTTCATTCCTCTGTAGCTCAAGCTCATCATAGTCACTCTGTCCTAGCTCTGACATTTTCAATGTCTTCAGAGATTTGAAAGCAAGAAACACAGATGGATAGACCGGGGCAGGAACCTTTGCTGGCCCCCTGTGTTGGCCCTTTTTCTCTGTTCATTTTATGCTGGTGGGCCCCCTCCACCAAAAGAGAAGATGATGCCACCTGAAAATTCAATGATAATCACAACTGGAATGCCCCTTGCCAACAAAAACCACTCCAGGTGTCGTCTTTTGGTGGCATGCCCCAACAGGAATTCTAGGCCCCAGGGCAGAGTGGTTCTGCCCACCTCAGCTCATGCCTGGAGCAGCTCTGTTCAGTGGCAGCCACAGTGGGGGTTGCTAGGCACACTGCAGAAGAAGCAGCCTGAAGCGGCTCCTTTCAGCAGAGGCTGACATGGGGCGATAGAGGGCCAGGTTTCCAGGGATGCCATGGAAAGGAGGCATCAGGAACAGCTCCTTTCCGTGGTTGCTAGGAATCCCCCGACACTCTGCAGAAAGAGGTGCTCAGAGTGGTTCCTTTTGGTAGTATTCCTGGGGATGGGTCCCTAAGGATGCCATGGAAAGAAGCTGTTTGAAGTGTACCCCCTTTCAGTTGTTCCTGGGGCTAGCGTGCCCAGGCACACCATGGAAAGGAGCCGCACATGCCACTTCTTTCTGTGGTGTCCTTAGCGTTCCCAGCTGCCACCAAAAGGAGCTGCCTGGAAACCCTTAACTCAGCCGTCACTTGAATGGAGCCACCTGGAGCAACTTCTTTCTGGTACGTATTTCGGGACACGCCCCTTCCCCCAGCTGCCACGAAAAGAAGCTGCCCAGAGTTGCATGCCTGGTGACCTGCCCCAGCCATTGCTGAAAGAAGCTACCCAGAGTAGCTTTCAGTGACAGCAGTGGCAATTTTGGTGGTGCCACAGAGGGTGCTGCATGCTGCTCAGAACAGTTTCAGGTGCAGCTCAGAATGGGCTCAAATGCCACTCTTGGCCCATGTGCCCGGGGGTTGCTGACCCCTGGGGTAAAACTAAATCATTCTGTAAAACTTCAAGGCTTTATTGTTTATGGAGATAAGTCTAAAGGAATGACTGCTTCATCTCAAAAACTTTTAAAATGAATATCTTAAGCATGTATATCAAGTTTCCTTTCAAACATGTAGACTTATTCTATCAGAGTACAAGCAACATCTATGACGCCTTTAAGTCAAGTACCATTACTAGAGACTTGCAGAGCAGCTATCTGAACTTTGGCTGATGCATTTATAAAGCATTATTTTTCAGTGAATGCTTTTACTATGGATGCCCAGTTTAGAAGGGTGGCCTTACCCTTTTCCCTCCCCCCAATAACTTAGTTCCCACTGCCATTTCAGGTTACTTCTTGCTAATCATGAGTGGGATCCATATGTGCAGTACTCAGAGTGATGCTCCTCCTTTATCTTATAACTGAGTCTCTTGAGATGTCTGCACATGTTGATCCCATTACTCCCTGCCGCATTCCCTGGAGCTTCAGGTTTTGATGTATCTTTGGATTCTGAGTCATGAAGGAACTGAGTGTCAGCTGGAGTAACAGCTCACTTTATGTATTTGGGAGGGATAGTGCAAGGACATAAGAAGTGCAAACATGACTGTTACTGAATACTGCTAGTGTAAATACTACAAACAACTATGCTGGGGCACCCACACCCCATGAATAGAATGCACGTGTGAAGACATCTTAAAGAACCACAGATCCTATAAAGTAACTGCTCTTTTAATCTTCAAATAGGCATCTAAGAAAGAGAGTGATCAATGATCATTTGATGAATATTTGCACAGTTTTCTATGAGTGGAAACTGAAATGATTAAAGCTTGGAAGTGTACCTTTATTTTAACTCCAGTTCGACCCCTCTGTTTTAGCAGCAGATGTAGATGTGTGCACACAATTTAGTAATTGAAAATGTTCAGATGTGTAGGTAGTTCTTTATTTCTGGCTGAATATGTTAAAATTAAGTACTATCCAAAGTAACTTAAGAATAGCTTGTAATAACTAGCTTAACATAATCAATTTGTTTAGCTATCGTATGTGTACAAAACCAATATATGTTTAGCACCTCTGTGCATTGGTAATGTTATGCCACTTTACTTTTTCTAGGTCAGAAATGTATATTTGACAAGCTTTACTCCATTCTTGAATTCTGTTGGTATTGTAACTTCCAATGGACTCTTGGAGGTAATTAGAATAATTAAAAATAGTTAAATATTTAGTACTTTATTCTAAAATGGTTAAGAGCTTTTAAGTATTGTTTCACTGTATTGCAGTTCAAGTGGCAACTTTAGAAGAAGCCTATAATGAATAAATGTGGTTAGCCAGAACAAGTGACTTACTGTACTAGGATTTCCAAGATTCTTGATAGGCTTTTTGCTCTAAAGATTCTTCTTAAAGTAGGATATACAGTTTTTTAAATGTTACTTCAACTGTAATAATGAATTTCCTAGAGATGAACTTGTTACTCTTTTCAAAATGAAATCTAATTTAAACAGTGCTGTTGTTCCTCTGATTTTAATGAGTTAGTTACTTGTATTAATGCTATAGCAATATAAAGACTGCACAATCAGGCAAAACTCTCTAAAATTAATTCTACACTTTTTAAACTTTAAATTTATTCCAACCTCATTAATCTGATTTGGATGTGTAAATATCCTCAAACTTTAGCCTGGAGTCTTGCAATTAACTAAACTCTGGACTGGTCTACCTCACAGAGCCTTCTTCACTTCATTGGAGCTCATTTTGGTACAGCAGTCCTACCTACAGAGCTTTACAGTTGCATGATTGAGGCCTTATGCAGTAACCATTTATAAAGCATAAAAAGTATTAATTTGGGTTTTTTTTACTTTATTAAAAATGGCATTTACAAAGTTAAACCTACTGTGAATCAGTTTGAATTCATATTGAAGCTAATACCTTCAAAATGTTATATTAAAGATTTAGTAAGCAGAATTAGTGGCTAAGGTACTCAAACATCTCCACGCTTCTTGGTAGAATATATTTTATTCAGGCTCATAACAGGAAAAAACCAAAGCAAAAATGCAAGAGCCAGTACAAACCTCTTTTGTCTTGATTTCCAGGTTCACTGCTACTTTGGTAGTCTTTAGCAACAGTAAACTTTTAAGAAGAACAAAAACAGTCCCTAAGCATAGGAGAATCAGCCGTCCCAGCTTTCTTAGGGGCTGTGCCTGAACTTATAGCCACGCTAAGGAAAATCAACAGACCGCATCATTCCTAACTCGGCAGGTTAATACAACCTACCGACCAAACAAATCCCGTTGTTTAACTATTGCTGGTTCTGCATACATCTCATGCCCCCAGAACCTCAACATAAATGTTAGTCTTAAAGTGCCACAAGACTCCTTGCTTTTTTTTGAAAAACATCTCCCAAATGCTGTGCGTGAGAATTGTATGAAATAGTACTTTAAAATAACACAGCTACCCCTTTTGAAATCTGCATATGAATTCCAGTTCTGCAGTTTCTCTTTGCAGCTTAAATTTCTTACCCATTTGTTTGAGCATAGCTATTAACAAATGGGGGGGGGGGCGATCCAAAGTCCTTATTTAACCCTGAAGCAACACTGTCAGATTTGCATATAAATTCCAGTTCTGCAGTTTCTCTTAAAGATTACAGATTCTTTTCTCATTACAACAGATGATTTGACCTCCTCTTCCTCCGTATGCTGTTCCCCAGTGTTTGAATCTGAACTACTGCATTGATTTTCTGTAAGAGTCTGACCTGATCCTATGACTCTTACTTCCCTGCGTATCTTTTCCTCCCATTCTGTAAATTCCCCATCTTCAAAGCGTCTGATGAAGTGGGCTTTTCTCCCACAGAAGCTCATGAAATACATAAATTTTGTTAGTCTTTAAAGGTGTCACAGGCAATATTCCCTGTAATTGCTCGTAGGCTGTTAGCACAAAAAATTCCTTTGTGTGTGCAAAAAAATTTCTTTGCGGGCACCCATATTAGTACTATTGAATTTTTTTGTGCATACTTTTTGTTGTGTGCATGGGTTTCATGACCTGTGTGCAAGCACATGCCCACAGCTTAGAGGGAACAGTGGTCACAGGACTCCTCGTTTGTTATACTTACTTATGGTAAATGTGGGTGTTGGAGGTGAAGTCACACACAGTTGCTCCTTTTGGTTATAGTTTTGCTAGGTGAACAAGGTATCAGTAAGTAGCAGCTGACAGGTTTATGCTGTAGGGTTGATTTTCTGAAAAAGAAATTAACATTTTTTTAAAAGATCTATTTTAAGAAAATTAGTGGGTATTAAACACCTTTTTGTCAAAAGACACATGTTGAACAAATTGTGAACTTGGTATATGAAAAGAACAGGTTACAATGGAACTCCGAAGATAATCTGACTATAGTGAAACGTATATCATCATGGGGGAAAATGAGGGGTTGTAACTGGGATTTACCTAGTACACCTTTGCAGCCTCCTGGGCCTGGGACCGTGTGCTCAGCTTCTTGTCTAGCTTAAGGTTGGTCTCCACTCAAATAGCCTTGCCATTACTGTGTTGGTCAAGGATGCTTGGAGGAATGTTCCTGTGGACATAAGGTGTAACTCAGGGAGACAGTGCAGGGGTCGGCAACCTTTGTTGACTCCTGTGCCAGAACCTCCTCCCCAACCCTCAGCTGGTGCTGGCAGCCCTTTCCACTGGAAAAAAAGTGGCAGCAGCCTGCGAATTCAGTGGTGGCCATGGCTGGAGTGTGCCCCACAGCAGAAAACTGCTGCAGGCAGAGTGTTTTGGCAGTGGGGAAGGAGGTATGCATGCCACCAAAGAATGTTCTTTTGGCAGTGGCTGGGAGGGTGTCCCCAAGCACACTGCCACAAACTGTCCAGAGCAGCTTTTTTCAGCAGTGTGCCTGGAGGACGTCCCCCCCCCACTGCCACCAGAAGAAGCTGTTCCAGGTAGCATGTCTGGGAAACACACTCCCCCTCCCTCAGCTATTGCCAAAAGACACCATCCTGAATGACTTTTGGCAGCAGGAGCAGCAGTTTCAGTGGCACCACAGAGGGCACTGTGTGCTGCTCTCAGTAGGGCTGCATGCTGCTCTTGGCGTGCGTGCTAGAGGTTGCTGACCTCTGTGCTACCCCAACAGAAAAATGACATTTGTTGATGTAAATGGCATCTACATTAGGCAGCTATGTTGTCACTGAGATTTTCTGCACTGTGGAGCCTTACCTTTAGATATTGCCAGAGCACAGAAACAGTCTGGGCATGCATTCTGCCCCCAGTATGCTGTGGGGTAGGAGGGAGGGCAGTATCGAGCCAGCACAACTAGCTTGATGACACCGGTGAGGATCTTCTGATAGACAACTACAATGTGTTTATGGTGATACAGGAGCAGAGCAGATAGGAGAGTGGGGAGACCTAGTTGTTGCTGGAAAAGCTGCTTTTGGGTCATGGATTTCAAATTTCCTGGCCTCTCAGGTGCCACTGCATTCTAGAGCCCCAAGCCTAAAAGGTTGGGGGATTTGAATTGAATTTATGATTGCCTCTTTTCTTGTGCCAGCAGACCTTGCTCTTTCTGCAGAGAGCTCCAGGTATGTAGAATGGTGTTCCCTCAATGAGTATATTAAAAAGTGCCACTTATTCTAGGCACACTGCTCCCCCTTACCAACAAAACTTGCCTCGTTCTAGTGATACTTCGGCTATTTTCAAGGCTCCATGAGAAATTTCTGAGGAATTGAGTTCCAAACTTGTATGTTAACTTCTCAATAGGTTCCATTCTACTGAAAGCAGCAGGAACAGGATCTGTGCTCTCACTGAGTGCTTGTGTGTGTGGTATATTGATTATATCTGTAGTGAAATGACCTTGGAAGGTAATGAGTATTGTCAAAATAAATATGTATATTAAAATAGGGAGAACAACTTTTCTCTCCATAGCTCATGAATACAGTAATCAATACATTGCCAGAATTGATCCTATAAGAATAAAGCTTTTTTGCATTTTTTAGGCTGACGATCTCTCAAAACAATATGAAGAGCTTTACCTGAAAAACAAAGATATAGATGCACGATTATTTCTTGATCATGATGAAACTTTACAGCTTAATCACATAGAATGGTAACACTCTTCTTAATTCTTTTTACTTCTATATGATATAGAAAGATAGGCTACAAGGTTTTACTGTTCTGTCTGGATAGTGGAAATTCAGATCCTGTTTAGCCTGAAAGTCTATCTTTTTAGTCTTGTTAGTCAGATAACACATTTTTAAACACTATCCTTTCAATATTAGATGCTAACAGATACTTAAAAACATGTTAACATATTAGTTAAAAAACTTTAACACTGCTTATTTTCCCCTTCTAGGCAAGTCCCCAGAGTCAAGAATGAAAGTTTAACAATTAAGGGAAGGATGGACTCTCAGGGCTTGTCTACATTGTCCCACAGTTTGAGCTTACAGGACTGTGAATAGCAATTCACACTAACGTGCTGCACTGTAACTCTCCTCTGTGGATGCTACAGGTATGAATTTTAGTTCATGCCCACAATGCCCATACAAGAGAGTTACAGTACAGCACTTTGATGCAGAGTGCCGTTCATACCTCCCAACCCTGAACTGTGGGGCAGTGTAGCCATAACCTTAGGGTATGTTTTCTTTGCCAGCTCCATGGCAATTGATTCAGTGGGCAGTAGAGAGCCACTTAGCTGATCCCAGATGGGCTCTCTGGCTGACACTGGTAATCCATCTCCCCCGAAAAAAGTGAGACTGTGTTGACAGGAGGGAGAAGCCATGAAGACATTGATATAGTAATCTGGGAGGTACATAAGCTATGTTACAGCTTGAGTATCTCTCATTGACCACCAGCAGCAGTTTGGGCCAGGCCTTAGTTAGTGCCTCAGGGTTGGTCTACAATAGCAGCAGTAACTGATGGGAGATAAAGAAGCTGTGTAACATAGCTTTCGTATTGTGCATTGGCATATTTACACTGATATACTGTGGCATCTTCATGTCACTGCATTGATGAGAGACTCCCTCTGGTCAGCGGAGCCTTACTCTGTTTGGGGAAGCGGATTACTGGCATTGGCTGGAGAGCCCATCTGGGAATGATTGAGTGAGTCTCTACTACCTGCTTAATTGATACCCACCAAATTGATTGCCAAATTGACATGTCTGACAATGTAGACATACCTTCAGGGAAGTGGGCTATGTGAGCTGATTGGAAAGCACACTCCCATTGACTGAGCAGGTCTATGTGGACCATTCAATTTATGCAACTTTATTGTTGGCTGTCACTGTGGCAGTGTAGACATGCCATCAGGCATGTTAACTAAATCCTACTGGACTTCAGTGGTTAATGTTTTGGAGAAAGGACTAAAGATTCATCACCTTTGTCCCTTCAGTAAAGGTGTAAGAGCTGGCAATAGGCATCCTCTAGTCTAAAGCAATAGGTATGCCTGAAAAATGCACTGGTTTAACAATATGGACTAAATTGCTGTAGTTAAGCCAGGGAAAACCCCAAAACAGGTGCACATAAACTTTTTTAACCCTGTTTATATCTGTTCATCTTAAATTGGTAATTTACTTACAGTGAATAATGGAAGATCCTAGGTGCTGAGCTCATCTGAAAATCTGGCATATAAATATTTTTTAGCAACTTTAAAGTCATTTTAGAAAACTTCTTTTTAATTATGGCTTGTTATATTTAAACATCACTACTTTATGAGGTTTTGTGTTTCTCTTTCTTCAGCTCCCAGTTAGAAAGAACACCAAGGAAAAACAACCCCGATGCAGAACTTAGTCTTATACCTCAACAGACTCCAGTTCGGTATGAAGATTTTTAAAAAGTTTCTTCTCTTTTGGTTTTTACATAAATTGGAATTTTCTAAAAATTGTGGATCTGAAGAATGAAGCAGCTCTGATTTTAAACTAGTGTTCACTTTAAAACAAAAACTGCATTCCTATGGGGTGACAGTCTTCTGAGACGTGCTGAGTGCCCACAACTCTGATTTGCCTTGAAATCAATGGGAGTTGAGGGTACTTAGGCAGCTATGAGTACATTGCAGTCTCGGTACTTTAAATATACAGGAAATATGCATTTAAATGCTAGGTCTTCGCTATACTGCCCTTAACGATTATGAACCTTGGGGTGTAGTGAACTTGGTCCCTGGATCCCAGCTCCTGCCCCAGTGAGTTGGGAGTTGACAGCGTGCCTCTCTGGGGCTTCGATGGAGGTTGACTGTGTGCTCCCCTGCAGCCAGGGCCATGGCCATGGTGGGGATGCTCCTCCTATCCCTCTACTCCACTAGAGTGAACTGCTGGCTATGCCAACCAAAATACTTGGATACCAGAGGTTTGTTACAGTGAGGGTATACTGTATGTGTAGGGGGGGAAAAAGTCAGTGTGCCTGGAAGTGTGAAAGTGAACCCCCTTAAATGTGCTGCTCACCATCTCATTCTTTTCATCACTGAGGTGCATTTTAATAAAATTTTTTCTATGCTTGATTTTTTTACTTTAGTCTGTGAAGGAGAGAATTTATAAAGTACCATACACTTATTTAATTCTTTCATTTTCACTTAAGAGTAAAGATACTACGCTGACAAATTCCAAAGGGTCCTGTGATTACACTTAATTCATTGCATTTGTCCCTCCTTCATATACTGAAGTTTTTTCCCCATTTTTAAGTGTTTAGTGAAGTGGGATCTTTCCTTCAAAAGTTCATGCAATAATAAACTTATTAATTTTTTTAAAAGTGGCAGAAGGCTTCATTTTGTTTTGCACTGACAAAGAAATTCTTACTGCTCTTTACTGTTGCAGAGCCTATATAGCTGTGGAAGGAAAACAGGAATCTAGATTTGCATGTTCAAACTAGAATGCAACTAAAAGGCAATTGTAGAATCCTTCTTGGTTGTTATAATTTTCTAGCCAGAAGGAACTCAGCTTGACTTCCATTTCTAGATGTGATTTGTGGGTTTGGGAATTCGATTGTCTTCAGATTTATAAACTGAACATATTTGATAAGGAAGCCATTGATAGACAAAGTTCATGATGGCATTTCTGTCATCACTTTATCATACACAGTCAGAAAGAAGCATTAAAAAAAGAAAGTACAGGGCTCATGAAAAATGTTAGATTTACATCCATGAAGCCTGAAATAATTTTATTCACAAAAACAGATGCAAGATAGGCAGCAGTAGCAGTCCAGAGGTGTGCATATGTTTGCTGAAGTGCCTGTATTCTGACCTGGTAAAAGGCATTCTAGGAGCAAAGTGGGAAGTTGAATAGGCATTTTGTGCCTATTCAGTCCTCTGCCTGTCTTTTAAAACTACCACCCACCATCGTTTGTTAGTTCTACTGACGTGGACACTTGTCCACTGGGAACTGGACTGGGACCGGCAATTCATTTTGGATAGAATACCAAACTGCCAGTAGATGGCAGTAAACTTTTGAAAAAACAACAAGGAGTTGTGTGGCACTTTAAGACTAACATTTATTTTTTGCATGAGCTTTCGTGGGAGAAGATCCCACTTCCTCAGATGCTTCGAGGATGGGTGAACTTACAGAAAGGAATGAAACTAAATGCAAGGGGGTGTAAAACATAGGATCAGGTCATACAGAAACAGCAAATCAGAGCAGTTTACAGGTTCAAACCATGGGAAGCCTGAAGTCAAATTACCCTTTGTAATGGGAAAAGAATCCATAGTCTCGATTCAGACCAGCCTTCACAGAATTTAGCTTGCATATTAATTCGAGGTCAGCTGTCTCTTTGAAGTCTTAATGTCCCAGGTACAGCTCTAACGACAGTCGTTAACAAATCCATCATGTGCAAGAAATGCCCCTACACCTTATATATTGGACAAACAGAACGATCGCTCCGTGAGAGACTGAATGAGCACAGAGCTGATATCAGAAATCAAAGAACAGAGAAACCAGTTGCTGAGCACTTCCATCTTCCTAATCACTCGATGATGGATTTGTCAACGGCTGTCGTTAGAGCTGTACCTGGGACATCAAGACTTCAAAGAGACAGCTGACCTCGAATTAATATGCAAGCTAAATTCTGTGAAGGCTGGTCTGAATCGAGACTATGGATTCTTTTCCCATTACAAAGGATAATTTGACTTCAGGCTTCCCATGGTTTGAGCCTGTAAACTGCTCTGATTTGCTGTTCCTGTATGACCTGATCCTATGTTTTACACCCCCTTGCATTTAGTGTCATTCCTTTCTGTAAGTTCACCCATCTTCGAAGCATCTGAGGAAGTGGGATCTTCTCCCACGAAAGCTCATACAAAAATCTGTTAGTCTTAAAGTGCCACACA
This sequence comes from Podocnemis expansa, assembly GCA_007922195.1. Classification (NCBI taxonomy): domain Eukaryota; kingdom Metazoa; phylum Chordata; order Testudines; family Podocnemididae; genus Podocnemis; species Podocnemis expansa. The sequence continues at coordinate 10,289,533 of ML681992.1, forward strand.
ACTCCTTGTTGTTTTTTCACTGGACTAGACTAACATGGCTATCCCTTTTAAAAGTAAACTTTTGGTCACTTACAACTCACAGGTGACTTCTATGTTGCTGATCGGCACATAAAGGTTATTATAAAAACTTCATGTTTACTTTTAAGCTTACTTTAGAGCAGTGTTTCCCAACCAGCCACAGCACACAGGTGTACCATCAGGCCTGAGCAGGTGTGCCATGGAATTTTTTGAAAAACTACTTGAAGAGTTCTGGATTGGCTCATGAACATTCATGAGTTTATTTGGAGACTATATGGCGATGTGCCTCAAAATAATTAAAGGTATCAATGTGTGCTACAGTTGAGAAGAGGTTGGGAACACCTGCTCTAGAGTCTCCCCATTTTATAGCATATGTCTGAGGCAGCCCATTAAAGTTAGGTGGAGGCTTTCCATTCTCTTTAGTGGCTTTTGGATCAGTCTTTTTAAGTTGTGGTTTGAAAAAATATCTTTACCTAAAGAGGCCTGGGTTAAAATACTAGTCTCAGTAATGACACTGATTTGTGTGGTCTCATTCTAGTCTTCTTGTGTAACATGTCCTGTGCTGCTGCTTCTCATTCCTGCTTAAAGGAAGAACAATAAAGGGGAAAAAATAGTCTTTGTTAGAGAAACTCACACTGAAACTTGTAAATTGGTAGGGGGGGAAAAAGCAATTTGTTCCTTGAATGCCATGACCCAAGTAACCTGATGCTCTTAAATCCATCCTGTCTGTGGCTAAAAGCCCCCACCCCTGTTTTCTCAGCTAATCAGAAAATTTTCTTTAACCTCCCACCCCCTCCCTGCTGGTTCAGCACAGAGCCCAGAGCAGTGCGCATGGTTGGGGGGGGGGGGGTGGACCGGCTGTGGCAGCAAATCAGCCTTTTGCCTGCTTGCCTGGTCCCCAGCGTTGGGGGGGGGGGTGGCAGGGCAGTCATACGGGGCCTAGGGCGGCTGCCCCTTTTGTCCCCCCTTAAGGATGGCTCTGCATAGGGGAACAATGCCCTGAGGTCTTGCTTCATGTCAGAAATATCCCCAAGGGTTTGCTTTCAGAAAAGTATTGAAAACTGCCCGGATGTGGCAATTTACCAGAATCAGTCTTCACAAAAGCAGTTGAAGCCTCAGCCTGTGAAAGATCCAGAGGAATTTAAGCAAGAGATACGAGAGAGAGCACACAACTGTTTGTTAGTTTGTGACTAGGGAAAAGGAATGTTGAGAACTTCACTTTAAGCAAGTAAGCAAGCTAAATTAACTGCCATAAATTATAAACTCTCATGTTTTTATCCAGTATCTTTCATGTCCCAGATATACATGAAGGTGTTAATCACAAGTGGAGGAGTAGGATACTATATTTCATGGTCACTAGATTGAAATTTGTGGAGTTGTTACATTTGCTTCCTCTTCATCTAATTTTGAGTTGGTTAAAACAAGTTATTGTTCTCCTTCAAATGGTCTCCCCATGGATGTTCCACAATAGGTGTTGGTATGTCACTCATCGGAAATCTTTCCAGTAGTGTTTGTCCGGGTCATGTGCACGAGGCAGCTGTCATGAGGCACCATTTCGTACCTTTTACATACACACATGGCTCGACCCCCTTCTTCTCCAACATCTGCAGTTATAGATGGAGTCCAGCCTTTCTCCTCAACTCAAGGGATTTGTCTCATTTTTTGTTTGATAGCTTTAACAGTTTATTATATTTTTTCTCGCATTGTTTTATCCTTTGATAAAATTTTTTTTCTTCACAACATGCCTGGTTCCCCAGGCTTTATGTGCTCTGATTTATGCTGACACTATGCTGCCATCAGACAGCCATTTGGTTTGCATGAGATGTTTAGGAGAGGAGCACATAGTTTAGAAGTGTTCTTACTGTAAAAGCGCAAGTGCCAGAGCAATATGTGATAGAGACCTCCATCTTAAACCACTACTTATGGAGAGGTCCCTCAGACCTAAGATAGATATCAGGCAAATAAAACCAGTCTTTGAAGATATTTGGAGCTCAAAGAGACATCTGACTCTGTTGCACAGCTCAAGGAAGAAGAAACGCTTACTGAATTCTTCTCCTAAATCTACTTGTACCAAGAGGCTGCAGTTCCCTCAGGTACTCAGGTTGGCAAGACAGTTAAACAGTCCTCTGCAACTGCTTTGGACCAAAAGGACAAAACAACCCAGTCTCATCACTCTAAAACATATGGCTGACAAATCATCTAAAACAGTCATTCTTTCGGCACCAACTAAGTCAACAGTGCCCACCACATCCTCGACATCAACAACCACACTGAAGGTGGCATGGCAGACCACTACATCACTAACAACCCCAGTACTGGCGTTGATAGAGCCTTCAGCATCAGCAGTGGATACCACGTAGTACCCTCCTGTTCCATTGGTACTGAGCATGGCACCAGACCAATTGGTACCATGAAAGTTTACAGAAAAACAGAAGCACCTGAAGATAGTGTCTGACATGATCCCCCACCTCGCCTCTCTTCAGCCCAACAAGTTTCCAACACAGTTTGCTAGAGAAGGGACCATTTCTTTTTATACCCTTCTCTAGCGACGATGAGGCTGAGGGACTGGAGGCTACCCTCTCACCTCTGATGCTATCACCACAAAACTCGGGGTCACAGGCCATACACGATGGCAGTGTTCCACCCTACTGCTGATATGGACCACCATGATAAGGTGTCCCAATAACTGCCTTCTTCTCCTGCCCATATTGACCCAGATGGGATTCCTTATCCCATTACTCAGCACCTCCATCCAAACCATCTACCTCTAAAACTTACAGGGCTCTTGCAAGGTCAGTTCTTCCACAAGAAGAAAAGGACACCTAGGAGACTGTTGAGGAGAGGGAACAACCAGAGTGCACCTCCCTACTTCACAATTCTTTTGTCTTCCCCAGAGGAAACCATCATTCTTCTGTCGCCAGTCCTCGGCAATAATAGCTCTCCCAGTGGATGATGCACTGCTGGAACTGCCAGTAACATCTGGCAGACACCAGCTGTCATCCTTCCCACCTGTAAGAGAATGAATTAAGAAATACTAATCCCAAGCGAAGGTGTGGAATATCTGTTTACTCATAAACAACTGAATTTGCTGGTTGTGGAGACTGCCAATCAGAGAGCAAAACAACAATATAACAGATCACTCCCATGATAAGCAATGTCTAAAGTATAATTGGATGAGCCCCAGAGCCTTCTTAATCTCTGGGCCCCCTTCATGCAAATGCAGGCCCAAGCCCTGGTAGGCATTAGCAACCACTGCTCAATACCACATGCATTGGTTATTGCTCCAGTCAAAATCAGAACGCTGGTAACTATTAGGAAAGGGACAGATAATAAAATAGAAAATATCATGCCACTCTAAAAAAAAAAAAAAAAAAAAAAAAAACACAACAAAAAAAAACCATGATGCATCCACATCTTCAGTACTGCATGAAGTTCTGGTCACCTCATTTGAAAATTTTATCTATATTTATCTATCTGTATGTAAAAGAAATAGAATCAGACGAGATACGTAGAGGGGCAACAAAAAGGATGAGGGTACAGAACTGTTTTTACTTGAGAAAATAAAAAGACTGAGACTATTCAGTTCAGACAGGAGGTGACTAAGGGGGATATGACAGGTTTTATAAAATCATGAATGGTGTGGACAAAGTAAATAAGGAAGTGTTATTTACCCCTTCATGTAACACAAGAACTAAGGGTCATTCAATGAAATTGAAAAGCAGGTTTAAAACAAAAGTTCATCTTCATACAGTGTAAGTCAACCTGTGGAACTCACTGCTATGGACTGTTGTGAAGGCTTAAAGTACTAAGTTCAAAAAAGAATCTGATAATTTCATGGAGGATAGGTTTATCAATAGCAATTAGCCTGGAGGGCTAGAAGCTTGGACTAGACAATTGGAACTGGATTATTCCAAATTGCCTCATTTTGTTCATTTCCTCTGAAGCATCTGGGACTGGCCACTGTCTAAAGACAGCATAAGGACTAAATGGATGATATATCTGACCCAGTATGGCTGTTCTTATGTTCTTAAAATTACAGTGATGGTTTGTTCATAACAGATGAACAACCCTACAACCAAAAAAATAAAAAAGACAAAAGCCTGTTCCAACCAAACTTGGAATATGTGATGCTGAAAAATGTTTGACTCTAAATTAGCATGCCAATCAGAACTAAAAATCACAATGAACTTAATCCTGCTGTCAGTGAGCTCAATTTGAAAAGAATAAAAGGAAAGAAAAACAAAAGCAAATACAAATCTTTAAGGGCAACAGGATCATACCTAATGATATAGTACTGTTCATATAGGTTTTATGATTCAGTCTCACCTTTTGTTCTTTCTTGGCCAGGTTTTTTTTAAACCAAGCTAAAATTTGAGAAATCTCTCACCGCAGCATCTCTGGAAAAGCTGTCATCTCAGTCTTACAGTGAGGGAAACTAAGGCATAAAGAGATTGAGAGGTGGTCAAGATCACAGAGGAAATCTGTGACAGAGCAAGGAACAGAATCCAGGTCTTGTGCGTCTACCAGGACGGGATACAACGGGGGGGGGGCTCCTCTAAGAAGCAGATAGCCAGTCTTCTTCCTCTTAAAGATACAGATCCCAACAAAGGGCACAGGCAGGCCCTTCTAGAAGGAATAGGCTAGCTTGTGCAAGCTAAGGAGACCTTTGCATGACTGTTTAAAATAGCAGAGGATTACAGAGCATGTCAATCACTTGTTTAATGTGTTATGATATTGCTCCCATGATCTGCTATAAGCAACTTGGTTTAATGCCTGACTGGTGCAGGGCTGTACCAGGGTGCCCGCAGAGGGGCTGTTTATCACAAGGCCTTGTAAGTAGCCCTTTCCTTTCCCCAAATCAGGGCTTAATTGGCTCCTCTTGATTAGCTGTGTCCCAGACAGCTCAGGCAGTCCAACCTTTGCAGTGCGCATTGCTGGCCGCCTTGGTTCTGGCTGGAGAGTGTCCTCAGAGGGCTCCTCAGCCCTTTAAATGCTCACTGTCCCTTTAAGAGCTGGCCTTTCAGAGGGTGCCTGAGTGATCAGGATGTAAACTGTAGGCTTGCCCTCCTGACGCATGAGCCCTCAGAGCTGCAGCAAATGGGGTCTTTACACCTGCCAGAGGCCAGCAGCTGCCCCCACCAGTGGGGGTTTGGGGGAGGGAACAATCTGCAGCATGCGACTTGGGGGCCTCTGCCTTTCTTTGGAGCCTGGCACAAGGCAGGTCTTAATGCTTGCCTTCTTGCCCTGGGCTTCTCTGCCTCTCCCAGCCAGGGTTGATCAGGGGCCGAGGGTGGCAGGGTCCGACAGCTGGGGCACAAGGGCTCCTTGCAGGGTTCCACATGGCCTTGGCCCTTCCCAAAGGGCCACTTCCAGCCTCGGCCAGGCTCCCTTCTCATGTCACGCTGCCAGCGTTTGGGAGCTTGGTGCCTCTGACATCCTCTCCCCAGCTTTCCCACAGCCACTGCTGTCAGCCCTGGGAGCCATAAGCAGCCCCCATGGAGCCTGTCACTGTGGCTGGGCTGCATGGGCCAGGGGCAGGCAGAGCCCCAGCACTTACAGTAGTGTCTGCGCTTGGCCCGTAGAGCCACAGAAGGAGGCAGGTGGCTGCCAGGCTGGCTGGGGGCTCTGCACTCGTGGCCTCATGCTCCACGTGCGCTGGAGGGCTGGGGATGCAGAACTGACGTAGCCCGACCGAGGGCCAGGTGGGGCCAAGTGAGCAATATTAAAAAGAATAACCAAACCACCATATGAACCATTGGCAATGTGCTCACTTACCGCATGTCAATGAAGGTAGCTGCCTGGGTGGTGATTACATCTGCTAGACCTGTAGGTGAACTTGGAGTGCTAACGGCAATGCCACTTTACACGATATTCCACTAGGGCAAGATCACTTTAAGACCACACCCGAAATTCCTGCTGAAAGCTCCCACAGCATTCCATTTAAACCAACCTGTACACTCACTTTTCTTCATGCCAAAATGTCACTCTCTAGCTCTAATAATACACTCCTTCACACATTCAATGTGAGACGAACTGTAGCCTTTTACTTGCAGAGAACAAAAGAATTTAGATCAACAGAGAGCTACTCTGTTTCAGTAGCAGAGAGATCCAAAGGCACACCAGTATTGAAACAAGGACTTTCAGAATGCATTTCTGGTTGCAAATATACTTGCTATATACCAGTGGGCATTCCACCACCTGGACGTCTCAGATTACACTCAACAAGAGCAGTTTCTACCATTACAGCATTCCTCAACAACGTTCTGATAACATTGTACAATCAGCCAAGCTTCTCAAGAGGTTGCAGCAGTAGGAGTATCCAGACTATCAACAGTACACAACAAGACCTCCAAAGTCCTTCCAACCAATTAGGGGCATGGCTTGGTATTCATCTATTGTGGCGCACCTATGGGGATGCTACTCAAAGGAGCAAGGAAGTTTATTCGCCTTGGTGCAGTAACTGAAGTTCTTCAAAATGTGGGTGCTCCACTATCCACCCTCCTCCCCTCTCTACTTTGGAGTTTTTTCTTCTGTGCTCCTGGGTAGAGAAGGAACTGAGGGGGGTTGAGCCATGCATGCATAAAAAAAGACATCTAAGGCCACCTTGAGACAGCTGCCTCATGTGCGGCCCCAACAAGTGCTGCTGGAAAGATCTCTGATTGGTGACACAAGGATGCCCCAAAACCTACTGTGGAGCATCCATTGGGGGACACATCTCAAAGAACTATAGTTACTGCTCCAAGGTGAGTAACTTTCCTTTCAGATTTACCTATCTCACTGAACAAACAATAATGAAAAAACACCATAGATGGGAACTGTATCCATGTGGTCTAGTGCTCTAACTTCTTAGACACTCTGGTATTTATGTAAATATAATGATTTTTTTTTATAAACAATGGAACTACAGACTTTCAGTTAAAGAACATTAGGCTGTCTATCAAGCTTAAAAGACTTTGCTAAATAGCGGTAAATTATTAACCAAATATTCCACTTTATTATTAGGTATTTTATGTAGCTAGTTTTATGTATCGCATTTTAAGTTATGAGCAAGCTTCAGTTCTGGTTACTAAGCTTACTTGAGCGCATATATGGTATGACAGCTGTACAAATTATATAACCATTCTTGGATTATCATTTGTTTGACTTTTCTAGTTTCCCATAAACCTGAAGGCTACACATACCCAGAGGCCTATTTTAATCCATTCTGAGCAAATATGCTTATCTCTAATGTGCTTTTTACTGCATAACCTTTCTTTTTACCCAGTCCCATTACACCATAACAACCATAATGATTGTTTGTACTGGCAGCTATTTAATGATGCTGAATGTTTTAATGTATTTATATTAAAGAGGGTAGAAAACAAACTTTAAATACTTAAAGTTCAGAGCCTAACCATTTCTCAAGAATATCATGACAAGGAAATATAAACTAGAGACATTTGTTAAGCTGCTTAGTAGATCTTGAGGTTAAGTTGATAGAACAATATATTGATAGATCTAACTTCTAAAAAAGACAACTTTTAAATACATCTACTGTAAAACCATAAATAACAAAAATGCTACATGAAGATATTTTCCTGAAATATGCCATGATGTATCATAGAATCATAAAAACTAGAAGGAAGAATGAGAAGTCGAGTCTAGTCTCCTGCACCCATGGGAGGATCAAGTACCCTCTTAAACCATCCCTGACAGGTGTTTGTCTAATCTGCTCTTAAAAGCTTTCAATGAAGGAGATTCCACAGTCTGCCTAGGGAACTTATTCCAGTGGTTAATCACTCTGACAGTCATGAATATTTTCCTAATGTCCAACCTAAACCTCCCTTCACATAATTTAAGCCCATTGCTTCTTGTCCTATCATCAGCAGTTAAGGAGAACAATTTTTCTCTCTCTTCCTCATAACAACTTTTAGGTACTTGAAAACTGTTATGTCCCCTCTTAGTGTCGTCTTTTCCACAATAAACAAACCCAGTTCTTTCAATCTTCTCTCATAAGTCAAGTGTTCCAGACCTTTAATCATTCTTGTTGCTCTTCCCTGGACTTTCTTCGGTTTGTCCTCGTCTTTCCTGAAATGTGGCACTGAGAACTGGACACAACTCCAGTTGAGGCCTAATCAGCGCAGAGTGGAGCAGAAGAATTACTACTTGTGTCTTACTTGCAATACTCCTGTTAATACATCCCAGAATGCTGTTTGATTTTTTTTTTTTTTTTTTTTTTTTTGCAACAGTGTTACACTGTTGTCTCATATTTAGCTTGTGGTCCACTATGACAACCAGGTCCCTTTCGACGGTACTTCATCCTAGGCAGTCATTGCCCATTTAGTATTTGTGCAATGTAGAAAGCTTGCATGTCAGTCAGTGCTCTTAGATTTAATTCCTGTTGGCTTTGTGCCCCTGATTTGTATGCATATCTAAGTTATCATGCAGAAGGATGTATATAACACTTCAAAAATATAGAAATATCAGATGGTCAGTCATTAATGCACACAAACAAGCACCTGCCCTGTTAATTGTTAATCCCTAAAAACAAGTAGCACTTCCACCACCAACTCTGCTACTACAATGCTAGATGAAAGTAGGCCTCTTTCCTTCATTACAGTGCACTGTGCTTCCAGAATAGAAACTGTCTTTAATAAAGTAACAATAACTAGCTGCTTGGGATGCCTTTTAATTTAAACATTTTTATGGAAGGAGCAAGACCCTATGTGCTTTCATTGTCTTTTCAACATTATCAATAATCTTGAAAGAAGAAAGTCCCCATAGTTACATGGAATAGATTTTTTTTTTTTTTTTTTTTTTAATAGCCTTCTAAGTTAAGGCATTGGAGTTGAACCAGTGAACAACACCTATACAGGTCTGAATCCTATTTTTGTCACGAAACTAGTAAGCATGAGTATAAGAAGTGTAAGCTGGTGGGGTTTTTTGTTTTCTGTTGTCTTTAAGAGCAACTCTAATAAGAAAGTGAGTTTCTGGAGGATTTGTAATGGTGTAAAGTCTAGGAAAAGTAGCAAAATGTCTGAACTCATACATAACTGATATTATTTAAAACTTTAATCAAATGCTGATAATGGATTCCACTCCCTTTACTGATATTTGATTTTTTTATTACAGTTGTGCATTCCAATGTTTAATATTTTCAGTTAATTTAATCAACTCCTCATCCTGACATGTCTCATATACTGTTACAAACCCTAACATGAGAATTGCCTTAAAATGGATCTGGTCTAGTTAGATGGAAGACAGCAGTGGGACTTTCAGACAAATACATCCTTCTTAATAGAACCATAAGGGAAGAGGAGTGGGGTTAAAGTCAGATTTCAAGTTTAATGAAACCACTTTATGGTTTTGAGTCTTTAGAATGCAGATATATGTACTTAGTGTTCTCATGGGCTAGCGGCAGATCTCTGGGAGTGATAATGGTGGTGATGATGATATAGAGACACAAGTTCTCCAAAATATCCATCAAAATTCTGTAATTTCTTATGACACTGCAAGCCTAAGAATACCATTCAGAATTATGTTTAGTTCCTGGGGCTGTCTACACATAGATGGTTAAAGTGATTTAACTTAAAGCGATCTGATTGAATCACTGTAAAAATTGTGAAATTGATTTAACAGGTCCACATCAAAAAACTCAAATTGAACTAGCGTGTCCACGGACACGACTTGCTAGTTGGATTTAGGAGAGGGACACCATGGGAGATGTGGCAAGATGGGTCCCTAGAAGGGCCATGCTCCCTCACAATACATGAAAAGAGAGAGGCACCCTGGGAAGGGGAAGGGCAAAAGTGTTAGATCAAAACAACCGTTAAATCAAAATAACACATCCCAGTGGGGTTATTTTGATTTAGCAGTTTCCATGTAAGCATCGTTTTGATATAAAACGGGTTTTATTGAGTCACTATAACTTCCTTTATTTCAAAATAAGAAAATGTTGTGTGGACCTAATGGTTTTTAAATTGAAATAACCAGCGTTATTTCGATTAAAAAGATGTGTGTGGACATACCCTGCATGTATAGATGATGCTACAGCTAACTTTTTTAGATAAGAGCAAAGACTAAAAGTTTTAATTTGCAGAGCCTCTGTTTGATTTTAGTTTGGTGCTACTTGCACACTTTGTTTGCTAGATATTAGTGTTTAGCTTGTTACTGTTCTGTTGCTGCTTTATTTTGGTAATGTTGATCTGATGGCATTGGGCTAACAGTGATGAAAAATATTTATAATGTGAGCCAAGGAAATATAGTTAATTTCCCCAATAGTTTTGCTTTATTACTGAGTTAATTCCCTGTTGATTTGTTAGCAGATCTATTAACAGGATTGTATGTGTTCTTCAGGATACTGTCAGGGAGCAATTAGAAAATTCTTGTCTGTTATTGAAAGTATACAAAATAAATGTTTAAGATAAATCTTGTTACTTTTTTTTTCTAGGGCTGCAATGAATACTATCCAGCAGTTGATGATGATTTTAAATTCAGCAACTGATAAACCATCAGATAATCTTATCTCATATTTTAATGTAAGCGGTTAAGGGCTTTTATCTAGAGTTTGTATTTGTAAGGAAGTATATATAAAATTACATGCTTTGGATGCTCAACCAAGTAAATAACATGTATTCTTTACTAAAGGTGACCCAGAAAGTACTTCTTAAAATAATTGGGTTTGCATTCTCTTTTTTTCTTCATCATGGTTTATAAAGGAATGAAAAAAAATTTTAGTAGGTTTTTCTGATTAGTTTTTACATTAGAAATGTCAAAGAATGTCGACTCTGATCTTCCTTGGTTTTTAATGGAGAATCAGTTCAAGACTTGTTTCAAATATCCTGGTGTTGAGTGCATTGTAAAACCAACAAGGTCACAGGAATGCAATAACACATGTACCTGCTCTAGTAATAAATATGAATATAAGACCTGTAGTAAACATCTTATTAAGGAATCATGTTAGTTAAATGTATGTTAGTTCTGTTCTTTCAAAGAACACTTATCTAGATATACATTTTACAAGTACTTAAAAAATTGTTGACATTTTGCTGGAAATATCATGTTCCTTCAAATACACTAAGATTACTTTGTTCAGGAGGAAAAGCCAAATGTACTGTTAGAGGCTATATTACGAACAAGAAGGGTTAGGTCCTGATTCAGTGAGATATTTTGAGCTGGTATACTTAAAAGAAAATCTAGGTATAACTAATTGGGAATAGCTACTGTTCACTGATTTGTCCTGTGGGTATAGTTATTCTGCAATAAGAGGGCTTTGAGGCGATTTGGATTAGGAGATAAATTAAGCTAAAGCACACAAAGTCACATTTATTTGGGAAGAAGTGTCCACTTGGGGATTTATTGCAGAATGGCTGTTTTGTGCTTTAAATTCATATTCTAGCTACTTTGCACGAACTTTGCCTTGTGGTCATGCTCTTAAGCAGGTGCCTGTCTTAAACCATGTAAGTAGTCCCATTGACTCTGTGAGTGGTTCTGTTGTTTAGAATTAAATGTGTGCTGAAGTGCCTTTTGCTTAATCAGGCTGTAGGTAGTGTATATTGCTGAGCACAGAAATATGACGACTTTTTAATCTTCCTTAAAAACTTATATTTCCGTAACCATACTGATGACCTAATTAATAAGTGGTGTGTTACAAAGCTGAGGTGGAAAGGTATTCTTGATTAACTTGTAAAGACATGTTTTGTTATACTTGTGTAAGCAAACTATTTTTTTTCTAATATGTTTCAGAACTGTACAGTGAACCCTAAAGATGATATTCTGACAAGAGTGGAAAATCTTGGGAATATCTTCAAAGAGAAATTTGCTGAAGCAGTTGGGCAGGGATGTGCTGAAATTGGTTTACAGGCAATTGAATTTTGATTTCCCATTATTAAGTTGAATGCTATCAATTTAAGCTACTGTGAGACAAAATGTACTTGCCAGCCTTTTATTGTGGACATTGGGGATGATAAAGTAGTGCTTTTCTTAGTCTGGGGAAATGGGCATGTAACTTTGGCAGTGCTCTAAAACAATAGTTGACTAACAATTCAGCATGCATAAGATGGTCTAGAAAAGATTTGCATATGCTTAAAATATTTTAAAATTAACATTACTTTAATGAAAGCTAAGAAAATTACCAGACAAAGTATTTTAGTATAGTTAAAATTGTATTTATATAGTTATCTGTTTGTTTACCCTCATGAATAGGGCTACTGAGTCCTTATATGGGTCTGGTGACCTGTTTCCCATCCAGTCACTAGACTGCTTGTATTTCCCTGCAGTGACTTGCATAGCAAGTTCAACCAACACAGATGCTCAGTACCTGACAGCTGAGCTGTGCTCTCTCACTTTGGCAACTGAAAATTGTGCTCTGCCTTTTGCCTTAAACATTTTACAACTTCAGTCTTTCATAATTCCCAGTAATTCTTGCAGATGACCCTAGCACTGCTGGCCAACTTGGCCACTTTTAATGGTCCCAGCATGCACATCCTTTCCAAAGGATAAAAGTGTATTTTGGCTTTGTCACTGAAATTTGAGAAAGTGGTTTTTATATGGTGGCTTGCAGTTATTTTGTGTAGTCATAGAATCATAGGGTTAGAAGGGACCTCATGAGGTCATCTAGTCCAACCCCCTGCTAACAGTGGGACCACTCTCATTAAATCATCCCAGTCAAGGTATTGTCTAACCGGACTTAAAATATCTCCAGAGACGGAGATTCCACCACCTCCCTAGGCAACTCATTCCAACGTTTCACCACTTTCCTAGTGAGAGAGCTTTTCCTAATATCCAACCTTGACCTCCCCAGCTGCAATATGAAACCATTGCTCCTTGTTCTGTCCTCTGTTACTACTGAGAACAGCCTAGCTCCCTCCTCTCTGGAGCACCCCTTCAAGTAGTTGAAGGTTGCTATCAAATCCCCCCCCCCCAGTCTTCTCTTCTGCAGACTATATAAACCTAATTCCTTCAGTCTCTCCTCATAAGTCATGTGCCCCAGCCCCCTATATCATTTTTGTTGCCCTCCACTGGACTCTTTCTTATTTGCACATCTTTTTTGTAGTGGGGAGCCCAAAACTGGATGCAGTGTTCCAGATGTGGCTTGACCAGTGCCAAATAGAGGGGAACAATCACATCTCTCGATTTGCTGGCAGTGCACCAACTGATACAGCCCAATATGCCATTAGCCTTTTTGATTACAGGAGCACACTGTTGACTCATATCCAGCTTCCCATCCACCATAATCCCAAAGTTCTTTTCTACAGTACCTCTTCTTGGCTAATGTTCTTTGCTTTCTTCATTTTTAGAGATACAAGCTTGGTGTAAGGCTGTATTACAGAGTAATGGAATCCATGTTAAAGTCGGTAAGCTTTATAAGGATGAATCGCTCTTAATAAACTTTTTCCTTTTTGAACAATGAAGCAAATCATAGTCTTGTTTTGGTTTGTATGTTTCAGGAGGAGCAGCGCCTGTCAGTTCACAATTTTAGGTATGCATTCCTAATCATAATAGAAAGTTTTGATTGGTGTGTTAAAACTAGTATTAAAGCCTGCATTCCTTTTCAGCAAACTTCTGAACAATGGTATCTTCCACACATCTCTTCTGGCCTGTGCTGTTGAGGTTGTCATGGATACATATGGCAGTAAGTTGAATCTGTAAAAGTACAATATACGGTTGCTGTAGCTAGTCAGTTGCGATAGCTACACAGAATTCTTTTAATTAGTAACTACAAATGCATATTACATTTAAGTATCTGAAACTTGCAAATAGTGGATCAATAAATACAGAGGAGAAAAAATGACTTGTACCAGGGGTGTTGCTACCCCAAAAATAGGTGTGGGGCCCAGACCCCAGTGCCCCCCCCTTTAAAAAAAAAAAAAAAAGTGCTGGTACTCTGGCAGGAGTGTGGGGGCAGGGGGAGGGTTGTCAGGACCTGCCACCACTCCAGGGCCTCTCCAACCCACCCTCCATCACCAGCTACCTTTCCCTCCTGCTCCTTGATGCGCCCCTGCTGCCTTCCCAGCCTGCTTGCAGGCTCTCTGACCTCTCTCCCCTTCCCCACTGTGCTCAGCCCTGGCCACTTTCTCACTGTCTTTCCTGCCTGATCACCACCTCCCTGACCCTCCACCTGCCCCAACCTGCCACTAGTTCCCTGACCCCTGGTCCCCTTCTCTGCTCCTCTCAGCCTCCATGTCCCCTTACCACTTGCTGCTAGTTCCACAACCCCTCTTCCCCGTTCTTCTCACCCGCTCCACCCCTTCCCTGTCCACCATTTCCCCAACCATTTGGGCTCTTCCATTGTCCCCTTGGCCCTCCACCACTCTCCCTCCATACCTTCCCAGCACACCTGCTGGCTCCCTGATCCCCTCTCTCTCTTACCTGACCAGAGCTGCCTACAGGGGCAGCCAGACCAGAATTGTTTCCTGGCCAGGCTTTTCCCACCCAGAACCATATATCTGTGCATGCTCAGGGTGGAAGCTTTGAAAAAGCAGCAGCCTCGCTGCAGCTCCCAGGTGACTGCAGGCAAGATTTCAGCTGTGGCCCGCAGCCGCACATTGCTCTTGGCCCCTGCTGGCCCCACTGCCTAGCTGCAGGCTGGAATCAGCAGGGGAAAAGAGACCTACTCTTTTCCCTGCCATGCTGAACCCAGCCCCCAGCTGCACAGTGAGGCAACCGGGGAAAAATAGGTGCCAGTACACCATACTGGCGTGTACAGGCAGAAAAAAAGCCTTGCCAGGCCCGATCTGTCCCCGAGGGAAGGTCCAATTCATCTCTCCAGGGTCAGATCCAGCCTCTGTGGTTGGCTGGGCCTGGGATCTCGGGCCCTGCCAGGGGCTGGGTCAGAAATTTGTGACTGGATGGGCCCTGGATCCCTGGCCTTGGTGGGGGCTGGATCAGACCTCTGCAGCTGGGTGGGCCCCAGAAGCACAGCACTGGCTGCTGCAGCCAGGCCAGTCCCATGTCCCTGGCTCCACTGCAGCTGTATTGGACCTCTGAGGCCAGGTGGTGGCCAGGCCCTGGGTCCCTGCCAGACCCAGTTCACTGGCTTTGGGACTCAGGGCATGTGCCTTGCATGCCCAGCACCAGCGGTGCCACTGACTTTTACAGAAGATCATATCACTTTAATGCTGAATAACTGATTCTGGCCTTTTTTTATTTCAGGGAATGCTTCACAAAGTGGCATCAATACTGAAACTGATTTGTCTTTCCCATGGATTCTCAATGTATTTGCTTTAAAACCGTTTGACTTCTACAAGGTAATTGAAAGCTTTATTAAAGCAGAACCAAGCTTGACAAGAGAGAGGATAAAACATCTAGAACGCTGTGAACATCGAATTATGGAATCCCTTGCATGGCAATCAGTAAGTAATGTTTTTAAAATAAGTAAAAATATGTTTGTCTACTTGTGTGTCTACATAGAGAGAAGAAATTATACCTAATGGCATTAGATTGTACATAAAATTGCATTCAGAGTCATTAGTAATAAAATAAATTGTAAGACCAGAACTAGCTTGGCTTGTGGATGTCCTAAAAGGTAAACTGAGGACCAAACTGTCACTTGTATAAATCAGTTTAGCTTGACTGGCTGCAGTGGAGATAATTAGGTATGCATTCCTCAGATAATTTAAATGTATTACTCCCAAATTATACATGGTATTTTGGGGCCATTAAAAAGCATACAAAATAAAAGCCTTGCTTACTTGCTCCCATTCAGAGCAAAAGTACTTGGATATTACTGCTAGTGTTGCTGAATGCTGAGTTGCCTTGTTCTGCACACTTGAATCAGTTGGGATTTCTTGGTAGCTCTGTGCTGGTCTGATTTTGAACAAAGTGGCTAATGGTGGTAGATTTGGTATATGTTTCAGGCTTGTAGCAAGGAGTCAGCCTAATACATCAGGGATGAAGACCACCATGGAAGAGTCTGTTCACTGAAATTAATGCCTGGTGAACAAATATTTCTAGGTTTTTTAAAACAAATCAAGAACCTGTAGCTCTTTCCTTTTAAAATGTTGCAGAATTTGCCCTTCACAATAAAGGCAACTGTGTAACTGGAGGAATAGAACATACAAGTACGAAAGTGGTTTTCCATGACACATGGAATCAGCGAGACCTTTACTAGAATATTGGATTAAATTCTGATATTTTAAAAAAATGAAATTGGGAAGGATAAAGAAAAGAGCTAGAATAATTCTTTGAAGTCTGGAAAACCTTTCTGACAGTGAGAGACTAAAGAAGTTCAATTTATTTAGTTTATAGAGAAGGTGTGAAAGATGATGACATGATCCCAGTCAGGAACTATTTAGGTGGTCAGAAGACTTCAAGTAACAGAGTGCTCTTCAGTCTATTAGACAAAACTATGATAATGGCTAGAAACTGAAGCCAGACAAATTAAAATTAGAAATAAGGGACAGATTTCTAAATGGCAACGATTAGCCATTGGAACAGACTTCCAAAGGAAATGTTGGATTTTTCATCTCCTGGTGTCTTCCAGTCAAGACTGGATGCCTTTTTGGAAGATGTGATTTAATGGAAAAAGGTACCTTCTAGTTTCCATCAGCAGGGCTGCATGGTGCAACACATTAGCATGACCTTCAATCAAATAGTTTGGGCTGCAGCATTATATGACAAGCTGTGAGTGAACTGCAGTGCTGGAACTTGGTATTTTGGCACCTGCGGTGTGCCTGGAACAAGCAGCACGTGGAACGCGCCCTCAGATCAAGTGGTGAACAGAGCTGCTCGATATGTGCTTGGGGCAAAGCTCCAGCCACCCTGCCCTAGTGAACTGTAATGTCTTGTAAAAGAACAGCAAGGAGTCGTGTGGCACTTTAAGACTAACAGATTTATTTTTCGCATGAGCTTTCGTGGGAGAAAATCCCACTTCCTCAGATGCTTCGAAGATGGTTGAACTTACAGAAAGGAATGAAACTAAATGCAAGGGGGTGTAAAACATAGGATCAGGTCATACAGTAACAGCAAATCAGAGCAGTTGTTAGATTCAAACCATGAGAAGCCTGAAGTCAAATTACTTTTTGTAATGGGAAAAGAACCCATAGTCTCGATTCAATCCTGCTTTCACAGAATTTAGCTTGCATATTAATTCGAGTTCAGCTGTTTCTCTTTGAAGTTCACCCATCTTCGAAGCATCTGAGGAAGTGGGATTTTCTCCCATGAAAGCTCATGCGAAAAATAAATCTGTTGGCCTCAAAGTGCCACACGACTCCTTGTTGTGTTTTTTGCTGGACTAGACTAACATGGCTATCCCTTTGTAATGTCTTGTGTCACACAGGAGCTCAGACTAAATGATTCAGTGGTCAGTCCCTTCCAGCTTTAAATTCCTTTGTGAATTTATGAACATCCAAAGTCTGGAAAACGGTGCTAGGTGCATACTACTTATAGTTTATATTTACTTTTCTAATTGTGAGGGTAATTAACAATTGGAACATCTTATCCAGGGGTTTTGTGGATTCTGTCATGTGGCATCTTTAAATTAAGATTGGATGTTTCTCTAGAAGATAAGCTCAAGTTCAACCAGAAGTTACTGGCCTGTATGACTTGAAATTCTGTGAGCAAAATAATTCACGAGTGTGATTTGTATTGATTTAGAACAGATGGAATAAAAGGGCTCAGAGTCAAAGGTGTTAACACAGTATTAAACTGCTTTTTACCAAGGTTTGATCTACAGAGAGCTCAGCCTGCTTACTACTGTAGCAAAGATTTAAAAATGGGAAAAAAACCAGTTAAAGCATTTGAAATATGAAGTATTAAAGCTTTCATTTTACTTATACACTTTGTTTTCTGTGTAGCTAGAGAGAGTTTGCAAATGAAATCTGATGTTCTGACAAGTCTTTTAGATGCCACTGCTCTCCGGCCCTCCAGCTCTGAAGGCAGCAGTGCCACCAGCAATGGTAAAGGTAGCACAGTATGGTATAGCCATCGGTGGTGCTGCTGCTGGTAGGCAGTGGGACCTTCAGGGCTGAGCAGCTGGCCAACAGTCACTGCTTTCCAGCTGTCCAGGCAGCATAGAAATAAGCGTGGAAATACCATGACTGCCCCTCCTCCTACGATAGCCTTGCGACTCCTCTTTCAGTTTGGGATTCCCAGTTTAAGAAATGCTGAGTCTTAAGGGTTTTACTTGTTTATATGTTACCATTTTAAAATATCCCTGCTTTGTTACACTATGAAATTTAAGATTTAAATACCTGAAACTGTGAAATTCAAGACTTTTAAAATGCTATGACAATGAAATTTACAAAAATGGATCATGAATTTGGTAGGGCCATAGCTATCATGTTGAAGTTTCTTCCTTCCCTTTCTTTAGTCAGTCAGTATAGTCTTACCTCTACCCATTCATCCATATTTGCTTATGGAAGTCTTTTGTTGTTGTTGTTGTGTGTGTTTGTTTTTTTTTTTTTTTTAAAGGACTCCGAAAAGAGAGTGATTTCAGGTTCCATACTTTTCTTAGTTTGTCCACTAATAGGCCTAATTTCCAACACGTTTTGGTTCATTGTTTTTAGTTTTAAATTGTATTGTTTGCAAGGCGTGATTGTAACACAGGTCTTGAATTATATTAATGAACCTTTTTATTTGTACTAATTTACTCTTTCTTTTTTGTATTTTTGCCCATAACCATTTGTTGTTATAGGTTAATGGGACATTTTTATGATTTTTTTTTTAATTTACTTTTTGCTGTTTTGCTCACAATATATATAAAGAACAAGGAAATGTTTAACCATTGAAGATACTATTTGGGGCTATGGTTAGCAAACACTGAGGAAACTGATAATTTCATTAGTTATGTGCTAAGGATGCGATTTTCAGAAGTATTGAATATTAGTTTAACTGTATTCCCATTGGAGATAACAATTAGTATTAAGCTCAGTTGCTAACATGGGCAATACTGAGTACTTTTGAAAAGCTTTCCCAATCACATTTTCTTTTGTGATGAAAACTTTAGAGCCATTAGGGAACATCTTGTACAGTGCCAACCTGTGCTGTCAATTTGAAAGCAAATACAAATGGGAGAGTACAATTTGTGTAATTTTTCCTTTAATTTAACTTTGTTCAGGTATATGAGTTGCATTATTAATCTTCTTGTGCAGCATGCCTATACCAAGAAAATTACTTGTCTCCATAAGATACTGTACATTACTTGCTTATTTCAAAGGCAATAGCAGAAGAGGCACAACTAGGAGAAGAGCTGCAGCTGTAGTTTGAAAAAGGCTATTTCTTGATATCGACTTAAATATTTCTATTGCTCAATTTCATTCCATTGTATTTTGTTATATTTTCCCTGACACTATACAAAAGATGTACTTTGACTTCGGGGCTTTACCAGAGCATAGCAGTCATCCCACACGCTACCAATTGAAGGATAAAACTTCAGTTACTTTGAGTCCAACTGTGCAGACCTCTTAAAGAAACAAACAAAAACACTGATATAAAACACTTCTGAAAATGACTTGGTATAGTTTTTCTAGGCATAAAGATTCCACAGATTTAAAGCCTGATGCAGTTTGTCTCCTCTTTCTTGGTATTAAAACCTCTTATTTCTGCAGGGCAACAGAATTTAAAGTCATAGCATTTTTAGATACAAGAAAACATGTCTTAAGCTCAGATCTAAATCTTCCCAGTTTTGAGCAAGTTTAATTTGTAAGGTGAAGGAAACATTTCTATGGCAGATTAATTTAAAATAAGACGTGGCTGCTCAAAGTTGTTCAGATGTTTATATATTTCCTTAGTCCCGAGGAAACTGATTTGTGAGCAAGAGGGTAGAAAATAAGCTGAAAGGTGAGTGATAAGTTATGACGCTTCTGCGCAATTCATTACCTGTATATTGCCTCCACATGAGTCCTGTGTATGTAGGCAAGAGATTAAATTATGCATGTTACTGGGAGGTCTTCAGAAAGGATGGATAACTTGAAAGATGTAGTTCAGACTCGTAAATGTTTCTTTATTTTAAAATACTGTACATAAGTGGTACAAAGCCCCATGACTTGTGATTAAGATGAAATGCTCTTTGAATGCTAGTTTAAGCTTAATTTTACTAAATCACCTAGACTGAGTAATTTGATTTCAAATCAGCCACACAGGAAATGATCAACTTCTTTACTCTCTGGTAGACATACTGTTAAATAAAGTATGGGATTATTCAAAACTTGATATGGTAGAAAATTTAATATCTTTACTTATTATTAGTAAATCATGATGCATGTGTCACTACCATAAATGTTAATGGAAGTTTTACATGATGGGAGAGTAGATTCAATGGACTAGGTAGAAGGTCAGTGGGAATACTGGTGGATGTTTACATAAGTAAACATTGAGTTCTGTGGCACCTTAAGACATGAGGTCCCTTCCAACACTATGATTCTAAATATATTTATTGCATGACCTTTTGTGAGAGACAATCCTACTTTGTCAGATGCTTTTAAAGATGGGGGAACTTAAGGTCTGCACTAGCTAACCTCAGTAACCACATAGTTTTATTACTATTACTCTCATCTTTTCCATCCCTCCGCTGGAGTCCATGGAAATTCACTAGTGTAAAACTTGTGTGTGAAGATAGTTGAGTCCAAGTATGAACCAAGTATGAAAGCTATCCTATTTTAAACAGCTTTGTACCAATTATTTTTTTAATTCAGAGAAAACGGAATCTTAGGAGACTGAAATATTTTTGTGTGTGCTGAAACCAGAAACTTTTTTATTAGTAGTACAGTGTACTCTGCTACTATGAAAGAAAGTTGAGTGAAGTAAATTAATACAGATAATTAGGTGACAGTGGAAGGTTTTTAAAGTAATAGAACAAGCTTTATAAATACTTGCTTCATCTGTGGCTGCAGCCACTGCGGTTCCCATGGTGCTGCGGCAGGGCAGGCAGCTGCCAGGGCAAGGGAACCTTGGGGGCTGTGAGGATGCTGGGGCCCCCAGGAACAATGTCTGCTCCCAATCAAGCGGGGGGGGGGGGCGGCAGGCTGTGGGCTCCTTGTAGCTCCCTCTGCAGGGAGCTGAAAAGTTGACCCTCTCAGCTCCCCCAACACAGCTTCTTTTGCTATGGGAAATGGTCCTAGTGTGGAAACACTCCAATGGCAAAAGGATGACTGTGGATGTACAAGTGTGCAATAACTAAACTGCGTTTCTTATAACACAAAGATTATTGCAGAATAATTTTCTAGTGTAGACATGGCCTATCAGTTTTGAAAAGGTGTCATCCACTGCATTGATTCATTCATAATGAGAATATTTTCCCTCCTCTGAGTCATTTATGTCTGTACTGGAGCACTAAGGGGTCCTTTTAATTTTTTTTAAATCCACTTTAAGTATCTCCTATTCTTGAGGCCATGATCCTTCTAGATGGAAATTGTTTGGAGATCATTTTGGAAGTCATTAATGTGGCTTTTTAAATCCTTTATTAAGACAAAGGGTTCACTGCTATGCCCCACAGATACTCTTATCAAGGGCTATTCATGCACCCTATGCTTCACTGATGTATTTTTGACATATGTATGGATTAATGTCAATTGGATAAATGTCTTCAGATTTAATGGCATGAAAATTTTATTTTTTATTTAGATTTGAAATAAGAAATATATCTATTGAAGGCTCTAGGAACCATAGTGTATTAAAATTAAATCTCTGTAGCATTAAAGTTAGTTCCATAGGACCTTGGCTAGCTAGCCTGCCCTGTTTCCTTCTTCATTTGGGGATCACACCCTTAGCATTCTTCTGAGTCCCTTTAATTTTTTTTTTTCAGTGTATGCGTGCAGATCACCAGATTGGCGCTGTTTCAAACCAAGGGCAGGGAAGCAAGTTTCAGAGGCTTAGAGCCTTCGCAAAGAACACGATCTAGCTGTGGCAGTATGGCACCAGAAGAGGGCCATTCTCACTTTAACGTTTGATAAGCCACACGTTTGATCTGGCATCAAAATTACCTGGATTTCTTTCATCCTCACTTCCTAATAACTGCAGATATGTTTCTTTCTGGGAACAAAGAATACAAGATGGTTTAGCGTAAGGTTTCTTTGAGTGAATCTACAAAAAGAAACTCAAGGCACTGGGATTCTCTGCAAGTGTACACAAGCACATGCAAAACAAACAAGGTGTCCTGTGGCAGTTTTAAAGACTATCACATTTATTTAACACACATGTAAGCTTTTGTGGGTATGATCCCACTTCATCAGATAGATTTACAGTCTATAAGGTCAGAAGGGACCAGTATGATTATGTAGTCTGATCTCTTGCACAATGCGGGCCACAAAACTTCCTCCAACCTCCCACCCTCTCCTGTAATAAATCTCTAATCTATGACTGAGTTATTAAAGTCCTCAAATCATTATTTAAATACTTTAAATTACCGATAGTCCACTTGCAAGTAAGCAGTGCCCCATGCTGCAGAGGAAGGTGGAAAAACCTCCAGAGCCTTCATCTTTCACTACAGCATGGGGCATAGCTTACTTGCTGGTGGATTCTCTGTACAAAGTCTTTCAAGATGCATGAAATGGGATCTGTAGTACTGTTATATTCAGAGAAGGCTGAGTCACAAGGTAGGGCGTTTTTATAAACTTTTATAGCATATCAAACAAACACTTGCGGTAGCACTTCTCGTCTCTCAGCCTGCCTGCACTTTGTGCCTGCTTACAAGCAGAGAGACTAATGATATCTGCATGCTTCCTTTGCCGACGAGTCGGTTTCCTGTAAATGTCAGTACCTTGCTCGTCTGAGTGCAATAGGAGATGGGAGGTTTCACCTGCCATCCATGGACCTATTGCATACACTTGGGCCTTTTTAAATCATCAGGCCCCTGGGCAATTGGCCCTTTGCTTTTTCCAGACAGCAGGCCTGATGCCAGATATTTCATTAAAGCCATTTAGATGTAGTACAGAGCTGTTTGTACATGTATACCAATTAATATAGTAGTCAGTATTTACTGACACATTTAAGACAATTATATATTGAATCTAGGTTTGTAGTTAAATACCTCATCCTTTAAAAGAGGACTGTACTGTGGATAAAATGAAATAGCATAGTAATTGCTGTTGAATGCATTATTAAAATAATCCTGAGAGAAGAATTTTTTTCTCTTGAGCATATACTCTACCAGTGTGTCAACGAAACCAATTTAAGTGCACACAGAAGACATCCAATATTTTTGGATTACTGTTAGATCATAGGAAAAAGAAACCTGTGAAATAGTTTGTAATTTTAAAGACTGTGGTGCAATGCATGAGATAGCAGAGTTAAAGTTGTCTTTGCAACCTATTTTCATCTAAAATTGTTCATGTGACAAAGACACAATTAAGGAATATTTTCCAATGTAAAAATTACTTCATGAAAATGAATCATAAGGTCCAGATTCAATGAGGTAATTAAGCAAGTTCCTAACTTCGAATATATGAGTAGGTCCATTGGTTTTAGTGGGGATACAAGTAGGATTAAAGTTTTGTACTTGATGAACTGGATGTCTGAAGGCCAACTTCTGAACCTCTTGTTCTCAATGGAATTACTAACTGTTCACCATTATGAATAAGGGGTTCATTATGAGTGACTGAACACTTTAGTACTGATTTATGTTGGGCCTGATCTAACTCCCAGAGAAATCAGTGGGAAGGGAATTAGATCAAGACCTTTGAGTCCATTCTGGGGAGCTCAGGGCTTGAAACATTTGCTAACTTTGCTAGCCTGGGTCTATTTAAAACAAGACAAAACAGAACACTAAGTAGCAGTACCTCCAGCAACACTCTAGTGTACCGCTTGGTAGCCCCCAGCATGCATGCCAAAAGTGGCACAAGAGACAGTTTTGAGTGACATGCGGCGCCCTTCCCCATGCCGCCAAAACTGCCATGACCGCTCAAGTTGGCAATAGCAAGCTCCTGAAGAGCCACCAAAAGAGCCTCCTACAGCGGGTTTATTGCAGCAACAGGGGACAGGCACTCCTGAAGCACTACCAAAAGCACTGTCCATGGTGGCTTTTTTCGGTGGCAGGTGGCACATCGGTTTTTGTGTGCTATCACTGAATTTGCAGGTGGCAGCTGCTTTTGTCAGTAGAGGGAGCTGCTGGCACTGAGGAGAGGGCTGAGGAGGAGAGTTGGCATGGGGGTTGGGAAAGGTTGCCGACCTGTGCTCTAATGAGAACTGTGCCCAACACTTTTGCAGACTGTGATGGTGTGTGCTGCAGATACTGATACCTGGGTGCTAGTCTGTTAGGATGCTAGAAAGGAAGACAGATGCTAAGTTCATGCACTGGACAATATCAATTAAATGGTTTTTGTTTTGTTTTTAGACACACTAATTAACATTCAAAAGATTCCCTGGCTTTCTAAGCAGTTAGTCATGTTAATGTTAGCACAAGTTTCATAGATTTATGTATTGCAGTAATAATGAATCATCTCAGCCCAACCCTGTTAAAAGGTGCGGTCGTCTGGATGTCATTTTGATTCAAGTACAAACACAACCAGAAATTAATTTACTCAAATTTATCATTTTGACTTCAGATTCTTAGTGCTGCAGTGTTTGGGTAGCAAACTCAGCACAGGTGTGGAATAACTCATAAACAATAGTTTCCATTTTATTCTAAAAACCTATGGAAATGCTTCTAACGGTTTAAATATGAGGCAAATGTCCTCCTTAGATTCTACCCTAGCCAGTTGGTTAGGGCTAACAAAATTAGAACTTGCCCAAATTTGTATATTTGTTGAAGTGTATAGACCTTACAATTTATTGACTGTTGGGAATTCAATGAGTGAGTAAATTTTCATTTGTAAAATGTCTTTAGAAAATAATTGAGGACAATATGATAGAGAGGTAGAATTTTTCAAAAGCAACACAGGCACACAAGCCCCATTGACTTTCAGTGGGGTTTGGCTCCCAAGTCACTTAGGTGTTTTTGAAAGTTACCACAGCCACTGTCCAAGTTTAGGTCAAAATTGAAAAATATTGACCTTTGTTTCTAAAGGATTTATTTATATTGCAAAACCACTGTGTAATCTGACCTGAATGAGAAAAAATGAGGTCAAATAGAGTAAGAGTATAAGAACGAGAGGTATATTGAAGCTAATCACTGAGGTCCATTGACAGAGCAATGTAGGGGAACTTGTGCAGTGTCTCAGCTTATGAAGTGCTTTCTAAGCATTGAAAAATAAGTTAAAATGCCATTGTGAGCTTCTATGTTTATTGCCTTTTAATTAGTCCATATAAGGCTGATTTGTTTACAGCTAAAAATTTTTTTCTAACTCTGTCCCTCAGATTCATCCTGGAATCTGAAAGTCAAGTTGATTTAATCTCTGGATCACATATTATCACTAGAACATATTCTTCATTCAAAGTTTGTTTTTTTGATATCTGAGACAGAATAGTTCCAGAGGGGTAGCCATGTTAGTCTGATGCAGCAAAACAAACAGGGAGTTTGTGGCACTTTTAAAGACTAACCAGTTTGTTTATTGCATGAGTGTCTGACGAAGTGGGATTTCGCCCATGTAAGCTCATGTGACAAAAAAAGGGGTTAGTCTTTAGAAGTGACACAGGACTCCTTGTTTGTTTTACTGAGATGGAATATAGTCTAGTACTGTCTCTTAGCTTTTTGACTGTGTAGGATGCCTAGAGCTAAAGTAATTTATTTGTCACTAAAGAAAGAATTGGATGTTGAATAAGCTCAGGAAGCAGGTATCTTAATTAATTGTTTTCACACAAGTCTGACCATAATTGCACTTTAACAAATTGTGACTGCAAGGAAGAACTTCCTCTGTTACATTAAGTTGACTGTGAGGAGGGTTCATCTTTTTAGCATTGACTAAAGTGATCCTGTAGCCTCTTGAAAAGCAATGGCCAAAAAATGGTGTTTGCTCATACTGGTAGATTTCTCTTCATCTGAGAGCTAAATAATATGTACTGTATATCTGCATGCACACACTATTTATTTTATTACTGTGCTTATTCTTACAAGACCTAGAAAATTATTCCTTGTGAAATGACTGTGGAGCCTAATATATTAATATTCCTTAATAATTTAAATTATGGCCAGAGCTAAAGATTTTCTTGTCACTGTGAAGCATCTATAAAAAAGAATATATTCTTGTTTTTGATCCCAGGTGCAGATTTTGAAGACCATTAAGTAAATGCATTGACGTCAAGTTAGTGACTTTTTGAGCTCTCTTAAAGCGGAGTTAAAATATAGATTTCAGCAAATAAGAAAATACTATAAAAATAGAATTTATCCCTTTTAATCTACTTCTTTGCCTATCTGGGCATATTGCTATAATCATTTGAATGCCAGTTAACCACAGTGAGGGTTCTGCACAGGCCCTCAGTCCATGTGTTGCAGTCTCAAGGCCTTAAGTATTGCAATTCTAAATGAACCTTCCATTTAAATTAATGGAACGTTGTCCATTTCTGAAAGCATTGAAGATCTATGTCTAGGAGATGTACTATTTCTAATACATTTGGTATCAGTGAAATGGTTAAATTATTCCAGTGCTTCCTAATTTGGAGTCTTTATCACTTTTTTTTTAAATGCTCCATATTGTTGGATTGGCAGAAAATTTTCTTCCTTTAAAGTGGAATGAGTTTAGTCAGAGGTTCCCTACCTGGAATTTTGCTGTAGGTAGTGCCAAATCCTGTAGCAAAACCTAATCTATTCTGGCACCAGTAATATGTAAATACTTTATCATACCAAGAATCATTTTAATATGGAATACAAAATATAGCAGTCCTGTGTTAGCACAATTTCATAGCTATTTATTTATTGATTAGTATATGCTAATGTGATAGATCTTCACAGTGTGTTGTATGCAATGTTGTAGCCAGGACCGTCCCTAGGGGGTGGGGAACCTTGGGCAAATTGCCCTCTGCGGGATCCCCCCACCCCCTGTGCTGGGGTGTGGAGCTGGGTGGCCCAGGGGAGGGGCAGGCCCCTGCACTGGCCGCCCGATGCTGGTGACCGGGTCAGCCAGCCAAAAGGGGGCATGGTTCAGCTCTGCCGGTCTAACCTCTCCCCCCCTCCGCCCCCGGCCATGCGTTCTGCTCTCAGCTCCATGCTGGAGCAGCAGGCAGGAGGCAGCTCAGATGATGGGGGGGGGGGGAGCGATACGGGCCCCACACTGCCTCCTGGGGGCTGCCTCACGGAGTCAAGAGCAGTGCGTGTGGGGGTGGGGAGGGGGCGGACCGGCAGCACTGAACCAGGCTGCCCTTTTGGCCACTTGTCCGGTCCCTGGTGGGGGCCCCCCAAAGCGCGGGGCCCTGGGTGGCTGCCATGGTCGCCCTACCCTATCAACTGCCCTGTTTGTAGCAATGTTGGTCCTAGAATAATTGAGACAAGATAGGTGAGAAAACATCTTCTATTGGACCAGTTTCTGTGTGTGTGAGACACAAGCCTTTGACCTTACACAGAGCTCTTCCTCAAGTCTGGGAAACATACTAAATCCAGTCTGCACATAAAACTTTGGTGGCAACGTAACCATGTTCTGGTAACAGGAGAGAGCTCTTCTACCAACCTAAAATCACCTAAACAATTAGCGGCAAAGTGCTGTCCACACAAACACTTACGAAGGCAAAACCTATGTCGCTCAGAGATGTACTTTTTTCGCAAACCTGAGTAGCAAAAGTTTTGTGGCATAAGTGCTAGTGCCTTAGACAAGGTCTAAATGTCACAGCTAAATACAAGGTGAAATATGACTGTAATGTGGTGTTAAAAGGCCACTTCATCTTGATTGGTCTTGAAATATGCTAAAGCATCTGTTCTACCTTGTATTTAGTTGTGATACCCTGAGTTCACAGCTGCAGCTGGCTTGGGTCAGCAGACTTGGGCTGTGGGGTAAAATTTGCTGTGTAGACATTAGGGCTTGGCCTGAGCTTTTTGGAATCTTCCACCTTTGTGGGATACCAGACTTCAGGCCACACTGAGCCTGAATCCCTTCACAGCAATTTTACAGCCCTACAGCCTTAACCCTGCAAGCCAAAGTCAGCTGACCAACGCTAGCCACAGGTGTTTAGACTCCTGTGTAGACATACTGGTACTCTTTGTGTATATTCCTTGACCTGAAGAAGCGCTCTGTGTAAGCTTGAAAGCCTGTGTCTATCACCAAAAAGAGTTGGTTCAATAAAATATATTGCCTCACCCATCTTGTCTCTATAGTTACATAGTTTGTCATGGCAAATGTAAATCTGCATAAAATTCCTGCATTTTGCTTAGATTTGGCAGTAGAAAACTCAAGCAAGCAAAAGAAATTTTTAAGCAATATTTCATCTCTTTTAAGTACTGTTTCCCTCTTATTTTTTTGTGGGGAGCTAGCATGTAGGAGTCCCAGTCACAAACCTAGAACCCACTGTGCTAGGCACTGCACAAACATAACAAAAAGACAGTCCCTTCACCTAAGCAGTTAAATTCATATGTATCTTTTGCTGTTGAAGGAACAAGTAATATTAACAGTTCTAATTTAACTGTTGATTTGAAGTTAGTTTTCTTTTGTATGGTCTCTTTTGGAAATGTTGCTATTTAATAGTCTTATGAGCTTTTACCTACTATATTTCATATTCAAAGCTATTTACAGTCACAATCTAGAGATGACTTTGGAATAGTAATATTGCTATATGGTTAGGCTTCCAGAATCAAATATGGTAAGGTAAGCTTCTTAAGTAAAACAAATAGATATTTTCAATAATAATTAGGAATGTGTGTTTCTAACTTTATGTAAGTTTTATTCAAATTTCACTTTGAGTGATAGACAGAATTGGAGAGTCTACTTGAACATCTGATTGCAAGTATCAGTATGCATTTTCTGTAACATAAGCTTGTCTTTTCTCAAATTTCCCTGAGTTGAGTGCTTGAATTTTCAGTAATATAGTTGTTATCCTGTTCAGAGAAATCCAGAACACAAATATACTTTAAATTAAATTTTATTCCAAACTCTCTTCTCTTTGGGACAAAGCACCATTTAACATTTTGTTTAACTTTTTAAATATTTATTGATTTATAGTAAAGTTAACATCTGAGCAAGATGTGCATAATACTGCAGCTGCTGAAGAATGTATGAAATACAGGGAAATTTTAAATTTTCTTCCATTGTGTATTACTTATGCATTTGTAAACATAAATGAAAGTTGCATTGTTGCTTCATTGTAACCTGATTAATTCCTAAAAATTCCTGCATTTATTGCAGCAGCTCTCAGGCACCTGAAATAATTATCCCAGTTCTTTCTGAATGTATAAAAAGCTCACATTTAAAAACCTAAACAGCAAAATTATGACATTTCTCTGAACTACAGAACATTAGGAAGAAGGTACTTTAAAACAAACAGTTAACTGCCTTTTCCTGTCATCCTTGCAAAACATGTTCAGTATATCACCCTGGATGTCTATATTCATGTGAGAAATACTCATTTCTCATTAACAGGGTTGTTTTTCAATAGCAAAGTATTTTGAAGTTAAATTATATGACCCAAACAGAACATTTATTTAGAGATTTTAGTCTTGTTTGCTATAATTTCTTAGGCACAAGTTAGTTTTGTCAGCACAATTAAAAATCTGAAGTTTTGTTTCAACACTTTTACATACTCATTAACCTAACTGTAAATTCATTTTTCCAAGAGAATAGCTTAATTTTAGTAAACAAATCCTACAAAACATGGGAAAGTTGGAACCCGTAGAACTAACACCAGACTTCCAGTGCATTGATCAATGCTTTGAAGAATCTGAGCGTTAAGAAATCAGCATGTAAATAAAATAGTTGCAGCCTAAAATAATCGTATCTTCACAACTTAATTTTTTAAATTAAGTTTTTAACCAGATAACCCAAACAATGTGTAGACCTTTTATTTATCTTTTCATGATTTGTTAAATTGTAAAACACATTTGGATCTTACCAGTATCTACTTAGGTTTCCAAATATCAGTTTCGTGTGGTTCGAAACTGTAAGGAGACATACCAGGGATAATGTAAACAGGTAATGGAAAAGAGCATCTGAGGCATAAAAGGCAGAAGAAATAAACTTGACACTTTTAAAAAATATTTGTAATTCAGCTAGTAATTTGTTTTTTCTATAAAGTATTTTTTATAAGTGACATTAACTTTTTCCTATTTTTAATCACTATATAAACAGTTTGCTAAGATGAAGAAAGTATGATTTTTGTACAACAAAACGTTTTGTCAGCTGAAGAAAGCTGAAGTTCAGTTCCCATATAGTCTCTCCATTTACACTGTTGATTCATTGTCAAATATTTTAGTTTTTAAAGTCTGGAGCCCCTCTGGAAAAAAGTTTCCTGTAATTTGCATGTCAAAGAACCTGGAATTGTGTGTTCTAGTTGCCCTGCTCTTTTTAATTGAATTTTGAATACTGTCTGAAGTAAAATAGTATATTATGGGGTCAAAACAACAATTTGAAACTGCAATGCATAGAGTAATAGGATACATAGTCCTGACGGCAGATGCTACTGAACAATTAATCCATTTTTGTGTTCTCACAAGAGAATAAAGTATAAGGGTAATGTTATATGGCACAAAACAGAAACAGAATATCACCAAATGGACAAAAATCATTCTGAGTACCTTGTTTTTGCTTAACTTATTCCGACTTAATGTAACTGGCTTATTCAAAGTTCTTAAAACCATAGTAGAACAGGTCACATTTAAGATCAAGGGAATAAAAAATCCCACGGTTTCAATGAAGATGACAATCCTTGATAGATAGGTTTTCCATGTGGTCTCAGGAAAGTTTTCAAAACATGAGTTTTGTTCATGTCCAGTGTCGTTTCGGGAAGCAGTAGCCTGGAAAAAGCTTGCTGGTATGCTTCCTGCTATCACAGTTATCCATACTGCACAGCAGACAATTTTTGCATTTCTTTTGGTTCTAAGAGTTTTAGACCGAAATGGGTATACTATGGCTAAAAAGCGATCAACACTTATACAGGTCAAGAAGAAAATACTTCCATACATGTTTGTATAAAATAGCGTGACTGAAATCTTGCAAAGTATATCTCCAAATGGCCAGTTCCTTATTGCAAAGTAATAAATCCTGAAGGGTAATGTAAACACAAAAAGCAGATCAGATATTGCTAAATTAAGCATATAAGTTGTAGTTTCATTTCGCACTTTTAATGTGAAAGTAAAAATGTATATAGCAACGCAATTTGCTACTAAACCAAGGACAAACACCATGCTAAATGTACATGCATATAACGTATACTTAAAGGAGTCATTGGTGGAACAATTGGAGCTTACCATTATAAGGGCAATTTAAATTTACAAGGTTGAATTCCTTTAATTAACAGCCCTTTTGTTGGCAGTGCTTTAAAAGCTCCCGTAGCTTGCAGATGAATTTCATCTGTGAATGGTTTCATAAGTCTTCCATTTTACTTTAAAGTATCCAAGATGAAGCACGGCTGTTGTAAGAACACACAGCTCTGGTAATCACCAGGAGAGCATTCTTCTCTTCCAAATGCCAGTTATTACACATCCAGTCTTGGGCAATTAGAAGCATTTTCTTACATGCATTTAATTCCACACCCTTGTTTTCCCAGGTGTTAACGCAGCTGATGTAGAACTTGCTGCTTTATGTTCAACGGCAAGTCAAAATGTAGAGAAGTACTGGAAAAGCAAACTTGATACCGTTGTTCAACTTGGAGTATGAAACTGAGGTTCCTTAGGAAAAGATTTCCAGAGCTTTGTAAGATGTAGGCATTTCCAGTACATCTCTCTCACTGCCTTCTTGCTGTAAAACAAGCTTTTCAGCTTGCCTGAATGCTAACCCCACGGGGCAGAAAGCAGGCTGCTTAAAAACTCAGAAATAAAATTCCAGGGCATGTTTGTTCTTGCTGAATTTAGAGGAACGTCCTCAGATGCTGACGGTATATTATGCCTTGCTTATTCTGAAGAGGAAAAGAAAGAGCTCAGTCAACTTGTAACATGACATCACAGGGGGGAAGGACTTAAAGAAAGAATGGTTTCAATTCAGATTGTTTGCCTTTCTTTAATCTGATAATTCTGCGGGGAATATACCTTGGAGGCATGCAAATAGTAACTAGCTCAGTGTGGTGGAGTAGTTTAACTCTTTTTATGCCAGAAGTAGTCCCCTGTTATCAAAGGTGCAGTTAACATCTTTTTTACTTGTTCAACAGATTCAGTGAAAAATCCTTTTTTTTAGGTTTTGAAAGACCTTTGGGAAGGCAGAATAAGTTGCACATCTAAACATTTCATTTTCTTTGGTAGTAAAATTGTTGTTTAAATTTTTTAATGCTTAATGTTAGATCTTTAAGAAAATTTTAGACAAACTTTGGGAAGTTTGTTCTAATAGAGAGGATTTACAAGAAAGATACTAATGGATTAAAGAACTAAGATCTAAAAGTATTCAAACATCTTAGCAGATGTATAATCTTCCTTCTATCAGCAATCCTTTTGAAGTCAGAGAAAATTAATGGGACAATATTTTATTTTTCCTCTGAGAACTGTTAAAGTAGGTAAAGAAAGGTTATAAAAACAATGGAATTAAATCTGGGGTTTACTTTGAGGATGGGAAGGAGAATTTAGTTTAATAACAAAAATCATTTGTTAGCCTTTAAGTACCACAGGACTACTTGTTTGTAAAACCAAGATTCTAACTAATAAGGCATCCTATTATCACCCTGATTGCTATGCTTGTATGTTATATTCCTTTGGACTTTCCTCCTTTTTGGCAGAGGGGAAGCAATTTTCTTCTGTGATGCATCCATATTCTACTGCAACATAAATAATATACCTGTTCTGATAATTTTGTAAACTAAATCACTTATTTGTACTTTCTGTAAATTACTCCTGCTAGTCGCTGCCAAATACAGTGAAAATAATACATTTATACTTATTAAAATATTTGTAAATTTTAAAAAGAACTCCTGTATAGGATAGCATGAGCAGACCTTCATTTTATTCATCTTTTTCTGGCACCAACAATGCACATTTCAGAGTTTTAGAAGGGGAAATCCTTGTGCATATGTGTGACTGATGCAGTTCTTTGGTTTAATGTTGGGCAATCATTCCTAAACCATGGCTAGGTTAGCAGCTGTGTGTAGTATATTCCCCTTGTAAGGGATTGTAGATATTGAAGAACTTTGTGGTATGGTTTTGCAATGTGAGGCTTCACAAGCAGAGGTCAGGGCATCAGAATGACTCTGTCTCTTACTAATTTGATGCAAGACTTTCTGGCCTTCTTTTTCTTTCCAGACAGTTTTACTCTGGTTTCTTGGTAGAAGTGGGAGAGGTTCCTCTCTACTTCCTCACATTTATGACCTGGTAGAAGCCCATGCTTGCAGACTCACGTTTAACCAAGAACCTTACTCAGTTTTCAATTTTGAAGCATTTTGGTGTTAGAAAGGTAAATTAAGTGGGCTGTGGCTGTGTGTGTACTATTAACTTTCAGTCACAATGTAGATTTTACTTCATATTGTTGCTATAAGTAATGCTAATAATAGAGCAATCAATTGTCTTACTTACAGTAAGCAAAACAATTATATCTAACTATGCATTGTATTTTCACTTTCTGATGCAGAAGGGGATCTAGAGCCCACTCAAGTAAATGGAAGTCTTTCCATTGGCTTCAGTGGGTTGCAGTTCAGGCCCTAAAAGTCCTGAGCTCCCATCTCTGCTCAGTGGTTAGTGATCAAATCAAGTCACTAGTAAAAGAAAAGTATGGCACAAATGTGTAACCCAAAACTTACAAATGTGAATGCCTTAAGGTTAAGCTCCTAGATCCACAAAGATTGACAGACTGGTAAATAATGATGAGGACATGGGAGGCATATAGAATGAGCTGGATTACTTGGTAAATTGGGTCTCTTCCAACAGAATGTGTTTAATTAGTCAGATGCAGACTTCAGTATCTTTGGGTTATCCTTGGATTTTGTCAGCAATGATTAGAATTAATTTATTTATTTCCAGGACACTGATGAAATGTTGAAAGTACTGATCTCTGTGGAACTCCATTCATAATTCCCCTTTGGATGGTGATTTCTTATTAAGAACTATTTTTTAGTCAGTTAACCAGTTTTTAATGGACATTTTTATATGCTAATTTTTTAGTCAGTGTGTTGAGTGGTATTGAGTGAAATGTCTGACAAAAATCGAAGTATATTTCAGCTAGTTACCTTTAGAGAAAAAGTTACTTTAGCATACAAGGTATCAAGTGAGATGGCAAATTGATTCAGATGCATCAAATGCTGTCTTTTATGGAGTGTGGTGACATCCAGGAACTTGGGTATCTGATGTATAACAAAAGATCCAAGACCTCTGGGGGAGAGAAGGCAATGTCATGAATTTTCTTTTCCTTAACTCTGTGAAATGTATTAGTTCACGCTGGGATCACTGTGACTGTGACTTCTTGTGGAGTCTGCAGTCAGCCAGCTAATTAAGTTTCCTCTGCTCTTTGTGCCAGTGGTCAGAAATCCATTACAAAATGGACTGAGCAGAGAAACAACTTTTAGGGTCCCATGCACTTCACAGCTGAAGGCAAACTTTTTAGCAGCTTTCATATACATGCTCACAGGAAAGCTCTCACTTTCAATAGGCAATTCACTTAGTTAAAATGGGGCCTTTCATACCACAGGAGAAGCTATATTCTTGTTTTAAGACACAGAAGGTAGTTACCCTCAAAAATAATAGTTGAAAAACCCAAATCTTAAATGAGTCAGTTTCTGTAATTTTCACTGGCTTTCTATATGAATATCTGCATCCTGTTCTGACAGACTGACTCATTTTTATTCCACTGTACAAACTTGGATTATAAGAGAGAAATAATGGAAACTTTTTTTCTTGTACCCAATCGAGTTTCTTCTAGGCATTGTCATTATTCTGTCTTTTATTTCCTCTGCTATGGAATCCAAACTAGAATGTCAATTATTCCTGGAATCCTTATGGTCCAGCACTTTGCCCATAAGTGTTTTCCTCTTTCCTTTTTATTGGAATGGGTTTCAAAGTATGGGTCAAACAGCTTTTCAAATGTGGAAAGCACTTAAATAAGCCCCAGTGTGTTTTTAAATAGTTCTTTACCACCTTATTTGTGGAAAGAGTTTGCCTTTTAATGACTGCCTCCACTTCCTTAGCAAGGGCAGTTTTTCTTGGGCGTACTTTGGTGTCTGAGGCAGGAAGAAATAGCTGCAGCTTACTGAGTTGCTGATACAGTTTTAAGAGGTTTTCTTCTCAGTCTGTATCTGAGCTCCACGACTTAAGGTATGGTGGAGGATGCTACATTGAAGAAAGAATCTGTATATAAATTATCTGTTGAGGTTGGGTGCTTGATCTGCTCCCAGTGGTTGGACTTTCATTAGTAAGCCTCCTGGGGCCTCCAGAATGGCAAGAAGGCAGAGGAAATGGGGGTGGGGTGGAAGAGCCCATCCCTGCTTTTATCAATATCAGATTAAAGGCCATAAGTCTTCCCATGCTTTATCGAAGAATGGTTTGCATACCACTTTAGCTGATGACTACTATCTTAGCAGGAGCACTGCTTGTTCCAGCTGCAGGTATGGAGCAGGGAGATAGATGAGAAATTTAAGTATATTATAAGCTCCCAGCATCACTTCCTATAGCACCTGCTTCTTCCTACCAGGGTGTTGGAAACCTTGTCTTCAAGTAGAAAATGAATAGAGTTAAGTCCTAATGCCCACCTACATGTTAACAGGTAATTAAACATTTTGTTTTCCACAGAAGAGAGATGGCATTAAAAGAATTTTATCTAGTGTGTGCGTGTGTGTGTAAGTGTGTAAAAGTAAAAACAGGAAGGAATTTTATAATTAAAACACAGCACTGTGAGTCAGTAGAAATATTTCTGTGCCACAAACTTCCGGCACTAACCTTACGCAATCTGCCTACACTCTCTATGCCTTGTTGTATGAGTGAAATGGGGATTAGACTTGCTATTGCAAAGGGATGTTAGGCAGTCTTAATAACTCTTGTAAAGTGCTTTGAGATGCTTGGATGGAGGCCACAATGTAATTGCTAATTAGTATGATTAAAATGCACAGTGAATGTGAAAGTGTTTCTAAGGAAAGTTCAAAGTGTTCACATATGGAAAGATAGATTGACAAGGGAAGAGGAATTATTAAAGGATTTTAATTAAATTAGCTAAAAATGTACAATTCAAATAGTCAAAATAGGCTGTTAAGTAAATTGTAAATGAAAAGTGGTGTGCTAGTAGATTTTGTATGAAATAGCAAACCCCCTTCCCACCCACCTGGAATTATGCCACTTTATATTTGTATGCTGCATTTAGTACAGAAAAGAATTGGTTAACTGTGTGCATTGTTCACCACTGAGTTACGACCTTTGTTTCATAGAGGTGGAGAGAGACTCAAACTAAGGGCTGGTCTACATTGAACAGCTGGGTGGACATTAGTCATCTTACATCAAGCTAATTATGTCAGTATCTCTACTACAGCTTTCCATCCATGGATGTAAGTGCCCTCTGCATGTGAGGTGCAAAGATTGTCGGTGTAGTGAGGGCAATGCACTGTCTGTAGACTCTGTTCCAGAGTGTAGCTGTGTTAGTCTAGTTCAGCAAAACAAACAAGGAGTCTTGTGACACTTTTAAAGGCTAATAAATTTATGTATCTCATGATTTTTCGTAGGAGGAAAATCTCACTTTGTCAGACGCTTGAAAATGGAAAAAGAAATTATAGGAAAGAGGGATAAATACAGGGAACTATGTGTAATCAAAGGATCAGGTCAGATTACTTAATTTTATTTACATGTACTTCCCTGCATTTATCCCTCCTTCCTTTGGACTGGAAGTAGTAGATGTGATATATCTTGATTTCAATGAGGCTTTTCGTGCAGTCCCACGTGATATTCTCGTAAGCAAACTAAGGAACTGTGGTAGATGAAATTGCACAACTGGTTGAAAAACTATAGTCAAAGAATAGTGATTCTTCTTTCAGTAGTGTGCCTGTGATTGTTCCACTTCAGGTGCACATGTGCCTCTCATGCTTTTGATTGGCTATTTTCTATTAGATGTGTCCATTTGGTTTGTGTGTGTGCATGCTCTGTACAATCTCGTCCTGCATGCCAAGGGTATATATGACTGTGTGGACAAATCGCCCTAAGTTCCTTCTCTCTTGTTTGTGTCTGACACATTGCTCCAGCTTTGTCTGCTTTGTGCATGCCGCAGTATGTTTTGCAGTTGTTCTGCAGTTAATTTAGTGTCTCTAGTTAGTGTTAATTGTTGTTAGCATAGAATTAGATAGTAGTAAAAGATTTGGATATTTTTTCTCTTCCTTTCTTTCCTTTTTTCTGGGGAGCTTATTTGTCCTGGGTGGGCATGCCTTGTTTGCCACATTTCAGATGTTGCCTCTCATGTCAGGAGCCTGTCCCAATCCACAATGGCCAGTCTTAAGTGTAAAAATTGCTTGTATCTCCCAAAAACATAACTATTGCCTGGCTCTCAAATCTAGCACATGGAACAATCATGAGATCAAACTGAAACTTCCAATGATGCAGTGCTTCCTTCAAGCCACTTTTAAGGCCTGGTCGACATTGACAATGCAATGCCACCTAATGTTGATCCGCTAAAGCAGTGGTTCTCAACCTTTTGCATGTTGTAATGTACTTGGCAGCATCTCATGACCCTTTGAGATACACTAACCCACCCACCCCAGGCCAAATTCTGCAGTTTCCCCACCTGTCTGTGATGCACTTACCATTGCGTGGCAACACAGTGATTGAGAATCACTTCCCTAAACCATGCAGGTCCACTGGCACATCAGTTATGCCAACCTAAAACCAGTAAAATTCGACTTAATAAAACCACCCCTGTGAGTGGTATAGTGCTGAATTCAAATTCTGTGGGTTGAGTGAGCATCAGTGTAAGCAGTGTTCAGTGGAAGTCAGTGTCAATTGGTCTCTGGGAGATATGCCATAATTTTCTGTTGTGGACAGTCACACTGTGCTGCACCATGGCCACATAAGCAGCCTGGAGCAAGCAGGAGTGTTTCACTGTATGGTCTGTAGCAGGGCAGCCTCATTAACATCACAATCTTTCACAATGCAGCTCTTGTCTAACCCTTGAAAATACCGCAGGATAAGTCAAGAGGGATTTGTAATGCTCGCATTGACAGTGCAGAGCTGAATGGGCACCATGCCTCTCCAGCAATAGCATGAGAGAAAAAGAGCACAAAAAAAGTTTGTTTGAAATAAGAAATGTGGGGAGGAGGTACATTGTATCATGGAAGGATGGCAGTCTTCCCAAAAGCCTCTATGTCTATTTGGACTGTGGGATCACTACCCACAATGCACTGCTTTTAATGTTGTCCCAAGCAAGTCTTACAGGCATGCAGGAGCCTGGCATGAGCATGGTGTGATCATGTTCCTGTGGCTTCTGAAATTTGGTGGGTGAAAGTCTATTTGAAATAAATTGACTTTACTCCACAGTGTAGGCACACCCTACATCAGGGACCTCAAACACACAGCCCATGGGCCACATGTGGCCCCTAAAGCTGTTTCCTGCAGCCCAAACAACACTATTGTTACCAATATTTGCAATATTGTTGTATGAAAAGGTTTAAGTGGTCTGGCCCTCAAGGCTAATCTAGTAATCCTCATGTGGCCCTCAGCTAGACCTCATGCAGCCCTCATGGTGGATTTGAGTTTGAGACCCCTGCCCTAAGTCAATACAGAAGATTTATTTCCCTCCTTCCCCAAAATATGTTTGTTGCTGCTCAGATCCAGTTCCCCATCTCCCTCAATCAAGGTCTCCTCTAAGAGGGTGAAGACTTCAAAGTACTTAGTGAGGGCTCTGGAAAAGAGCAGCTTTGTCTCCCATCACAAGGAGCCAGCACACAAAAGGCTCAGATCTGCCACTGATAGTGTCGGAGGCCTTGATTTCTCAACTCAGCAGTACCGTGGAGGTGAAGGACTCGTATTCCAGTGCTGATAAGACCAGGACATCCTTGAATGCTTTAGAGAAGGTTGGCTCCAGCAGGGGCCTGCTATTGTCTAAGAAGGACGGAGACGCTCAGGATATATGCTCCTTTAGAAAGCACTGTCTACATCAGACATACAAATGGTGTCTTCATACTTGGGTCCATTGGTACTGGCAAGTGCCAAACACCTTTGGGCCCAGCAACAGTGTGCTCCTTATTTATGGTACCATCGACTTTAGCTGTTGTGTTGATACCAACTCTTCTATATTGTGGGAATTCTGCTTCTGCAGGGACTTGTCACTTTTAGGCAAATGAGTTCCCACTGCTTATGGGTACTGAATGACTATTAATAGCGAGACATGGTCTTCAGATTACTATTTCTTTTTGTACCAGAGGATTCTCCACTTTTTTCTGCTAGGGCCTCCCTATGATATTCCCAGGGCAAATCTGGACTATGGGTTCCTTTAACATTCCACCCCAGGGTGCTTTTTACACTGCTTTTGCTAGTGAAAAGCAGTCTTTTCAGGCTCTATTTACACACAGTCATTAGCATGTGAAGTCACTCCCAGCAAAGTTAGATATGGATGCTGATGAACTGCATACAGGGTGACACTGCAAATTCTTAGTCCCAGGGTTGCACCCTGAGAAATGTGCCATGGAGCACGCTGCTGAACAACGCAAGCTCATTAACAGTTCATTATTTCTTCAACGGAAATGATTCTACACCAGCCTTTAACCTGAGCAGAGATTCTCCAGATCCTTCAACCAAAACGCACTAGTTTAGATACAATAGAACAAGTTATTTACAGAGTAAAATCAGATTTTAGGTGATTGATAGCACATCAGAGGTCAGAATTATTATAAAAGATAAACATGAAAGCTGTTTCCTAAGCTTTTGTTAATTCCCAAAGGGATAGCCATGTTAGTCTAGGCCAGCAAAAAAGA
This sequence comes from Podocnemis expansa, assembly GCA_007922195.1. Taxonomy (NCBI): domain Eukaryota; kingdom Metazoa; phylum Chordata; order Testudines; family Podocnemididae; genus Podocnemis; species Podocnemis expansa. The sequence goes on from ML681992.1 coordinate 10,329,328, forward strand.
AACAAGGAGTTGTGTGGTACTTTAAGACTAACAGATTTATTTTTCGCATGAGCTTTTGTGGGAGAAAATACCACTTCGTCAGATGCTTCGAAGATGGGTGAACTTACGGAATGGAATGAAAATAAATGCAAGAGGGTGTAAAACATAGGATCAGGTCATACAGTAAGAGCAAATCAGAGCAGTTGTTAGGTTCAAACCATGGGAAGCCTGAAGTCAAATTACCTTTTGTCATGGGAATAGAACCCATAGTCTTGATTAAGTCCTGCTTTCACAGAATTTAGCTTGCATATTAATTCGAGTTCAGCTGTTTCTCTTTAAAGTCTTGATGTCCCAGTCACATTTGATGACGCCAGTCGTTAACAAATCATTTATCGAGTGATTAGAAAGATGGAAGTGCTCAGCAACTGGTTTCTTTGTTTTGTGATTTCTGATATCAGCTCTGTGTTCATTTATCCTTTTACGCAGTGATCGTGCTGTTTGTCCAATGTATAAGGTGTTGGGGCATTTCTTGCACATGATGGCATAGACCACATTAGTAGATGAGCAGGTAAATGAGCCTTTGATGGAGTAGCAAGCTTGATTAGGACCTATGATGGTACCTGTTGTGTAGACATGTGGGCAGACTTGGCAGCGTGGTTTGTTGCAGGGGTATGTGCCTGCTTCAATGTTTCTGTTGTTAGATCTGTAGTTGCTGGTGAGTATCTGTTTAAGGTTGGGTGGCTGTCTGTAGGCAAGGAGAGGTCTGTCTCCCAAGGCTTGAGAGAGAGAGAGAGGGATCATGCTTTAGAATAGACTGTAGGTCCTTAATGATCTGTTGCAGAGGTCTGACTTGAGGTTGAATGCTCTGTTGTTTTCTGTGGTGTCCCAGTGGTGTTGTGTTCCAGTGGTGGTCTGTTGTTTTCTTTCTTGGGCCTCTCCTGTAGTAGATGACTTTGGGGAACCCATCTAGCTCTGTCAATTTTTCTTACTTCCCCAGGTGGGTACTGTAGTTTCAAGAATGCTTGATAGAGATCCTTAAGACGTCTGTCTCTGTCTGAGGGATCAGAGCAGATGCGGTTATGTCTTGGGGCTTGGCTGTAGACAGTGGATCATGTGGTGTGTTTAGGATGGAAGCTTGAAGGATGTAGGTAACTATACCGATCAGTAGGTTTTCGGTACAGGGTGGTGGTGATGTATCTATCCCTGATTTGTACTGTAGTGTTGAGAAAGTGGAACATTCCACACGACTCCTTGTTTCTTTTTTCCTAAGCTTTATCAAGCTAAATAAGATTTTAAAGCAGCAATTTTTTTTCACCCCTAAACTGTCAGTAGTCTATACTAACTGGAAGACCTTCCAGCTAGAACCAGTCCCTCCTGTTCAGTGATGCTCATTATCTTTCAAGTTCCAGATGGGCAGCCGTGACAGTCTAGTTCAGCAAAAGAAGCAGGGAGTTCTGTGGCACTTAGACTAACAGATTTATTTATTACATGGGCTTTTGTGGGAGAAAATCCCACTTCATCAGACGCTTTGAAAACGCTGATGTCTGAAGTCTGATGAAGTGATTTTCTCCCATGAAAGCTCATGCGATAAATAAATTTGTTAGTCTTCAAGTGCCACGGGATTCCTTGTATAGTTTACTATCTTTCAAGTGATCTTACTGCTGTGAGTAAAGATGGGGGACAAGAGGTAGCCAGAGGCCTCCCCTTCTTGTTGTGTTCTGATTCTTTGAACTGGAAAAGTCTTTGGTGGATCATGGGTCAGCAGTTTTATTGCACATGTGTGCTGCCACCTGTCCTTCAAGTGAATTGTAAATACTTTTTTTATAGCTCCCTTGCTGGTTAATTTCTGATTAAACAGGTGCCTTTTAGCACCTGCTGGTGTGCTTTCATCTCTGAAAAAGTAGCTGGAGCCAACTTTTCTAACTGTAAAATGTTGCAATAAAATCATTGCTGTACAGTAGTCTAATTTTTACACACACAATTGTGACACACATTTTACCAGGATAATAAAGTTCAGTAGGTTGACTTTTCAAGTGGCACCTCACAAGGTATGCTTTGTACACAATATGTCATGATCATATAATACTAGTGAGCATGTGGTACAGGATGTCATATGGTGAAAAGCCCCATTGGAGGCTGCTGAAAAGACGAAGGAGACAGTCAGTTTCCTCCTTACCAGTGTGATGTTACACTCCATATCATAACAGAAACTCATCCTTGGACAAGAATCCTGATTTCTGCCATAGATTATGGTGTCAGTCTTGGATACCCTTCTCACATATGCTTGTTCCTGACACCACAAATGGCCATGCTGGGATACTTGGACAGTGCATCAGCAACAGTTTGCCAGACTTCAGCTTCATTGTACCAGAAGACTAGAGTGACGTAGGCTCCTTTACCAAACCTTGACACAAGGAAAACTTGGAAGAACAGGAGTTTAGGTCAGACAAAGAAGCCACCCCTCATACTCATATTTTATCCTCATCTCCAGATGAGGCAGTCATGCCACTGTCCACAGCTGATGATTTTGCCAGGACGTTATGACAACAACAGCTGACACACTCCAGATACCTCAGGAGGAGTTTAAAGACTCATAGTACAAGCTCCTAGATTTTTCCAGACAGCAACACCCATCAGGATTGCACTCCTGGACCCAGAAAAACCCTGTGTGGCAAACTGCCACCATCCTTCCAACTTGTAAACAGGCATATATAAAAATTAAGTCCCCCCCCCCCGAACTGAGAATTTTGTCCCCCCACACCACTTAATTCCCTGCTCATGGATGCCATAAATAAGCATGCTAAACAGCATTATTGAATCATAAGGTTGGAAGGGACCTCATGAGGTCATCTAGTCCAGAAGTTTTCAAACCTTGGGTTGGGATGCAAGACTGGGTCGCAGACCCTCAGGCACTTTTTTGTGGTACCCCTTGCTGTGGCCAGCAAAAGCCTGGTATGCATTGCTCAAAGGTGTCATTTTTGGGTCATGGGTTTAAATGATTATTTTTTTATTGGGTCCTGAGAAAAGGAGTGAAAACCACTGATCTAGTCCAACCCCTTGCTAAAATCAGGACCACTCCCACTAAATCATCCCAGCCAGGGTTTTGTCTCACCGGGCTGTAAATGTTTCCAAAGATGGAGAGTCCACCACCTTCCTAGGTAACCCATTCCAATGCTTCACCACCCTCCTAGTGAGAGTTCTTCCTAATATCCAACCTTGACCATCCCAGCTGCAGGTTGAAACCATTGTTCCTCATTCTGTCCTCCGTTACTACTTAGAACAGCCTAGCTCCCTCCTCTTTGGAGCACCCCTTCAAGTAGTTAAAGGTTGCCATCAAATCCACTCCCAGTCTTCTCTTCTGCAGACTAAATAAGGCTAGTTCCTTCAGTTTCTCCTCATGTCATGTGTCCCACACCCCTAATCATAGGGTTGGAAGGGACCCCACGAGGTCATCTAGTCCAACCCCCTGCCAAAAAAAGCAGGACCACTCCCATTGGATCATCCCAGTCAGGGTTTTGTCCAGCTAATCATTTTCGTTGACCTATGCTGGACTCTTTCTAATTTGTCCACATCCTTCTTGTAGTGGGGAGCCCAAAACTGGACACAGTAGTCCAGATGTGGCCTCACCAGTAGCAAATAGAGAGGAATAATCACATCCCTCAGTCTGCTGGTAGCACTCCTCCTGATGCAGCCCAATATGCCTTTGGCCTTTTCGGCAACAAGAGCACATTGTTGACTCATATTCAGCTTCCCATCTACCATAACTGCCAGGTCCTTTTCTACGGTACTGCTACTTAGCTGATTGATCACCAGCCTGTAGCAGTACATGGGATTTTTCTGTTCTAAGTGCAGGACTTCACACTTGTGCTTCTTGAACCTCATGAGATTTCATTTGGCCCAATGCTCCAAGTTGTCTAGGTTTCCCTGAATCCTATCCCTGCCCTCCAGGGTGTTTACCATTCCCCCCTAGCTTGCTGTTGTCCGCAAACTTACTGAGCATGCGTTATATCCCATCATCCAGATCATTAATGAAGATGTGGAACAGAAGGATACCTGCTTCATTCAGCAGAGGACCCACATCATCCCTGGTCCTCTTCTTGTTACTGATATACTTGTAGAACGCTTCCTGTTATCCTTCACATTCCTTCCTAGCTGCAACTCCAATTGCCCTTTGGTCTTTCTGATTTTACCCCTGCAGGCCCGAGCAATATCTTTATGACTTCCTAGTCATCTGTCCAAGCTTCCACTTCTTGTAAGCTTCCCTTTTGTGTTTCAGCTCACTGTAGAGACACATGACTCTCCAATTTCAGATAGTTTGCAATCATAACCAAGTGTGAGTTCATGAATTGTAGCAGGTTTGTAACCTTTAGTGAACATCTTCCACAGAAGCATAGAGAACACTTGCAGATCATCAATTAGGAGGGTTGATTATTAGCTAGAACCCCTCTCCTAAGTATCTGTGGATATCATGGATGCTGCCGGTAGATCCAGCTCCACAGCAGGTTATCATGCTCAGAATGTCATTGGTCCAGAAGTTGTCAGAGGTCCTGAGAAAGGTTCAGAATATTGTCGAAGACCTCCTCTTTGATGGCTCCAAGCTCTTCTTGGGGTCTGTATATGAATCCCTGCATGTGCTGAAGGACTCCAGGGCCACATAGAGGTTTCTAGGTATAAACAGTTCTATAGATAAGGGGAGATTTAGCAAGTTTTAAACTGCCCAGAGATTGCTTCCAGCTCAGTTCTCCGGATTTCATAGGATCACTGAAGCTATTAGAAAGATATAAAACATCTGGAGAAAAAGAACTTCTGACTCAACATCTGAGACACCTGCTCATCCTTGAAACAACAATTTTGATGGGTTGGCCAAAGGCTTGATTCCTTCTTCATCTCTGGTTTGCAAGCTATCAACCTTCCCATGTTTCCATTTCCAGCAGGCCTGGTTTTAAAACTGACAAAGAGAAGTGGGTGGGTGAGGTTCTGTGGCCTGTGTTGTGCAAGAGATCTGACCAGCTAATCATATTGTTCCCTTTTAACATGAGAATGTACAAGTTTGTGAATTAGAAAGAGGAGATACAAGGAGGCATTCTTTCATCACTTCTCCCATAACAAACCCTATAGAAAATGTCAGTTTTGTAGGGCATGCTGTCCTGAAGTAATTTGAGAGGGAAAAGTTGTTCTTTAACATAAACATCATCGAAAGATTTTATGATCTTTGATTACCTGTTATGCTTGTTTGATGGGATAGCCCTGCCATTAGGGAAGATTATACCAATAATACTAGAACAGGGGTCTCAAACACACGGCCCCTAAAGCTGTTTCCTGCGGCCCGCAATGACACTATTGTTACTGGTATTTGCAATATTGTTGTATAAAAAGGTTTCAGTGGTGCAGCTTCCGAGCTAATGTACTAGTCCTCGTGCAGCCCTTGTGGTGATTTGAGTTTGGGACTCCTGTAACTAGAGTGGTGTCAAGTAACTAAATGTATAGAAAGGCAAGGTATAGGTCTAGGTTGAAACTAAACATTCATTATTTCAAGAGGAAGCCTGTTCAAGAGAACTTCTAAATTGAATGGAAATTAATTTTTTATAGAGGGGCAAATTAGGACAGATGAGTCTTGAAATGGTCTAAAATAGAATGTGTAGTTAAGCTTGTAAAGTAATGAAAACCAACATATATTCAGTGGCCAGTTTCAAAAGATAAAATAATAGGTGGTTGTGAAGGCATACTCTGCAGTATTTACTGCTATATATTATTGTGGATAAAAAGGAGCCAAAGTTATTTGAATTGAAAGGCCCAGAGCAAGTATGCAAATAATATGGTGCTCACAATGGAGACAGTCAGCAGAAGCGCAGTGTGTGATCATCCCTGCTTCTAAATGACTCATTCACATTAAAAAAACAACAAGGAGTTGTGTGGCACTTTAAGACTAACAGATTTATTTTTTGCATGAGCTTTCATGGGAGAAGATCCCACTTCCTTTTTAATCAGTACAGGAATGGTAGTCTACAGATACTACAGATTTCCCACGTGATTTACAGAGGTATCCAGAGTGTTTGCAGAAGGCCTATCTGCAATTTAGAATGGAGCAATTTGTAGCTTTGTGATCTTTTCATTGATATCCCAATATGTTCAAGAAACTGCCATTTACAGCCACAAGTCTCCTTAGAGAGCTTTTTATTGAAGTGGGACAAAACTTAACTTGCACACCTATAAAATCAGGCTAATCATAGACTTCAGGGTAGTTATAGTTTTGTATAATAGAAGATTTGACTCAATATAGTTCAGTTCTGCAGTATGATCTATTATTCTTTGTTTATATGAAAGGAAGACAAAATCTGGATGAAAGGATCTGTTTGAACCAAGCAATATTTCTCTAATTGTACCTAGAAATGCTAAGTCCTCATATTTTCACCCATGGCCTTCTTCCCAAAATCATCATGATGTGTATTAAAAATCATGAGACTTTAGAAGTAAAATGTTTTGGGTTCATTGTATTTGCCTTCTGTTTTTTTGAGCCCTTAAAGTCACCATTTTCAGGAAGGCTAGAAACTTAAAACAGTAAATTAGAGAGCACTGATTCTCTTGAGCTGGGGCTTTAAGAAACACACCAGATCACAGATCTTGTGACGAAATAATCAGAGTTGGCAACACATCATGATCTTGATTTCCAAAAGATTGTAGCCTTTACTATTCATTTGACATCAAAGCTTTGAGCTATGGAACATGATTAAAAGTCTGATATGTAAAACTTATGAGAGTCCATATATTTCCTATAGACTACTAACCTTCATGAGCTATATTTATGTGTTACTAGTTAAGTTGTAATATGTGTATACTCCCCAAATATTTAAAATATAAAACAAGTATTTGGACTGGAAACCTTTTAGTTTCAGGAAGTTAAATAGTAATTTCTGCAAAGTTATTTAAAAATAATAAAAAAGGAAGTTTAGATAAAATTGGAGTATATTAGCCCTCTGTTTGCTGGTTATGGTTCTGTGACTTTGATGCTACTTCTCTTTGTCTTTTCTGGAATGAGTTGAATCTTTGTAAGAGAAACAGTTATTTCACAACTTCTCATGGAAAGGGGAGCTAACTTCTCTTTTCTCTTGTCTAACTGTAGACTGTAGCTTCTGTGCCTACAGACTCCTCTTTTTTTGATCTTCTGGCACTCTGGCAAATATTTGTTACGCAATATTTGGACTGCTATGCTACGCTATTGACTGCTGTAAAGTTTAAAGTCAAAATACTTTTACAAGGGACATAATCAACTGGAAATCTAATAATTTAAGAAAAAAATTAGGAACATAGGCTGTGTACAGATGATGTTTTAGGAATGTTATGAAACAAATGGAAGAGAATTAATGGATTTGTAGGCCATTCTAGTCAGAGTGGTTGGGATGCAAAGAAACACATTTATAGAGAAAAAGAGCAATCAGAAGAGCAGTTTGGGGAGGAGAGACAGTGTTAGGAACATATTAGATGAATTTGTTTGCAGAAGAGAAGAGTGAGGGGGGATTTGATAGCTGCTTTCAGATACCTGAGGGAGTGGTGGTTCCAGGCCTGTCCTTGGTGAGGGGTGAGCAAAGTGACCGTTCCAGGCCCCGTGGTTCCAGGAGTGCCTATCTCCCTCCCACTCTGCTGCTTTTGGCAAAAAGCCAAAGGCCAAGGGGTAGGGTGAAAGTGCAAAACCCAGCCTCTGGAGTGGCTGCCCCGCCTCTAGGGTGGAACAGCTGTCTAGGGGCAGAGTGGGAGAGCAGAGCCTGGCTTCTTGGCTAGCCTGCCCTGCCTCTGAGGGGAGAGTGGCTGGCCCAAGGGAAGGGTGGGAGCATGGGGCCTAGCCTCTGAGGGAGCCTGTCCCCCCTGCCACCATGGGAGGGGGGGCGGCGGCAGAGGACATATAATTAAAAAGTCTTTCTAGTACAGGAGTTTTTGATGGGAATGGGAAACTAATTTAACTAAAGAGCCAAGAAAAGAGTTTGCAGTATCCAGAGACTTTGACTAGTTACTGTGGCTTTCTTGCTAATGTGAACAGTGTTTTGTGATAGTCTTGAAAGCATGGTAGTGACTAAAAGAAGAATCCTGCTAAATGTATGGGTTTGAACTGTAGTTTATTTCAGTATAGCAGGGGTGGCCAAACTTATGGAACTCAAGAGCCACACAAGTTGGTTACGAAGTCTTCGAGAGCCACACTGAGGCATATCCACATTTTTACCTACTCCAAAATTACTACATTTTAAAATTGATTGCACAGTTTACTTTTATTGTAAGAAGAGAGCAAACATTGATCTTACAATCAACTAATGTCAAACACACTAAACCCCCGCCCAGCCCTGGCCATGGCAGGGGAACAAGGAAACCCCTGCTGGGCTCCGGCCATGGCAGGGGAAGAAACCAACCCCTGCCCAGCTCTAGCTGCAGCAGGGGAACATACCAGCCTCTGCCCGGCTCTGGCCGTGGCAGAGGAACAAGGAAACCCCTGCCCAGCTCTGGCTGCGGCAGAGAAGAGAAGTTCCCCAACCCCAACCTCCTCCATCTTACCTAGCCAGCCAGAGGAGGTGCTGGGGTGTGCTGCTCTGCCCTGACCATTCATCTGAAGAATGCTCAGGGGACCGGACACTTAAACTGTACCCCCCGGTGGTGCCAGAGAGAGCGTTTCTGGGTGGGGCCAGGAATATTGATGGAGCTTTGTTTTGGAATTCTTTGGGAGCCGCACTTTTACCTTTGAAGAGCTGCATGTGGCTCGTTAGCTGCAGTTTGGCCACATCTGCAATATAGGGTATGGAGCGAAAGGGTTTACTTCAGCAAAAACTGAAATATGATATGGAAAGTGGCCTGTAGCTGCAGGTAGAAGAACAAGAATGCTAAAGTGCCTGACTGTGGGGCTGTAACTAGGGACATGGTGCCTGGGGCAAGCATCCCCAAAGGCATCCCCCCACCCCCACCTGGGCCCAAGTGTGGGGCCAATCTGTGCCCCCGTCCAGCAGCTAGAGCTGGTCCGGGGTGGGGGGCAGGGTCTCTTCCCCCCCATGGCTGGAGCCAGGGGTTCCCTTCCTCTTCTGCAGCCGGAGCCAGGTAGGGGGTTCCTTCCCCTGCCATGGCAGGAGCCAGGCAGGGGGCTCTCTTCTCAGCTAGTGGCCAGAGCTGGGCGGGGGGGCCCTGGCTGCTCTGAGCTGAGCAGCAGGGAAAGCACCCCCACTGTCTAGCTCAGTGTGGCCAGAGCTGGGCGGGGAGCTCCTTCCCTGGCTCTAAGAGGAATGTGCCTTTAAGGCACATTCCTCTTCGGGTCCAGGAAGGGTCTGGCGTGGCGCCCTCTTTAACTGGTACCTGGGGCTTTTCCCCATTCTCCCTGCCATAGTTGCATCCCTGCCTGACTACTTTTTGGCTCCCAGACTTTTTCTGCCTAAGCTTCTTTCTTGCATCTTCAGTGTCTGACAAAGTGGGATTTTCTCCCACAAAAGCCCATGCAATAATTAAATTAGTTAATCTTTAAAAGTGCTACCAGCCTCCTTGTTTGTTTTGCTGGGCTAGACTAACATGGCTGCCATTTGGAACTTGATTCTAGCAAATATTCCTACTCTTGCAAGGGCCAGCTACTTGAAGGCTGCTTGTTAGGATCGTTGGTATTCTTCACCAGAGTTATTAATGAGCTATTGGGTCTAGCTGTGTGGTTACTTGTAGGCCTTGAATTAAGTGCTTACAGGCTCTTGGGATCTTGACAGCAGTTTCAGGAGCCTCTGATTTAACATTAGAGTGTTTTAACTCCTGCATACCAGACATAAAGTCCACAACAGTTATATCTGTATATTGTGTTTTTCTTAAAATACAGTAAAATGAAACTTGTTCCACAACTTCAGTGCTGCTGCATTTTAGTTCTCCGTCTATTGTTCCTTTTCCAAAATTCAACTTTGTCATCTTGGCATTTATTAAAATCTTATGTAGGAAGCCAGATCTTTGTCAAAGGATGAGGTTAAAAAATTGTGTGTTTTAACTGCAGATGCTGCACAGAAGTTGCTAGAATTATGAATCATTAAAACTTTTCACTTTGATACCAAATTCAATCGTATCAAATCAGAGTAGTAATAATGTTACTGTAAAACAAACAGAGTCCTGTTTCACTCAAAGACTAACAACTTTCTTTATTGCATGAGCTTTCATGGGAGAAAATCCCACTTTGTCAGATGCTTTGAAGATATTACTGTAAGATATGGAAGCAGATATATTAAATGAAACAAATGCCAAGCTGGAGACACTAGACATGAGAGTTGCTCTTTGGAAGAGGACAGGTATAAAATGGAATAATTCTAAGACCAATCAAGAAGCTAGAAGGAGAGTAGGATATGAAACCAGAGATGGAATTGGCTGTAATTGAAAAGACAACAGTGGGGAGGGCATTGCAGAAGGCAAACATGCTATCAAGCCATAGAAAATAGTGCAGGTGCAAGCAAGGGTAGTCACTAGATTGAAGCTGATTCCTGACTAGATAGCACAATGTCCTTGGTAGTGACCTGACAAGTCTGGGCTTAGTGGAGAAGCAAGGCATGGTGATGAAAGGTGATGCCAGACCATTCCCTATGTCTGTAAAGGGGTTCAAGGTTGAGAACATGATTATGAACCATTGAAAGAATTCATATTACTCATCCAGCAAAGTCTATTTTAATTTCAGTAGTTAATAGTTTCCAAAGGGGTAGCTCTGTTAGTCTAGTTCAACAAAACAAGGAGTTCGCTGGCGCTTTTAAAGACAAACACATTTATTTATCACTTGAGCTGTTGTGGGAGAAAATCTGACAGTGGTATTTCTCCCACAAAAGCTCATGTGATAAATAAAATTTAGTCTTTAAAAGTGCCACCAGACTCCTTGTTTGTTGTTGTGTAGTTAATAGATTATATCAGATTCTGGTTTCCGTCACATAAACTAGCTTGTAAGAAGTTGAACTCAAAAAAAAATGTTTCACTGTAGCGTTCAGGCTGATAGCTAATTAGTATAGATTAATACAGACATGAAACAGCTTGTCTTACTGAGAAGGAACTGATGCCAAAAAAGAGCAGAGCTTGGCTTTCACTTTAAGTAAAAACAAGCAAACAAAAACACCTCAATGCAGCACTACTTTCCTTAGCATAAAAATGCCAGAAACCTATTAAATGCTACATTATAAGGTAAGTGTCCAGCTAAAATGATCAACTTCAGTCCAAGTGATAAAATTAGTAAAAAAAAAAAAAAAAAGAAGGAAAAAAAAGGAAAAAAAAAAAAAAAGAAAAAAAATTACAGCCCTAAGAGAATAGAAGGTGGATTTTTTTTTCCTTTGGTCCATATTCTGAAAAATTTTGAGAACGTATTGGTGCATCATGGTTTTGTTGCCCACTGTAGCTTAACCTCAGGAATGTTTTCAGTGTCTGGCAATCTGCCATACAGAAGATTTTAAAGAAAGTGAAAAAGAAGAGTGAGGACTAGGACTGTGATTTCCCCCTCACATTTTCTCCTACAGAGTTCTGGATTCTGGAATAAAGTAGAGCAAGGCATGCTTCTGGAAGGGGAGGAAAAGAAGGATGAAGACAGGGAAAGCTTTGTTTCAGACTGACATGCTGTGCAGGTCTGAAGATGCCTGTTACCCGAACCTTCAATTTTACAAAATGCCTTCTGAGAGAGAAATAAAGTTGAAGTTTCTTATAACAATGCTTTGCACTGAGAGAGATTTTCATTTAAGTAGCTCAAAGTATCTTACAAAATAATTGCATAGTAGACATTCCCAGCTGTTAGCCTGATTTGTATTATGTAATCTTTTATTACGTAGTGCAATTATGCAAAAGAATCTGTTTCCGAAAGACTGAAGCAGCCGCATAATACCTTAATATCTTGCTCATGTTGAGTTTAGGTAGATTCTGTTGAGCTGAGAAGCTCAGCCTGATACGCGTTTCAGTCAGTGCAATCCTGGGGGGGAATCTATTACAGAAGACAGAGGTCTCCTGAATTTACCCATGAATAAGAAGGATGAAGGAGAAGAGTACTGTAGTGAGAAATTATTCACTAGTGCTGCTTTATTGTTTGAAAGGTTTGGATGATGAAACCTAGGAAAATGAGCACTAAGGTGCAATTCTGGCCCCATTGAAGTCTGGAAGTTTTACCATTAATTTTAAAGGGAACAGGATTTCAGCCTAGGTATCCAACCCCATTCTCAGTTCCTGTTTCATGTGTTGTGCTTTGGCTTGCCAGTGGGACTTTTAAAGTATTAATATAAGGACAAATGAAATTTCCACAAGTCCTATAGCATGGAGCTGACAGACTGCTATCAGGGAGGCAAAATATGCTATATATCAAGGAGGTGCTGAAGCCCTATATGCAGGGCTGTCCCTAGCTGGGTGCGGGGCCCTGAGCCAATCACCCTCTGTGGGGCTCCCACTCACCTCCCCGGCACTGGGGAGTGGGGCTGGCTGGCCTAGGGGAGGGGTGGACCCCTGTGTCAGGCGTCCCATGCCAAGGAGCAGGCGAGCCGGTAAAAAACGGCAAAACAGGAGTGCAGGGTTTGGTTTCTCAGCTGCCCTTAAGTTGGTGGTTGTCAAACTTTTTTCCTCGGGACCTAGCTCTGGACCCCTCTGTCATGTGGCAACCCTCCACTGAAAAAAGTGGCCGCTGCCAAAAAATTGAACAGTGACCATGGCTGCCGGGGGGGGCGCCGCCCCTCAGTCCCTCATGGCTTTCATCCTTTCTCTTGAGGCTTCTGTTGCCTCTCTGAAGTCTACACATCTAATTTGAGATCACCTACATGAAACATGCAGAGGGTGATTGCACATGCCATACTTCTGTCTCAAATAAGGAAGTATGTCAAGTCTCTAAAATTGCATATAGTAGCCTGGGTGTGTGTGTGTGTGTGTGGGAACTCCTTGCAAAGGGGGGGGTGACTGGGTGCAGAAATGAGATGGAAGTGCAGAGGCAGAGGAAGGAGAAGAGAATCAATGCCAAGCTGGAAAGAGAGCTCCTGGAAGATCCTGCCTGCTGCTGAGCCTGTCCAAGTCCCTCCAGGTCCTGGTCCCTTCTCCACTGCCCAATCCCAGGAACTCAAGCAGTTCCTCTGGGTTTCACTTTCACTTCTGCATTTCATCTGCTCCCTGGATCTGCATGAGTTTTCATGAACACACAAATGTCCACAATATTGTGACTGGACGGGTGCTAGCCCTCTCTGCTTGGTCTGGTAACCCCTGGCAGTGCATAAAGCAGCAACACAATGGGGCTATCCACTCCCCCCTTCAGATTAGGATCTTGTTGTAACTAGAGTGTGGATCTGTATCTGACCTGCGTCCGCAAGAAATGGTCTGCAGCTATCCGTGTGATATCTGCGGATGCAGATAGAATGAAGATATCCATGGATATCCGCATATTTGCAGGGTTCTAGCTCTGGGCAGATAAAAATATGTGGGTCTGTATCCAATCTGCATTCGCAAGAAATGGTCTGCAGGTATCCGTGTTGTATCTGCGGATGCGGATATAAGACAGCTATCTGTGGATTTGCAGGGCTCTAGTTATAACTTCTCCTTCCCGCAGATCCGTCCTTGAGTGGGATTTTATTCTGGTACTTAGGCCTTCTAATTGTAGAAAATAATACCATAGTTTGTAACACAGGCTCCTACTAGAACAGTTTGCTTTGCTCTTTTTAATTATCAGTCAAAAATATCTCTGGAGTTTTTATTAAAATCTAAAAGTTATAATGGTGGGTTACTTACCAGTAACTGTCCTCCTTCGAGATGGGCTGCTTGGATTCATTCAGTAATGTACTTGCCTTGGTGCGTAATTGGTCAGAAACCTTTTAGCCTTAGCCAGTCAAAACGGGGCTGTTGGCCAACGCTCCCTGGCCATCCTGTTGCTATATGTATGACTGCAGCCCTGCACCTCCTCAGTCCCTAGAAGTTGCCAACTCTGAGTTGTGGGGATAGTGGGAGGGTTCTGAATGAATCCGAGCAGCCCCATCTTGAAGAAGGGCAGTTACCAGTAAGTAACCCACCATTCTTCAAGTACTGCTCGGATACATTCAGTAATAGGGGACTGCTAGCCGTACCGAATGTTGGCAGGTGGAGTTAGGCTGTTTTCCTGCCTTCAGCATGGCTGCCTCTGAAACAGCCAAACTCCAGGCCTGGAGGAGCTGGCAGGATGAAAATGGCCTGGCCTAAGTGGGGAAGGACTGAGGCCTGTTGTCCTCGAGTGTACCCTGCTTATGACCTGCAGGGCAGAGGGAGGCCTAGAGTCACCTTATTGTTGAAAGAGGTGTGGTGGCAACATCTCAAATTAGTTGGGTGCTGCCATATAACGGACATAAGTGGCCAGTGCTAAAGCACCTGGCAAAACAGGACAACCAGGTTGCATCCCTTGGTCTTAGGTCCATGACACATGCCTTAGCTGGCTTGATAGGAAAGCTAAGGTGGAGTCCAGAGTGACTGGCCTGCTGACCTATACCAGGAATCAGTAAGAGAGAGAGAGAAGGAGACCCCTCTTCAGACCCACATAAGGGGAAAAGGGGTATGGGGTTGTATGGGATGAATTGAATAACCACCCACCAGGAACAGTTTATCTAGTGGGTGAATGCCAACACGGTAACCGAGGTACCACATGTTCCATCAGAGGCCCTATGAAAGCATGGCCACTGGTTGCTGAAGGGACGGGAAGAACGTGGGGCCAGGGGAAGTTTGTATAAGCCCGTTGTGCTAAGTGGCCAAACCAACACTTTTGAAATGCCAACAGAAAGAGAATCCTATGGTTGGGATGTAGAAGGAACGAACCCTGCTCGGCTGGTTGTGGGTTGGAAAGGCACAATGTGAAGCTGTGCCCCACATGTAAGGTGTATTGCCTCCGCAACCCACTGCCTCTGTTCACTAGGTGGGAGGTGGATGGATAAAGGGCCTGAGTGGATGGAGGCTATAAGCTTTCCCCATGGAACATACAAAAGGAGGGAAGGGAGGAATGGTTTTGAAGGCCTCCCAAGTACTAAATAGAAGGAATCATGAAGGGGCGGTGTAGATTGGGATGGGGATGTTTATTTCCCTCTGGTAAGTACCCTAGAGCCAAGGTGGACGTGGAAAGATAATCCTCCTGTAGGAAAAGATGCCACCTTACGTAAAGAGTGGGTGGTAACAAAGCAAAGGGGTTGTTTACCGCCCTGGGCCTGAACTGGACAATGCCAGGAAGAAACACGTGGATCCCAGATTAGGGTATCAGTGACTATTTGTCAAAATACAAGGAGGAAGAAGAGAACTGCCGCCAGTCAACAGCTGTACCAGTGGCTCTTGTGGGGTCAGTGGGTGAGCACCTGGCACTGAAGATTAGGGCCAAGAGCTCTTGACCACTCTCTGGTGAAAAACTTCATAATTGGGAAAAGCTGTCTGCCCAGCCAGGTGAATATTGCCCCTAAGTGGGAAGGGACGAAGAAGGCAACATAAGGGGTCTGCCCCGAGAAGGATTCCTGTCCCTACGGGAAGGTCCTGGAGTCATTAGATCTTCCTTTCTAGATGTAGAAGGTGTATGGGGTTATGAGCATTGCGAGGGGTGAGATGCCTTTAGGTTGTGCGAGTGCAGGGGCTGAAAATGACGTAACTCACTGAAGGAGTGCACTTGCTCCTGGGTAGAGACCGGGTGTTGCCCTGTGGGGGAACCAGAACCGCACTACACCAATCTCCAATACAGCAGAGTGTGAGAGGAGATGCATTCGCATTGGGGAATTGGCAAAGTTGAAGGCCTCTACTCTGGAGTAGGAAAGGACAGTCGGTGCTGGGTAGGGCAGATAGGCACTCTCTCGCTGGTTATCAGCTTCTGACCGGGAGCCTGATAAGGCAGTGCCCAACAGTATGACCCCAGGGAACAAGGCCTTAACGGAATGAGTAAGGCCTGATGGAACCTGGACCGATGAACGTTAGCGGGTAGGAGGATAAGGGGACCACGGAGCCCACCCTGACAGCAAGCTAGTTGGTGGTGTTTATCATTGGTCCTAGGGGGACAGTAGTCACCAAGACACGCTGAAAAAAGAAGGAGAGGTCGGAGTCTGGTAATGGGATGCCCCCTGTTACCCTCTTTATTTTTATTTATTTATTTATTTATTTATTTGGAGGAAGGAGCTCCCCCCCCTTCAAAGTAGAGGATCCTGAGCTGAAAAACTCTTAATCCATACCTGAAAGTATGATATGGTCCATTAGAAGAACCCCCATGGAAGTGTCACATTGTGCTGCCTAGCCGTGGCCTAATGAAGTATGGACTGTATTGGAGTGGCGACAGCTCTTCAACTACCATGACCCTGGTATTCACACTTGCGGCCTAGTTGGTGGGGAGGGCAGTGGGCCTTCGGGATAGGGAAGAATGGTTTAGAAGCCTTATCCCTGGCATGTCCCATAAGCTATTGGGGCATGGGCTACCTGGGGGGCTGCTGAGAGGGCATTCTTATGGGAATGCTGCATGGGAAGAGGGATCCCAAACGATATTCTAATAGAGCCACCAGAGGTATTTTTCTCAGGGGGCGGTTTGTGATGTGAGTAGTGCCCTGTGACCGAGTTGTGTTCCCCTTTGAACGCAAGGGATATAAGTTTGATCCCCATCTCCCTCTGAGGGCTCCATGAATGGCATGCAGAAGGGTATAAAGCCCCAGCATCACGTTAACCCAATTTACGTTCAGGACAAGGGATGGGAGGCTGGGGGGGAGGACAGGGTGCCTTCTGTAGTCCTAGGTGGGGAAAAGGATCCTAAGGAAAACGAAAATTGCAGGGCAAAGAGATTGAGAGATGTGCCTTATGGGCTGGGTGGGTGGCTGGAGGGCCAGGAGGGTAGCATGCCCAGGTATTTTAGATCCCCTTGGGGGTCCTGGGCACTGCAGAGAATGCTAACTGACCTTTCTGCAAGGAGGGATCCCCCTCGAAGGGAAGGCCCATTATGACTTGCTGGGAGAAGAGGGGTGTCCTTGCCTCCCAGAGCCATGCTGCTCGTCTCAGGACCACGGTGGAAGCCATGCTGCGGCTTGCCGCGTCTGAGGCGTCCCAGGTGTATAACAGCAGGTCTTGGGACACCAGCCTACCTTCTTCAATAAAAGCATTGTAGTCCACCCTGTTCTCTTGGGGGAGTAGATGCCTAAATTTATTCATGGACTCCCATATGTCCATGACATACCTGGTCACCAAAGCTTGTTGGCTCGTTATTCTGAGCTGGAAGGCAGAGGAGGAATAAGCCTTCCGGCCTAAGAGGTCTAATTCCCTCATCTTGTTAGACCTTTGGAGAGGGTAGTGGGGAAATTTGTCCAGGGCCTAAGGCTGCTTCCACCACCCCTTGAGATGGTGTTGGGTGGTAGGCGAAGAAGGGAAAATCTTCCGCAGGGGTCTGGTACTTCTGTCCCGCGGTATCGGTGACTGGGGCGATGGACCCAGGAGTTTGTCATCGTGCCATAGCAATCTCCTGCATGCTAGGGTGCAGGGGAACTGTTAGGGACTCATGGGAGAAAATACCACTTCATCAAAGTGTCTGGCGAAGTGGGGTTTTCTCCCACAAAAGCTCATGCAATATAATAATTTGTTAGCACAGAGCAGTGGTCCCCAACCTTTTCTTTGCTGTGGCACACCTTGATATCTTTAATTATTTTGAGGCATATAGTCTTCAAATGAACTCATGAATATTCATGAGCCCATCAAGAACTCTTCGAGTACTTTTTCAAAAAGTTCTGTGGAACACTTGCTCAGGCCAGAGGGCACACCTGTGTGTCAGGGCACATTGGTTGGGAAACGCTGAATTAGAGGTTATCAAACCATTAGTTCTGTGGATCATTTTGGATATGTTTTCACTGACAGCAGCAAATTTGTTGCCATCTCATTGATTTATCTCCATTGATTGAGTGGAAATGAAGACCCGTTTGATTGATTCAGAAATTGATTTAATAAAACTTCCTCAAAAAACTGCTGCATCAGCAGGTACACATTTCCCATTGGCTCAGCGTGGTGGAGGCAATTTGCAGAAGGGAATTTAGGAAATTGGCATAAATTACCAAATTATTCTGCATAGTGTGCATGACACCCATTGGCTGCAACCAAAATTTGGCTGTCAGTGTAGCCCAGGCCTTAGTAAGATAAATGTCCTACAATAGATCTGCCTCTTGTTCTAGTACCCCATCCTCCTATCGTTTGGTTTTCAAAAACAATTATTTATGTGGACTATCAGGAAGGGGTCTGGAGATATAGTTTTAGAAACACAGTTTTAAATCATTTTCTGAAAAATAATCAATGTAACTGGAGGAATTGTTGCAGATAGTATGGAAGATTCAAATCAGGTTGTATACTGGTAGGTTACAAGTTACTCATAACTTAGGAGGTTATATCAATATTGACCGGGTTTGCATCTGAACAAATACCTTTTTGTGTCATAAAAAAATAACACGTATGCATTTCACAGTATGCTTCAGTAACTAACAAGGGACCTTTAGCTTTCTTGAGGACCCAGGATTCCGTAATGGACTTTTCAGTATATGATATTTTATACTCTATCACTTCTTAGGAATAACCCATACAATATAGAGACTGAAGATTAGCATGTTCCTTCCCTTCTGCATTATTTCTCAAATCTTTGTAAAATAGAAGCAGTAAATGCAAATTCATTTTAAAACATGAATTCCAGCATCAGCTCTAGGGTTGGGATACCGTTTGTTTGGTATAGCCAATTAAAGGAGTAGATTGCTTGACAGTGAGATAGTCTTCAAGGGATAGAGGGAATGAAATTGTAGCTGGGGGAGAGGATGACAGATACCTTTTAGCATTATTGATAAAAGGGAAGTTAATAGTAACATCTCCCAGGGGTCAGCAACCCCTAATATGTATGCCAACAGTAGCATTCAAGCCCATTTGGAGTGGCATGCAGTGCTTTCTGTGGTCCCACCAAAATTGCCCTTCTCGCCTCTAAAAGCCACTCTGGACAGCTTCTTTCAGCAGTGGCTGGGTTGGGGGGGGGGTATCCCCAGGGATGCTGCTGAAAGCCATTCCAGGTGACTGGAGATGCCTGAGGGTAGGATGTCCACAGGCATGCCTCAGAAAGAAGCTGCTGGTAGTGGCTTTTCTCAGTGGTGCAGCTTCTTTGTGTGGCATGTCTGGGGACCCCAGCTGTCATGGAAAGAAGCTGCATGGAGCAGCTTTCAGCAGTGTGCCTTGGAGACCCAGCTGCTGCCAAAAGAAGTCGCCTGGAGCAGCTACTTTTGGTAACAGCTGGAGCATTGGTCCCCAGGCATTCTGGAAAGAAGCCACTCCAGGCAGCTGCTTTCTGCAGTGTGCCTGGAGACGCTCACCCCTTCCCCAGCCATGGCCAGCACTGAATTTTCAGATGATGGCTGCTTTTTTTTCCAGTGGTGCAGGCCATCAGCACCAGCTGAGGGGCTCATGTAGGGGTTGGCGAAGGTTGCTGACTCCTAGAGAATTATAAATTGGGACTATAATGGAAAAGAATGTGTTTGGTATATGTTAAAATACATTTTAGTTAATGTTTTCTAATATAAACCAAATGTGAATGAAATGAGAATAATATTAAATTAACTCCAGCATCTCAAGATAAAGTGTTTATTTTTTAAAATTCTTTGTGTTTCGCTATCTAATGTTAAGAATATATAGTCCTGTGTCTTGAAAATCTCACTTCCTGTGTCTTGAAATGTCTTGTTCTTCTTTCAAGATAACTAAAACTCACTGATCAAGACATTTTTTCATGCATTTTTGGATAACTTAATTCTATGTGAATTATCCCCTTTCCTCCCAGCTCTCATTGAGTCTTATCTTGATTTTTGAATAATGACTTGTAAAGTAAAATTGGTTAACTGCAGGCATCTGTTAAAATCATTCAGCAAATTGCTTGGAAGCCATGCAGGTGTTTTCTGCATTGAAAGCTTATAAGAATCATAGAATCATAGAATCCTAGGGTTGGAAGGGACCTCATAGGTCATCTAGTCCAACCCCCTGCCAGAGGCAGGACCACTCCCACTAAACCATCCCAGTCACGGTTTTGTCCAGCCGGGCCTTAAACACCTCCAAAGATGGAGACTCCACCACCTCCCTTGGCAGCTCATTCCATGATGATGACCAGATTTTTGTCTCCTTTAAGCAAACACTAGGTTGATGAAGGAGTGTAGTCTCGAGACTTCTATTCATTGATACAGTATCATACCAGCAACTTACCTGGCTTTAGGCATAACTTCACTCTAATATTTTCCTCTTTTAGACAATAATGAAGCATCTGATGTATTTCCGTTCTGAGTTCTAGAGCAGTGTCTCTGTACCAGCGTTTTGTACATAGTGAAGGTGTTCCATGCAGGGCCGGCTCTACTATGAGGCAAGAGAAAGGCATGGCTTCAGGTGACAGTTCTTAGGGGCATCTAATCCCCCTGAAGATCAGGCTGGCTCCTGCCTC
Source organism: Podocnemis expansa (assembly GCA_007922195.1). NCBI lineage: Eukaryota > Metazoa > Chordata > Testudines > Podocnemididae > Podocnemis > Podocnemis expansa. The sequence goes on from ML681992.1 coordinate 10,349,699, forward strand.
TTCGACTCTTTCCTAGCAGCTCAGGCAGTTAGTCAACCAGCAGCTTAAGTCATGTAGGCAGAGTGCACTTTAAATCCCTCTGCAGGCAGACACTGGAGATTTATGCACTTTGGAAAACTGTTTTCAACCTCCATGAATGAGATGGAGGGGGTGCCAAATCAAAATTTGGCTTGGGGTGCCACAATCCCTTGAGCTGGCCCTGGTTCCATGACCCAGGGGGGCGAGGTGGACGGGGAGAGCACCGTGGCGAGCTGACACTTACCTGGGAGATTTAAAATGCCCCAGCTGCAGCAAAGCTTCCAGGTGCACATTGGTGTCCACCAACACCTTGCTCCTTTGCTGTGACTGGAGCTTTTTAAATTTCTCACAGGAAATATAAAATGCCCCAGCCGCAGCAAGGCTTTGCCTCGCACTCCTGCCAGCCAGTGCTCTTAATTCCCATTTATTTTCAGTTTTAAGTTATGGACATAACCATTATGTATATATCTATTTTTTAGAAATAAATGCATGTTATATTTGTAAAACTGTATTTAGTTTCGTTTCCTGAACTGTTTTTGCAGGAAAGAATAACAAACAGATATTACAAACATTACAGCCAGTATATATCTGCTTTTTCAAGAAAGTTTTCATCCGCTGTTCCGCGTAAAGGAATTAATTCCTTTAGAACAAACAAGGAATCTTGTGGCACTTTTAAAAACTAACAAATTTATTTATCATATGAGCTTTTGTGGGAGAAAATCTCCTCTTTATCAGATGCTTTGAAGATGGGGAACTTTCCTCTGTCTGCTAAAGGTTGAGAAACACTGTTCTAGAGACAGGAAGTGTTTAGGGAGTTAGATATTGCTAGTCTAAATAGTGTAATTTTTAACTTCCACCTTTGCTTATGTTAAGAAACCAAATTATTTTCCTGTCTCTAGAGTTGAGCTCCCCTTCTCCCCCACCCTCCCCCCAATACAGTGCAACTGGGAAATGCATGTTGTCCATAGGTGACTACCATAAAGGTGGGGTTTTAGGTTGAGGGAAGAGTAGGATCTGGCTTGGATTTTTTTGTTTTTGCTTGTTTCCAGAATAATCAAGGCTCTTCAGAGAACTTTGAAACAGACTGTGACTACTGTCTTTCTAAAAACTACTGACTGCAAAGTTTCCAAGAATACTGATGTCTTTAGTTGGGTTTAGATATATACAGTATGTAGGCTTGCTTTGCTAATGAAGAAATTAAAAACATCTGAGACTTGAAGTGGTGTACACAGTAGCAAGCTTTAATCAAAAATCTAAATGGAAGGAGGCATTGTATCTGGCCGGTACAGGAAGAAAAATACCCCCCAAATGTTCTTTTAATTTGAAGGCTACACATAACTCTCTCTTTTTGAAATTGGCAAATTTAATTAGTGTGACAAGTGTATTTGAGTACACGTGTGGTTCAAAACCAAGCAGAAATTTTGTCACGTATCTCCCAACTAAGAAAATAGGGTGACTCGCTGAATCTTAAAGAATTTATTTTCTCCTGTAACAATTGGTTCATTCCTTAAAAACCGTCATCACGGCTAGATATTGTTTCTTTAAAAAGTCTGTTTCAAAGTCTATTTCATCATCATTTCTGAGAGTCCTTGTTCTGATTGGGTAAGATACGGTGTACTTAACAGAGCTGGATTTTCTGCTGTGAGAAACAAGTGATATAAATTCAAGTTGTTTCTTGTGAAATCTGGGGAGGTTTCTTGGCTTTAATTTTGAAAACAAAACAAAACTCAGAGACTTGCACAAATATAAACAAGGAGTCCCGTAGCACTTTTGAAAACTATTATTTCTTCGTCGAGCAGTGTTCTTGACTGCTCCACTGAAGGTCTTCGTGCGGCACCGCACTCCAGCTCGGAGATTTTTCCTCAGCAGTGGCTCCATCAGCGGGGAGAGACGGGGACGGCAGTGATAGGCTGGAGTGCTTCCCGCCCTGCTGACGTCACCTGTGCGATCTCCCCGCTGCCCTCCTCAGTTCCCTCCTACCGCCTCCGACTCCAGACGGAGTCTGCGGTGGCTCCAGCAATCCTACCTGTAAAAAAAAAAAAAAAAAAAAAAAACCAAAAAAAAACCCCCCGAAGATGTTAGTACCTTTTAAAGTAAAACCAACAATGACAGAACAATCGTTAAATTCAAGCGGCCAAGCTGACAACCCCAGCGGGGTTCAAATGCTGCGTTTCATGCAATGAAGCAATGCCAGCGTCAGATGGACACCTAGCCTGCATTAGGTGCCTGGGAGAAGGTCATCTCTCCCAAAAATGTCAGCACTGTAAAAACCTCACGGCCAGGACACGAAAAGACAGGGAGCGTAAACTGAAGCTCCTACTGTTGGAGCGGGCTCCTCGCCCCGCGTCGGACCCGGGTGCCTCTCCTCAGTCCCCTGAGGGAGCGCAAAAGCGGCGTTCAACACTGTCTTCGCCGGTACCTCCTAAGCGTGACAGAACCGCTCACACAACAACTAAGGAGCTGTTGAAGGGTCCTCCCTCAGGCATGGCAACCCTCACAGCCTCCGGCAAAACTGCCTCAAAAATTTCGAAAACAAATCGCACGCGCTCTGCCAAAGCCGCAGCAGTCCCAGCGGTGCCGACGGGCTCTCCAGCGGTGACTCCGGCCCCGCAAGCGGCGGCACCGCTTGCACATCTGCCGAATGCACCGGCCGCCTTCCCAGCACCGGGCACGGCACCGCCGAGCGCACCGCACCTGGTCCCTCACTTCTTGCCACCGGCATCGGCTCCGCTCCACGCTCCGCTGCCGTTGCCGGCGCCGCAGCCCGACGCTACAGGCAGCACTGATCAGCGGGCGCATTGCAAACATAGAAGTAAAACAAAACACATTGAGACCAGGGATGTTCTAAGCATTCATTCTGCCCCCGAGTCGCCTTTATTCGGATCGGACTCTTCTCAACCTAGTCCACCCTCAACTCCGGGGTCCTCCTGCCACTTGCCTTCCTCTGCCCCCTCTAGCCCTAGATCGCTAGAGCCAGCAGATCCAAAGACTCAGCAGCCTTCGGTCCAGAACCCTGCACCGGTCTTTTCATGGCCGTATCCACCTTATTTCTATCCCCCCTTCCCAGGGATGCCTTATACCAACTGGCCAAGTGGCACTGCGGCGACGCCTGCAATGTACCCTTATCTCCCAACACAAGTTAGCCCAAGTCCACAACTACAGCAGCAACCACAACCTGCGGGGTCCTCAGCACCATCATCTTCATCAGACTACCCCGAGGATCCAGATGTCCCCACTCCTGACATCAAAACTGACGACTTAAGGCAATTTCGCGAGCTCTTTAAGCGAGCTGCAGAAATCATGGACATCCCGCTAGACTCCCATACCACGACTCAACATAAATTATATAAAATCTTGCAAACGACAGGATCTACTAAGCTGGCCCTACCAATGGATATTGGTATCTTGGAGCCTGCAACTAATCTTTGGCAAACGCCGGCATCTAATCCCCCCTCTAACAAGAGGGCAGACAAAAAATACTTTATCTCTTCTACGACTTATGAATTTTTGTTCACGCACCCCCCACCAAATTCTTTAGTGGTGGAGGCGGCCAATCAGCGTACCAAACAACCCTACTCTAGATCCACCCCCACGAACGGGGACGATAAAAAACTGGATATGCTTGGTAAGAAGGTCTATACCTCCGCGGCGTTACAACTACGAATAGCCAATTATACTGCACTGCTTTCTAATTATGATTATCACCTTTATGACAAACTTAAGGATTTCACTGAGGATATCCCGCATGACAAACGTGAACAATTCCAATCGCTACTTTCGGAAGGTCACCTGGTCGCAAGGACAGCCCTGCAAGCATCCTTAGACATAGCAGATGTCGCCGCCAGGTCGCTCGGTACAGCAGTTGTCATGCAGCGGGCCTCCTGGCTCCACTCAGCTGATCTACCCAGGCAGCTACAACACACAATTGAGGACCTTCCTTTTGAAAAAGACAAATTATTTGCCCAAAAGACAGACGAGGTAATGCACGGCTTAAAGGATTCCCGTGCCACACTGCGTACGCTTGGCATTTATACCCACTCTTTCCCAAATAAACGTTTTCACAAAACCCAAACTTACAATTCCAGGCCTCCACACTATCAACCTAACCGTCGGTCTGACACTTATAGACCAAAAGCTCGTCAGTCTCGCAGGAAATCAAACAACCCATCCCTGCATACGTCACAACCTTCAAAATCAGCACAACACTTTTGACGCTTTTGTCGAGAGAGCTGCCAACCACAACGTAACAGACCAACTTCAGTCACCACTCAAACATCTGATCTTCACGGACAGACTACAACCCTTTGTCCAACAATGGCGCACAATAACATCGGACAAATGGGTGTTAGAAATCGTTCAACGGGGCTACTCCATACCGTTTATCGTACGCCCCAAATCCCAATACCCCTACCCGTCCCTTTTCAGGGACCCCACACACGTACAACTTCTTCAAGAGGAGGTCCAACACCTCCTTTACATTGGAGCAATCGAAGAAGTTCCCAACCATCAGTGGGGACAGGGTTACTACTCCCCATACTTTCTCACGAAGAAAAAATCGGGAGGGTGGAGACCAATCCTAGACCTCTGGCGCCTCAACCGTTACATCCAAGTAAAAAAATTCAAAATGGTGACTCTAAACACTGTCCTTCCGGCGTTGCATCAGGGGGACTGGTTGGCCTCTCTCGATCTCAGGGATGCATACTTTCATGTCCCCATCATTCGGGCTCATCGCAGATTTCTACGCTTTATCCTTCTTTCCAAGCATTACCAGTACAAGGTTCTGCCATTCGGCCTCTGCACGGCACCCAGAGTCTTCTCCAAGCTCATGGCACCAGTAACCGCATTCCTCCGGAAACGTTGTATCAACATTTTCCCCTACCTGGACGATTTTCTCCTAGTAGGCCCCTCATTCACTCAGGTGCAGCGGGCAGTTCGACGTACTCAGGACTTGTTTCTCGTTCTAGGCTTGAGCATAAACTACACCAAGTCAACACTGAAGCCCACGCAAATCATTCAGTTTATAGGGGCAAGCATACACTCCCCTCTAGGAAGGGCATTTCTCCCTTCCGACAGGTTCCACAAAATAACTCAATTAGTTCAGTTACTCCAAAACTCCAACTTCACCTCTGCTCACAGCTGCATGGAGCTGCTGGGACACATGTCAGCAACTACTTACCTGGTCACACATGCTCGTCTACGCATGCGTCCATTCCAGCTGTGGTTCCTGTCTCGGTGTTGCACGTTCAACTGTCTATCAACATATTGCTAACCATACCACCTTCGATCAAACGCACTTTGGACTGGTGGACAGATCCAAACAACCTGTTACGGGGCGTACCCTTTCTACCGTCGCAACCGTCTCTCACCATCACTACCGATGCGTCCCTCATCGGATGGGGAGCTTTCCTCCAGCAGCAGACAACTCAGGGCCGCTGGTCACCCGCGGAATCTCTTCTTCACATAAACATTCTCGAACTCAGAGCAGTCTTACGTGCATGCCAGTCGTTTCTTCCCACCATCGCAAACAAACATATCAGAATCCGCACGGACAACATGACGTGTATGTGTTATATCAATCGCCAGGGCGGGACCAGGTCTACCCTTCTTTGCCTAGAAGCAATGACTCTTTGGAACTGGTGTATACAATAAAACATCCACCTCTCCGCCGAATACCTACCTGGCAGGGACAACACACTGGTGGACTCCCTGAGCCGATCCTTTTCATCCCACCACGAATGGGAAATTCGCACCGACATCTTACACGACATCTTCCTCCGTTGGGGATTCCCCACCATGGACCTGTTTGCTTCCGAAAACACAGAAAATGCAAACGCTATTGTTCCCGCACGGGAATTGGTCATGGATCCAGCGGCGATGCCTTCCTTCTCTGCTGGGGAAAGAACTTACTTTACGCATTTCCCCCAATTCCAGTGATTCCCAGAACCCTCCGGAAAATCCAGGAAGACAAAGCACGAGTAGTACTCATCGCACCATTGTGGCCTCGCCGAACCTGGTTTACTCTTCTCCAGACCATGTCTATAGTACCACCCATTCCCTTGCCCCTCCTTCCAGACTTGTTGTCGCAGAACGACTGAACACTTCTCCACACCCATCTGGACAGGCTCCATCTGACAGCTTGGAACCTAGATGGTTCACGGACATAGAATTACAGTGTTCACAGGACGTTCAACACATCCCGCTAAACAGCAGGAAACCGACGACCAGAACTACTTACCTGCACAAGTGGCGTCGGTTTTCCTCTTGGTGCGCGCAGCATTCTCTGGATCCGCTCACAGCTCCGGTGCCTCGAATTCTTGAATACCTTGTCAACCTGAAACAAAACAATCTGTCAGTAAACTCCATAAGGGTCCACCTCGTAGCAATTTCTACCTTTCATGAGCCAGCTCATACAACTTCCCTCTTCGCTCATCCAACGGTCAAACGTTTTATGCAGGGTCTGCAGAACCTTTTCCCTTATGTGCGTCCTCCAACTACCCCATGGGACCTCACAAGAGTCTTAAAGGCTCTGACAAGGCCTCCCTTCGAGCCGCTTGCCTCTTCAACTCTCCTACAGTTGTCGATCAAAGTAGCATTTTTGGTGGCAATCACGTCGGCCCGTCGCGTGGGGGAAATTGCAGCACTAATGGCCCATCCACCCTACACCATCTTTTATAAGGATAAGGTCTCTTTACGACTCCATCCCAAATTTGTCCCTAAAATCTCTTCGGCCTTTCACCTTAATCAAACGATTCACCTCCCAGTTTTCTGTCCGAAACCCCACGCTACACCACAGGACCGTCTACTACATACCCTCGATGTTCGTCGAGCCTTAGCCTTTTATTTGGAGCGCACCAAAACATTCCGGAAAACACCTCAGCTCTTTGTATCTATCGCTGAACGCTCTAAGGGCCAGGCCATTTCCAAACAACGAATTTCTTGTTGGATTGCGATGTGTATCCAGACTGCATACACAACTTCACAGCTAGTTCCTCCACACAACATTCGGTCCCATTCCACCAGATCCATGTCATCTTCCATCGGTTTCCTTACCCGAGTACCTCTCCACAAGATATGTCAAGCTGTTACCTGGGCGTCATCCGAGACTTTCGCAAAACATTATGCATTAGACCACCTCTTGGCATTGGACACAGCGCTGGGACAAGCAGTCCTAAATACCGCATGGGACTGTTAGCTCGAAGCACCCACCTCCAAGCACAACAACTGCTACATACTCACCTTCAGTGGAGCAGTCAAGAACACTGCTCGACGAAGAAATGGAGGTTACTCACCTTTCGTGCAGTAGCCGAAGTTCTTCAAGATGCGTGTTCTTGACATGCTCCACGACCCACCCTCCTCCCCTCTACTTCGGAATTGCCTACACCAGGTCTCCGCGGTATGAGGGAACTGAGGAGGGCAGCGGGGAGATCGCACAGGTGACGTCAGCAGGGCGGGAAGCACTCCAGCCTATCACTGCCGTCCCTGTCTCTCCCCGCTGATGGAGCTACTGCTGAGGAAAAATCTCCGAGCTGGAGTGCGGTGCCGCACGAAGACCTTCAGTGGAGCATGTCAAGAACACGCATCTCGAAGAACTTCGGCTACTGCACGAAAGGTGAGTAACCTCCATTTATGCAATAAATAAATTTGTCGGTCTTTAAAAGTGCCACGGGACACCCTGTTTGTTTTGCTGAACTGGACTAATACAGATGCCCCTTTGGAACTTGTGCAAATATATACGACATACTGAAGTGTAAATACTGTGGAGATAGAGACAACAAATCTGCTAATTATTTCAGATAAAAACTCTTTTTTGCTTTTGATTGTAAGAAAACATGTATTTTATTTGAGTTCCATTTAATCTTAGGCCCTGAATATGAACCCTTTAGTTCCTGGGAATTTTTCTTTGCACTAAGGACCATTATAAAGTAAAGTCCTAGACAAAAGTACTTCTACATAACTGGAACAGAGACATTTATCCCAGCTGTTTATTAGAACATTTTAAGAAGTAATCTTCTGTGTTTTAAAAACTGGTCTAACATCTAAGTTGTTTATGGAATGTTATCACCAGTTTGCTGAATATCTTTATGTTATCCCCGTTGGCATTTATCACTTAAAATGAAAGTCACTATCCTTGCATTAAAGATCTGTAACATACCTTTGTAGTTAAAGATTAAAAATTGGGGGATGGTGGTGGTAAAGAGGGTGTCTATTGAAATTAGTTTAGGCTTCTTGTTCTACGAATGCCAGAAAGGCGCACATTATTTCATAGATCTGGTTTTTTAGCTATAGCAGCTCTGACTTCTTACCAGTTTATTTAGGATTGTTCTATTGGAACTTTTGTCAAAATGCTGTGTACAAATGTTTGGCTTCACTGTGCTAATGCTGCTAGTCTTTGGCTATGTCCACACATAAGCCCTTGTTTCGAAACAAGCCATTTTGAAATAATGCCTTATTTCAAAACGCCTTATTTCAAAATAACAAAAAAGCTATTTTGAAATAAGAAAAAAAAGCGAGAATGGAAATAGCATGTCCACACAGTGGACATGCTATTTCGAGATGGGGAGTGGAGGAGCAGGGAGGCTTGTGCTGGGCCGGGGCACCCCACCCCTGGGATTCCCCAGCCCCCCCGCCACCCCCGTTGCAGATGGGGGGGGCTTCCCCTGCCCCCCCACCACCCCTCCCACCGGCGGGGGGGCTTCCCCTCCCCCCCCCCCCCGCCCTGGCAGGAGTGGGGGGCGGACTCTGGGGAACCCCGGGGGTGGGGCGGCCCTGGCCCCACCCTCGGCAGGAGGGGGAGGCGCCAGGGAACCCCGGGGGAGGGGCTCCCCAGGCTTGGGGGGCAGCCCCAGCAGCGGAGTGAGCTACCCCTGGAGAGGCCACCCTGCAGAGGCTGCAGTCCCCTTGACTGGGCTGCGGGGCCGGCAGCTCCCCCGCAGCCCGGGGAGGGGGCAGAGCCCTGGTGGTGGCCCAGCCGGCTTCCCTTTGCCAGGGGTGGGGGGGGGGCGAAGGGGGCTGAGGCACCCATCCCCCCCCCTGCTCCCAGCAAGGGGAAGCTGGGGGGAAGCCGGCTGGGGCACCGTCGGACCCCCTGCACTCCACTCAGCACCCTGGGAGGAAGGTCCTTGTTATTTTGAAACAATCCTTGTTTCGAAATAACTTGTCCAAATGGTGTTATTTTGAAACAACTGGTTTCGAATGAACCCTCCTTTTGAAAGCAAAGTGGTTTAAGCTGTTTTGAAAGGAGGGCTCTTGTTTTGAAACGAGGAGATCCCTCCTTTCGAAATAAGAAAACATCTGTGGGCATAGGGACTTTTATTTCGAAACAACCAGTGTTGTTTTGAAATAAAAGCCCTGTGTGGACATACCCTTTGTTTCTTTGTTTCTGAAATGTTTTCAGGTTATCCAAGGTGCACCTTGCACATTGCTTTGTTGAGGACCTGCCCTGTAGTCCTGTGTGAGTGAAGGCAGGCAGCTTAGTGCCAGTGGTAGCCTTAACTAGCACCCTGTTGTCCCCTATTCATGGGTGCAGAACTGCTGGGACATAACACTCTTGCAACACCATCTCTCATTCTGCATTCTCAAAGTGCATTCCTCTCTTCTGGCCCACTCCCTATTCTGCAGGTATTCCCAAGATATGGTGCGGTCATTGTTTTGCTTGCCTACAGCCCCTTTGCCTCAGTCTAAGTGCAGGGCAGCAATGAATTTAAACCTCTTGCTTCTGTAGGTCCACTTGTGCCTGGAATGCCTTCTCCAGATCTCTTCACTAATCATCCTTTCTTTATAGCCATCCTAAAAATCACTCATTTATTTCACCTACAAGCCCCGAGTGTAAAGAAATCAAGCAAAGCAAGAACAATTACTGTATGTATTACCACAAAACAAACAAGGGGTCCTATGGTACTTCTAAAGACTAACAGATTTATTTATCGCTTCAGCTTTCGTGACAGAAAATCCAATTTTGTCAGACACTTTGAAGACAGGGAACTTACGAAAGCTCAAGCAATAAATTTGTTAGTCTTTAAGTGCCGTGGGACTTCTTCAGGATCCAAAGGGGTAGCCGTGTTCTTGTTTGTTTTGATGAACTAGACCACGGGTGGCCAAACTTACAGAACTCAAGAGCCACACAAGTCGATTATTAAACCTTTGAGAGCTGCACTGAGGTATATAACCACATATTTTTACCCACGCCAAAATTACTAAGTTCAAAATTCATTGAGCACTTTAATTTTATCATAAAAATAGGGCAAATATTGATCCACTAATGTCAGATTCTAATAATTATTTAAGATTACTATGAAACTAGGCCTACACAGTAAAAAATTAGCTGTTGCTAGATGTAGAACACTGCAGGCTTGTGGCAAGTTTTTTTTTTTTTTTTTTTTTTAAATCTGGGCAGTAACTTATCAATGCAGCAGAAGGTAAAAGCTCTCTCAGATGCTGATCTCTAAGTATTGCACAATGTTTTGAATTTCATTGTGAAATATGATGCTTCGCAGCAATGAGTCGTGCGAAAAATTGCAAGTAATTTACCTTCAGTTTTAAACTTTTTTCCTTTGTATTTTCATTTTTTAGTATTCCACATCATGTTTAGGACTTGTAAAACATGATTTTATTTTAACGAGTAAGCTGCATTAGGACCTATGAGAAAATCTAAACATAGAATCATAGAATCATAGAATCATAGGGTTGGAAGGGACCCCACAAGGTCATCTAGTCCAACCCCCTGCCAAAAAAAGCAGGACCACTCCCATTAGATCATCCCAGTCAGTGTTTTGTCCAGCTGGGACTTGAACACCTCCAGAGATGGAGATTCCACCACCTCCCTAGGCAGCTTATTCCAATGCTTCACCACTCGCCTAGTAAGGAAGTTTTTCCTAATATCCAGCCTGGACCGCCCCAGCTGTAACTTGAAACCATTGGTTCTCGTTCTGCCCTCTGTTACCACCGAGAACAGTCGAGCTCCCTCCTCCTTGGAGCAACCCTTCAAGTAGTTGAAGGTTGCTATCAAATCCCCCCTCAGTCTTCTCTTCTGCAGGCTAAATAAGCCTAGTTCCTTCAGTCTTTCTTCATAGGGCTTGTGCTCCAGCCCTTTGATCATTTTGGTTGCCTTCTCTGACCATATCATGCTTCTCTCCCCCATTCCATGTTGCCGCGTCCCTGCTGTCTCTTACCATGCTGCTGCTTCTCTGCTCTCCCCAACCAGGCCATATTTCTGCCTTCCACCCCATCCTGGCACCCACCATGCCCCTGCTTCCCTGCCAGTATTTCTGCTAGTAAATTTGTTCACTAAAATACTCATGGACAGTGAAGACAAAAGGTCTGAGGACTCAGACACAACTAATTTTAAAATGAGAGTAACAGTAAGGGAAAGTACTGCTCTCATCTTAATCCTGTGAAGAGATGCACACAGGGACACTTTTTGAACTGTTCAGAATCACAAAAGATCAATGAGAATTTATGGGGACATAAAGTGCAAGATCAGAGCCTGTTTCAGTAAGTGCTTTGGAGTTCATGCACAGAAGATACTATGGAAAAAATCCCATTGAGTTTATTCAGTTTGGGGTCAGGCCCTCTATAAATTCTAAATATCACTATTTGGTTTTTATAATACAAAGTAAAAGCTTTACTGGTGAGAGATTTTTTTTTAGAAAGTTTACAACGCAATTTTCCGTCCTCAGCCCTTCACAACAATTACTCTTATCTAATTGACTCAGATACCCACAGTCATTCATGAAGACTACACTGAAATATAAATAGATTTTGACTGTACAACAAAAAAGAATTAATACATATGAATGCTATTTAATCAGTAGAAGTATAATGCTGCTATTGAACTTTGCAGTGAATGTAAATTATCTTGGTAATTGAGTTAGTTATAGTAATTAAAATTTTCTTATAAAATAAACGTATTAGGAGTTCCTTCTGCAAACGGATGACATACTGATGTCTCAGGCACACTTGTTCAATGGACTTCAGGAATTTTTTTTCTAAAGCCAGTTTTCAGCAGTGGTGGTCTATCTTAAGTCTGAATCATTTTGCATGGTGAAAATGAACCATGATCCATACTAAGTACGTGTAATATTCTTTAAATAGAGGGGTTTTTTTAATAACCTTTTGACAGTAGCCAATGGTTTTGGATGTATAACACTTGTGTCAATTTTCAGTCATTTCTGAAATATAAATACAAGAGAAATAGAAATACAAGAGAAATAATTTTGCATTATATTACAATATCTGGAAATGCCAGGTGATTTTTAAAAAAAAAAGAAAGTTAATTTACAATTGCTTTTCAGGTTTAAATTGCTAATTATCATCACTTATCTGTAGTTCATTGTAGACTTGTTCTTGATCAATTTATGTAGCCAGTTTTAAACCTATTTACCCAGAAAACAATCTCAAAAAAAGAAAAGTCTTTAAAAAAATCATGCACTGATGTAATTAAAGACTGTATCATAATGCACACAGACAAAGAGGGTAGAATTAATATTGTGGGGGTAAACTGTAGAATCTGGGAGTTACTTGCTCCGAGTGCATGTCTTTACACCTAACTGAGGAGGTTGGCTTCCCTGCTGGCTCTGACAATGCTGCCCCTCCTCTCTCAGCTCTTACCAGGCTGCTTTTTTCTGCGGGTGAGGATCTCGCAATGCTGCTCCGCTCCTCCCCTCCCTTCCCCGCTCTTCCCAGGCTGCTATTTCCCTGCAGGCTCTCCCAGGGCTGCCCCTCCCCTGGCTCTGACCACGCTGCTGTTTCCTGCAGCTCTCACAAGGCTGCTTCTCTGCGGCCTGCTCTCACCCTGCTGCCGCCTCCCTGCTGTCCCCGACCATTGCAGATTTCTTGCCCTTGGCTCCTGCCCTGCCGCTCTCCCCCCCCTGCGCTCACCCAGGAGCCACAATTTTTCTTTAAGGAGCCGCATGTGGTTCGCGAGCCACGGTTTGGCCACGTCTGAACTAGACTAACATGGCTACCCCATTTGGAACTTATATTAGTACATTGTCTTATTATCTTCTTTCTCTGTTGTTTTAGATTCTGGAAAATAACTGAAAAATGATCTATAATTAGTGCTCACACACTTACCAGATAGCACTTTACACCATGGTGTCATTGGTTTAACATGTCTACCAATCTTCATGTCTGGTTTAGTGATTCTGTATTCTCATGTGGGAAAAGCAAGCAGGAGACACAAAAGTTATGTGCTTGTATCCATTGACAAGACAAACACTGACACCTATATTTGGCACAAGTAAAAGCTGGCATTGCTCTGCTGGAGTTATGTACATTGCACAAATACATCATTTTTCACAGCAAATGTATGATGATATTTGGAATTAAAAAAAAAACAAAACCTTGTCTCAGCTAGTTCCAGTTAATGAGCAATCATAATTATTAAATTCTTCTGCTTCTTTGTCTCCTATTTTTTCTTAATGCATATGTCACAGTCTTAGCTTTTAGCTGAAGGTATTAGAATTCTCTGTAGGATAGCATCCCACACGTTTTTGGTGGTATTCTGTTTTTTAAATTAATGTTATGTTAATGTTAAACACAGATCAAGTTATAGTATTATTCCAACACACCATTAAAGTACAAAAAAAAAGCCGGTACTGTTAAATAAACTAGCTGCATGTACATTTTGAATTAAAGAATTAAAACAAATGACACTATTAACATCTGAATGAAATCCTCATCACTCATGCTTTTACCTCAAACCATGAAGAGACCAAGCCCAAACAGGGTCGTATTTTGCATGATTTACAAATTAGGCATGCACCCAATTCCTAATCACTCCCATCTTTGAATAGAATTATTAACCTAGACTTGAAGATTGGTAGACATATTAAATCAATTAAAGTGTGGTAAAGGCTACAGAGGTCAGAGATGATGGTCTTTAATTCTCAACTCTCTTATGTGATATGCTGTTTACATTTGGAGAAAGAAGTTATAATTGTTTTAGTCTGGATTTTGTTTTGTCAGACCTAAATCGTTCCATCATTCTGAGTGCTAGTAGTTCTGTTAGGCTTTTAAATGTGTTTTTACAAATGAAAGTGAAGCTTCTACACCTGTAAAATTGCCACAGAGGTTTCTTTTTCTGACAAAGTGAGAACAAAGCAGTTGCCAAAAGCATGTTCTTGCAGCCTCTTTTAAAGCTATTAATTTCAGATCTGTTTTTGCTTTGGATGAAAGGAACACATCCAGTTTTTGACTGTCTTCTGAAGATTACCTGGGTTCCTAGTATTAGAATATTTGATTTAATGACCAAATTCATAATTATTTTTTTGCTGCTTAAAAGTTTAGTTAGACCAGACGTGGCCAAACTGCGGCTCCCGAGCTGCATGCGGCTCTTTAAAGAAAAATTGCGGCTCCTGGGAGAGGGGAGGAGGGAAGGGGGCAGGGTGGGAGCCAGGGGGAGAAACCTGCAGTGATCTGGGCCAGCAGAGAGGCGGGGCAGATGAGAGCCAGCAGCAGAGGAGCAGCCTTCTCAGAGCTGCCGGAAAAAGCAGCCTGGTGAGAGCCAGGGGAGGGCAGCCCCAGGAGGGCAATGTGGTCAGAGCAGGGAAGGGAGGGGCAGCCCTGAGAGATCCCTTGGGAGTTGGGGGGCTTGCAAGAGCCTCACCCGCAGAGAAAAGCAGCCTGGTGAGAGCCAGGATGGGCAGGGGACAGCCCCGGGAGAGCCAGCAGGGAAAGACAGGCTCCTCAGTTAGGTGTAAAGAGAAGTCCTCAGAGCAAGTACCTGCCAGATTCTCCAGTTTACCCATGCAATTAATTCTACCCTCCTTGTCTGTGTGCCTTGTGATACAGTCTTTAATTACATCAGTGCATGATTTTTTTAAAGACTTTTCTTTTTTTATATTGTTGTCTGGGTAAATATTTTTAAAACTAGCAACATAAATTAAGAACAACTCTACAATGAACTACAGATAAGTGATGATAATTAGCAATTTAAACCTGAAAAGCAATTGTTAATTTTCTTTTTTAAAAATCACCTGGCATTTCCAGATACTGTAATATAATGAAAAATTATTTCTGATCACAAACTGAATAAACTCAATGAGATTTTTTCCATATTGTCTTCTGCGCATGGACTCCAAAGCACTTACTGAAACAGGCTCTGATCTTGCATATTATTGCCGCCTAAATTCTCATTGATCTGTTGTGATACTGAACAGTTGAAAAGGTGTCCCTGTGTGCATCTCTTCACAGGGTTTTCCCTTACTATTACTCTCATTTTAAAATTAATTGTGTCTGAGTCCTCAGACCTTTTGTCTTCACTGTCCATGAGTATTTTAGTGAACAAGTTTACTGACAGAAATATTGGCAGGGAAGCGGGGCATGGTAGGTGCTGGGATGAGGTGGGAGGCAGAAGTGTGGCATGCTCAGGGAGAGCACGGAAGGAGCAGTGTGGTAAGAGATGGCAGGGAAACTGCAACAGTGGGGTGGGGGAGAGAAGCATGACATGGTCAGAGAAGCCATAGCATGTTTAGATTTTCTCATAGGCCCTAATGCAGCATACTCATTGTTAAAATAAAATCATGTTTTACAAGTCCTAAACATGATGTGGAATACTAAAAAATGAAAATACAGAGGAAAAAAGTTTAAAACTGAAGGTAAATTACTTGCAATTTTTGGCACAACTCATTGCTGCGAAGCATCATATTCCACAATGAAATTCAAAACATTGTGCAATACTTAGAGATCAGCATCTGAGAGAGCTTTTACCTGCTGCATTGACAAGTTACTGTCCAGATTTTAAAAAAAACCAAAAAAAAACCCAAAAAAACAAAAAAAAACCAAAACAAAAAAAACTTGCCACAAGACTGTAATGTTCTACATCTAGCAACAGCTAAATTTTTACTGTATAGGCCTAGTTTCATGGTGATCTTAAATAATTATTAGAATCTGACATTAGTGGATCAATATTTGCCTTATTTTTATGATAAAATTAAAATGTGCAATGAATTTTAAGCTTAGTAATTTTGGAGTAGGTAAAAATATGTGGTTATATGTCTCAGTGTGACTCTCAAAGGTTTAATAATCGACTTGTGTGGCTCTTGAGTTCCATAAGTTTGGCCACCCCTGAGTTAGACTATATGTTTCAGGTATTTTAGCATAGTACTAAGATGTATTATGAAGTCAAAGCTTGCAAGTACATTAAGAAATTATACAAATGCCAAGATATCTAAAACATAGATAATATGTAAGACATTAGAAATTTTTTGTCATGGTGAAAGATCTCAGTGGCTTACTCATTCTTACCTGGAATCTCACAAAGACTCACAAATATTTGATTACTTTGACAAATTAACTTAACTGAAGATCAAGCAGTGTTGTTTTAATTGATGGATTATTAAATGAGAACACACTAGTCCTCATGAATGCAATTCTGAATTGTGTGTGTCTGCTTCAGAAAGCTACTGACATTTGAATTTTGACTGCGTATGTTGTTTTTTCTTAAAACACAAGTTCTGACCTCAGTGAAGTGGCATTACCCTGGCGGCATGGTTTAATGGTTATAGTGGGGGCAGGATGACAGAGAATCAAACTTCAGCTGTCTTCCTGACTTTACTATGGACTGCATTGTGTCCTTGGACAAGTCAGTAGTACTAGTCCTTTTCTCCATTTCCACCTCAAGAAAATAGAGCTATATTATTAAGCTTAGATCGCACTTTAAAATCCTCAAAAAAAAAAAAGATATGCTATAGTTTGTTGTTATCAGAACTTGTATTATGATTGTATTCAGGGACATCAGTCACATTTCTGAGCATTAAATTTACTTACACATTTTAAAAAATGTGTGCAAGAAAACTTCATGTGAGGGGTATTCTTTAGTGGGGAGTGGCTACTGTTCAAATACTGTTTAAAAGATTTGAGAAGCAATGTGATATCTGAAAGATAAGGTGAGTAAAGTTACTTTACAAATATAAGTCACTAGATAAACATTATCAATAGATAAAACAGAGTTTGGGGTACAATGTTCTTTTGTAAGTCTTGATTATCGCCCTGCAACTGGAACTACTATGGTTAATGACCTCAGTTTTTGCACATTCAAGAAAAGTTTCTAATTTTAAAGTGCTGTTTGTGGCATTCTAGTTGAATCTGTCTGTATTTGCACTATTAGTCCCTGTATTCTGGAACTCGTATTTCAGCTCAAAAAAATCATTCCATGCAGGAAAATTAGCATTCAAGAGGTAAGATTCACCAAAGCAATAATATAAGTATGTTTGTTTCTTTTTTTTAAAACAGAAGACAACAAAGGCAAATACATAACTTAAGTCTGTCTATAACCAAATCTCTCAAATATGTTTAAAGGGAAAAAATGGGAGAGAAGCATCCTCTCCAGCATAATTGTATAGACAAAGACTTCGCATTTTCCATGAAGTACTACTTTTCTTGGTGCATACATCAATGTAGGACCAGTCCTGCAACTATATATTTATAAAATTGACTATAAAACTGATTGCTAAGGTGCCATTTTTGTTCTTCCTTCAATGATTCCATCCTAGACATGTTCTGTTTAAAAATTGTTTCTCATTGCCAGCCTTGTAAACTTGACTTTGGGTCTAGAAGTCAGGTGAAGCTCTTCCTGCCTTGTGCCTCATTAATGCTAATATATGCTGTGCAGTCAGAAGGTTAGCCAAGAGGCTTGTGCAAGGTCATATGGTGAATCAGGACCCTTGTCTACACTATGGGAATTTTTAAAAATGTTTTTCACTTTTGCTGATGATGCCCTAAGGTTGACACCAGTTGGTTGAGCACAGTTTAATCACTGGTAGTTGAATCTACTCAGAACAAGCACAAGAGGGCAGCATTGAATAGGCTACATGTGTTAGGACTAGGCCACTGTTACTAACTCTATCTTACCTGATCTTAGAGTAGCTAAGACAAGAACCCAGAAAAAAGAGTTACTAACCTTTCCATAACTAGGAGTCCTATGACACTTAGCAACGAACAAATTTATTTACCACATGAGCTTTCATGGATAAAATCCCACTTCATCAGACATATGAAATGAAAACTACAGTATAGAAGGGAATATTTAAATGCAGAGAAGGGTAAGTCACATGGTCAGTTCAGATTTTTTCAGCAAACCAAGCAAGTTGATTTGATTCAAACAATGAAAAAAATAGATATGAAGGTGGGGAAGTTAACAGGTGGAAATCACCTTTTGTAATGAGAAGCCAAGTCAAATCTCTATTCAGATCTAATTTAATGGTATTAGATTTGCATATCAATTCTAATTCTGCACTTTCCCTTTGGAGTCTTGATTTGAAGTGTTTCTCTTGAAGCACTATAATTGTCACATCTTTCACAGAATGTACAGGGAGGTTGAAATGTTTCCTTATTAGTTTTTGAAAGTTACCATTTTTGGACACAAATCAGATTTAAAGAAAATCAACCAACTGGCTTTAAAACTGAGGTTGATTAATTTATGGAAGGGATGGTGTCAAGGCTTTTTCCCCACTCTGGCACTCTGAGTGCAGAAGGTGGGGGCCCGCAACAGGCCAGAAAAGCCACTGGCCTTAAAGCCTGCTCTTAGAAGTCTCCAAGGCCTCCAATTCCTGGCCTTGGAGTGGTATCGCTGCCACCACCCAAATGCAAAAAAACCTCTTGAGACCCAGGAAGGCACACTTAGGAATTCCTTCCTGTGAGGTACTTGCAATCCTCTTTATTCCTCCTTCAGGAAAGTGACTGAACTCCAGCTGCAATATGAGCTGGAACTGGAACAGGGTTCCCTCTAGTAGCTGCCTGTGCAGTCTAAGGCACGGGCACACAAACCTCTTGCCTCTCAGGACACAGAACCAGAACTTGCTTAAAAGGTAAACTCTTTAATCAAAAAGAACAGATGATAAACACAGAGAGTTGCTTCTCTGGGAATTAACTTAGGCAGTTACAGGGTAGTGGGGTGGGGGTTGGGTTACATGTGCTTAGCACAGAGAAATCCAAAAAACAAACCAAAAACAAAGAAAATACCCTGACCGTGTCTAAGTAAACATTCCCTGTTCTACCCACGCCTGGTCAGTACCAAACTTATCTCTGGTAAGGATGTTGCTGGATTCTTCCTCAGGCCCCTCTGGCCTCCTCCTGATCCTTCCAGGAGCTCTGCTACATCCAAACAGGCCCAGGCCAGGCTGCTGTTACATTCAAAAAGCTGTGCTTCGTTCCTATTGGCTGTCCTGGGACTCACTGACCAGAGTGTTAACCCCTTCCTCCCCAAGGGTTATTACAGATGGTCTGATGGGGTGATGTAGTTTGGCAATTGACTGATTTTTGGCTACTGGTGGTGAATATGCCAATGACCTGAGATGGAGTGTTAGATGGGTCAGAATTATTTACAGAGAATTCTTTCTTGGGCACCTAGCTGGTGAACCTTGTCCACATGCTCTGGACTTAACTGATTGTGATATTTGGGGTTGGAGGAAATTTTCCCTCAAGGCAGATTGACAAAGGTTCTGGGGAGTTTTCACCTTCCTCTGCAGCATGGGGCATGGCTCACTTGCTAGTGGGTTCTCTGTACTTTAAAGTCTTTAAACCATGATTTTAGGACTTTAAACACTCAATCATGGGTTAGAGGTTTATTACAGGAGTTGGGTGGTTGAGGTTCTGTGGCCTGCATTGTTCAGGAGGTCAGACTAGATGGTCATGATGATCCCTTCTGACCTTAGAGTCTATGAGACAAGCCAGGTGGACTGCCCTGAGCACCCTAATAGAAATAGTTCTTGCAAGGACCAATTGCCTTGAGTTCTGATGGGACCCAAGTGAGTTTTGCAGCCCAGTGCTGATGGATCTGTAACCAGGACAGCAACAGATAGGGCCATGAGAATGGAATATCTGTGCAAACTGCTAGTGGGTCCCGTCACCAGTTGTGGGAGGAGGGAAGAACAGAAGGAGGACCTGTGAGGACTGTGCTCAGATGGCTGTGGTCTGCTGGTGAGTACACAGAAGCCGGTCCCATCTGGAGAAGTCTGAGGCATAGTCTCAGATACTTTACTTCATAAGTGTATGTAGCTCTGTGACCGAAGAGCCTCAGGCAACACTAGACCACTGTAACTGGGTGATTCTTGAGGCATGCTGTGAGTGCCACAATTGCTTGAAATTGTCCTTCTAGGAGGAAGGCTCTGGCTTGGACACAGTTGAGCACTGCTCCAATACACTCTATCCTTTGTATTGGAATAAGGATGGATTTCTGCATATTTATAAGGAGGCCCAGAAGGCTGACCAGATGAGGTGGATGCTGGACTCCACTTGAGCCCTGGTCCAGCTTCTGACCAGCCAATAGGAGAACTACAAATTGGTAGTGCATGCAATTGATGATGAATCTGAGGAACCTTCTGTTTCCCTGAAAAATTAAAATGTGAAAATAGGCATTTCTCAAATGGAAGGTGGAATACCATTCCTTGGATCCAAGGAAGGGAGGATTGGAACCCAGATCATGCAGTACTTGAACTTCGTGAGGTAACTTTGAACTGGTGCAGTTCCAGGCTAGGTCTGAGACCTCACTTGGTTTTTAGGATTAGCTCCTTATCCTTTAAATTTTATGGATCCTCTTCCATGGCTCTCCTCCCCCAAAGAGCAACTGCACCTCCTGGGTCAGAAAGTGCTTGTGAGAGAGGTCCCAGAAGAGAGAGAGAGAGAGAGACAGTGGTGTTGGGGAATAGAAATGAATTGGAGTGTATATCTATCCACTTCTACCATACTCCGTACCCAATGGTCTATAGTAATATGGGACCATGCCCTCAGGGAATAGGGCAAGCAGTCTACAAACAAAGGATAAAGCCGGATTTGAAGTCTGTGACTAGTATGACATCTTGAAGTGCCCCATCAAAAGGCCTGCTTAGAGCCCCCTGAATGTCTGAGAGGGGCAGGCAGTGATGTCAAAGAGGACAGAGATGGGAACCTATGCCTGAAGACCCTGCTCCTCCTCTTCCTTTAAAAACCCTACTGGATTGGTGTAGGAAGGAATGAGGAGGATTGCTGGGGTTTATAGTGCTTTCTTGAAGTCACCAAAGTTTATAAGTCCAAGGATTTCAGAGTGACTGTGGAATCCTCAAGGCCATGGAGCTTAGTATCTGTCTGCTCTGAGAAGAATGCAGTGCCTTCAAAAAGAAAGTCCTGGAGAGTCTACTGGACCTTTTGTGGGAGGCTTGAGGACTGGAGCCAGGAATTCCTGTGCATGATCACTGCAGAGACCATGGACCTGGCAGCAGAATCCACTGTGTCTAGAGCTACTTGCAGGGAAGCCCTTGACACAGACTCTCCTTCCTTAACTGGTGAGGAAATCTCCCATGTGGCCCCTTGTAGCAATAAGTCCTGAAACTTTAACAAAGAATCTCATGTGTTAGTCATATCTGTTCAGGAGCACTCATTGATTATCAGTGCAGAACTTCAGGCCTCCAGTTGAGTAGATCTATCTTCCCAATAGGTGCAAGTTTTTTGTGTTCTTTGCTTGGAGAGGAGTCACTCCTTGCAGCTCTTGCCACTCATGTGCCTTGGCCATGGAGACCACCATGGATCCCAGAGGGGGATGGGTATAAAGGAATTCATATTCTTGGGCTGGGATAAAGTACTGCTTGGCCCTGGGAGGTAGGGACACTGGAGTTCGCCACAGGGCTTGGATTCATGTTTGCCTCATTGAAAGGGAGGGCCGCTTTTGATGGGCTGGTCATAGTTAAGATATTCACCAAGGAGTGAGAGGACTCCTTAGCCTCCTTCAATTGCCCAGGCTGTGGGCCAGCCTCTTCAACAACTCCTGGTGGACCTTATAGTCATCAAGGATGGCAACCCACCCACTCCTGGAGCACAAGAAGATGAGAAGAAGGCCAGCACCAGAAGAGGGCCTCCTAGTCACCTTTGGTACCTACTAGGTCCAATGGTGTTGATTCCTGGTGCTTTGCATCAGCCTTGGTACTGGAGTCTGGATCAGTCACTATCCACAGGGGCAGCATTTTTTCCTCAGATGCCACCGAAGAGGTGAGCTTCAACTGCCATCCCCTGCATAGCAGGAAGCATGCTCAGGTTCCAGAATGGCCACTGCGTGGGCACCAGCCAGTGCACTGGAGGCCAGGAGCCCAACAGCCCTCCCTGGCTCACGTATACCACCAGCTAGCAACAACTTGAGGTGTGTCAGAATTGACTCCTGTGATAAGAGGAGTACAGTGCCTTCTCTGATTGAATACAAGGAGTGTCTGCCTGGCAACCATGGAGGAATGGTCCCCAGTGCTGCAGGAATTAATGCCAGGAAAGGAAATAGCGGGGCTGCTTTTCCCTTCTCTGGCACGGAGGGCCAGTGGCCTCATGTTCTTTTCTGCCCATTGACACCATCAACTCTTATATTGCTGGCAATGCTGAGAACAAGAGGAGGTTTCTTGTTATAACACTGGTACCCTGCTGACCTTCATTGTCAACAGGACATTCAGTGCCAGACTCAACGATACTCAGCTATGGACTGTAGTCAGCAGTGCCTGACTGAGCTGCTGCAATCATGAAGTGGCCTGGTACAGGTTGCACCTCACTCTGGGCTCTGTGACTGCTCCTTTTCAGGGTCAGGGAATGACCTTCTTCATCTGGCGACTCTTTCATAGACTCATAGAACCATAGGGTTTTTGCTTCTTTTCTCAGCACTACAGATGGAGAGCAGTACCAAGACTCCTGAGGGTGGGAGGACTGCTTCACATGGATGTTGACATGCTTGGTGTCAAATTGGAATGGCCCATCTCCAAGAGGGCTTTCGCACTGCTTCCATCTAGATGGACTTCTGTGTATTATCTTCCACTTCCTTTTCATATGGGGCTTTTAAAGACCCTGCACATTTTGCAGCAGACCCTGATGTGATCTTGCCCCAAGCACTTATGGCAGCTGGAGTGCAGGTCATTCAGGGGTCTAGCCTTGATGAAGGAGGCACAAAGCTTGAAGCGAGGCAATGAAGACGTGTCCTGGCTCTCAGAGCAGGAGAAACTTGATTAATCACAGTGAACACTAACTACTAATACTTAATAACTACAAATGACAACTATATACCATTTAGAAGAAACAAAGTCCACTCAGAAAGATTTGCAAGAGCAAAGTAAGCACAGTTCCGGTGGCTGTCATGAGCAGTAAGTTCCTGAGGCGGTAAGGAGTCAGCAAGATGCTTTGATATCAGTGTCAAGAGTGTATAGTACCAGAGGACTCCAGAGCTGACCATATGATATCACTGAGGGACAAATTTCTGATGACTGTGCTTGCAGGGAGCACACAACTGCATTGAAATGGGCATGTGCAGTCACTTGATGAACTCCTCCTTTGGTGTGCTTAAACAATAGGCACTCTCTGATGATGCTCAAATTTTGTCTTGCTGTATTCTGTTTTCCTTCTTTCTCTCAAAACTCCACCCTCAGAATAGCCATTTGCATCAATAAATTTTTCTTATTCCTTTTTCCTGAAGAATATTTTCTAATCATATGTATTTAAAATCAAATTGAATGGGTTCAGGAATCTCCCATCCCCCTTGGCTAGTATAGCTGTTACTTATGGCAAGGATGGTGGGGAAGCTTGAAAAATGAATGACTTATTGCTCAAGGAAGGGAACTTTAGCCTTCTTTAGGAGATAGGAGGGGTGCTGACAGAGGGAGGGGCTGTTAAGAGGAACTGGAATGTAAAGTAGGTGGGAGAATAAGAAGCTGAGGTACCAGTGTCTGTTGGACATGTGCTAAAGTTCTAAAAGTAAGAACCAGGCAAATCATAAAGTCATATAGATGCTTGTGGTTGTTGAGAAAGTCATGCAAACCAGGTCACAACTGCAAATTGACCTGCAGCTACTTGTATAACTGAGAAAGAATTGTGGTTGTAAGGCAGAAACTGCGTGTCAATTTTCTGTGATATGGTTCAGACAGTGTCAGTATTGTCAGAAGACATGGCTTGGAAATCATGAGATTGTTGGAAAAATAAATGTTGGGTTATGTTTATTTGTCATCTGGTTTTTGAGCTTGCAGGATTCACGTTTTGAAGCTCTTCACAACCATTAAGACTAGAATCTTCCTTCTTTAAAAATGAAAATTGAGAATCTCAAGAAGTCGCCTGACACCAGTGGCTAAGAATTTAAGAAAAACTCTGAATATCTTGAGATTTACAATAACATGTCAAGAGTAGACAACACAGCAATTCCCATTTGCTATGTCTACATTTGGAAGCAGGCGGAGCAGTCGGACAGCCAACCCCCAGCCACACCGCCACCCCAGGGGAGGAGGGGGCCAGCACTGAGCTCTTGGCGTGCGGGGTCGGGACACTGGAGCGGCCCGTTCTGCGCCCAAAGAGTTTGGGCCTTTTTGCCCCCGGCCCCCCTCCAGTGGGCCTGCTCATGGCCTGTGGGATGGGGCCGGGGGCGAAATGACCCAAACTTTTTGGGCAGGGGCCAGCCCACTCGAGCGCCCTGACCCCGCGTGCCGGAGCTCAGCACCAGCCCCCTCCTCTCCCAGGGAGGCGTGGCTGGCTGGGGGTTGGCTGTCCGGCTGCTCTGCTCACTGCAGTGAGGCTGGGTGGGCAGGCAGGTACAGCAGCCTCCGGCTGCCGGCCCTCCCCTTCCCGGAAGCTAGAAGGTGGGGCGGTTAAGGACCCCTTCCTTGGCCACCAGAGAACATTGTCTGGCGGCCAAGGAAGGGGGCCCTAACCACCCCCCCTTCCATCTCCTGGGAGGGGGAGAGGAGGGAGCCAGCGCTGAGCTGTGGGGAGGAGGGCTTTCAGTTTTCCTGACATTTGGAAAATTCAGATGCCTCCTCCCCTCCATAGTCCATAAAATCGAGGAAGAACTGTATTTCGAATATTTTTTGAAAAGCTTTTTTCGAAAAAAGTTTTTTTTGAAAACGCTAAGCAATGTAAATGTAGCCCATGAGTAATAATGCCTTTCCATGCCCAACAGCCGGCTGAACACTGCATAGATAAATAAATCTTCTCCCCATTGTTCCTGACTTTATACTATTGGCTGGGTTTTGGTACCACATTACTGAAAGCACGGTACTGCTAAGCAGAATACCTTTGTTGAAGTAGACAAACTTAAAGTCCAGCAATCCTGTATTTTCAAGACTAGTTTAGTCCTGTAGTATAAAGCAATTTTTTTTTTAATGCATTTCGATATAGTTCTATCAGCAGCTTCACAGATAAGCTGTGAGCAACCTCAGGTTCTGGTATTGGCAATGAGATGACACTGATACCCTACTTGCTTCACCTATCTTCTCTACTCTACTTGTATCCTCTTCCCACTGCTTTTCCCCATCACTTACCAGTTATCTTCAGTTCTTAGTAGGGTTTAAACTTCCTACTGTCTTTTTCCAAAAGTATTAATAATCAGCCTACAGTCAAAAAGGTGATCTCAAGTGCTTTAGAACTCAACCTGGTGCTTTTGAGTCTTGCATTTAATACTTGGCTATGTAGTAAGCCATGCAGCACTGGAACAGGACCGGTCAAAGAAAGATGGAGAAGCACAGATCCATTACACTGTCTTTTTTAACTGATGGTTATGGAGGAAGCAGAATGTCCTTAAACTGGCTAATTGAAGCCATTGCTGGAAGAAGGTGCAGATTGAATGCCAGATATAAACTAAAACACAGAGCCCTTGAGAAGTGCCCCAGTTCTTGGTGTGACTCTTGTCAGATGGTCAGTTTCCTTTGCTAATGTTCTCTTATTTTGATTTTCTTTGTAGGGTTCACCTTTGTTTGATCTTATCAAGCAAACAAAGGAACGAGAAGGCCAAATTGATCAGCCTGAGCCCACCTGCACTCTTAACCTGCCTCTTCAACATAATCACACTGCTGCAGATCTGTAAGTAAAGTGGATGCTTGAAGTTTAATGCTGTGTGGAGTTAATTTCTTCCATAGTATTTTACAATCACTTGGATTCTGCATTGTTCCTTGTTAGACTTGGTTCTAAAGTTAAGCTGATGTGGACAACATTTGCTGGGATTTGTACTAAAAACAGACCATGCTCAACCAAATTTTTAAATATTTTCTTTTCTCATGCTTCATCAAGCTTAGGCTTCTAATGTTCTGTTTCCCTACAGACTGTTACATTACATGGCATGACTTCATCTGCTTAGCAATAGACATACTTTTTTTACTTAAATACTTTGGTAAAACTTCTTAGAATGCCCTTACTTTCAAAAGTTTATGATGCCAGAAGCCATTGGGTGTGTGATTGTAGCAGCTGCTTGGTGCCACTACTAGCATTTCTTCCCAGCCTGTTTGCTCTGGTCTGTCAGCAGCAGCTCCTTATTGGCCCACTAGCTATGGATGAGCAGATTAGTAGAAGTAATTTCCACTCCCAGATGTACCAGAGGGGGAAAAAAATTGCCTGCAGTCAGCAGAGCAGAGAGAAGCTTTGTTTATAGGCAGGCTGTGATTTGTCTACTCTAGACCTTTGGGAAATATGCTGCTGTTTCACCAGTCTCTTCCTGTTGTGGAGAAATATGGATGAGTTTCAATTAATGGTGTTAAGAATGACTTGTTTCAATGGAGGCTATTCCCATCTGGCAAGGGGAATGTCAAAGTGTACATGTGCGGTGTGTATATACCTTTGTTCACTTATTTACTATTTTGAAGTGTCATTCTTGGTTTTATTTCAATATTTTTCTTTATGCTGTATATGCAGGTATCTTTCTCCAGTGAGATCTCCTAAGAAGAAAGGACCCACAGCTTCTTTAAATCCCACTCCTATTATAGATGCTCAGCCTGTTGCGGCACCCCAAACTCAGAAACCACAGAAATCTACCTCCCTTTCACTATTTTATAAAAAAGGTTTGTAGATCATATTAACAGGAGAGAATATATGCAGAATGCTGCAAAGTAATCTTTAATCATATATTCTATCCCTCGGGAAACTGTAATAAACATACTGTATAATCAGCTGTCATTTCATTAGAGAAAGCATTAAGGCACTCTGAACAAATTTAGTATTAGAAAAATGTTAGCACAATACCAGTAGATTATAGTACAGGCATGGCCAGATTGCGGCTCAGGTGCCACATGTGGCTCTTGAATGAAAAATTGTGGCTCCCAGAAGAACATCAGCAAATCAGTTTAGTAGGTAAAAGTATATGGCTATATGCCTCAGCGCGGCTCTTGAAGGTTTAATAATCAAGTTGTGTGGCTCTTGCATTCCATAAGTCAGGCCACCTCTGTTATAGTATGTGTGAACACACATTAATTTAAATACAATTTTGTAGTTAATCAATCTAAATTTAATTAATTAATACCATTAATTTAGAAATTAATTTATTAGCAGGCAGACTTGTGTGGTTTTACGGTGATGTAGGCTTTGAGCTATTATAACACAATATTTGCAAAGTACATTTTAGTCTAATAAAGTGTAATCAACAGATTGTTAATGTTGACTAAAGATTCCTTGTAAACCAACCTTTAGGACCTATTGATGCATAATCCATAGAGTGTATATAGACACATACTAATCTCATCAGATGAAATATGCTAGCAGTTAAAACAAGGAAAACAACCATTTCAGTGAAATAATGTTGTCCACCAAGTTGGCTTTGTTGTTAATGCATAATGGTCATCATGTTTTTTGCAAGTGGAAATCATTTCCACCATGTGTCTTCTTCTGGCATATGGCTTCTGAGATCAGTGGCCATCATTATAGACAAAACCTGACACTTCCTCTGCTAAAACCGTGAAACATCCCCACTTGGGTTAAAAGAGAAACTGTACCTGGTACCTGTAGATATCTTCTATCCTCTGTACAAGTTAAAGGCAGATGATCTAAATAAACAAACAAGGAATACTGGCCTATGTTTGTTTCTCCATTACCAGTATGATTTTTTTTTTCTTTTTTTCTTTCAAGTGTACCGGCTGGCTTATCTTCGATTAAATACCCTATGCTTTCGGCTTCTCCCTGACCACCCTGAACTAGAACACTTGATCTGGACCCTTTTTCAGCACACGTTGCAAAATGAATATGAACTTATGAGAGACAGGCACTTAGATCAGGTAATATAAAACAATAAGAAACTCTGGATTCTTTATTATTCCTTGTCAACAAAATGTTTTTAACTGTTAAATTCTGGAATTAGTTTTTACTCCACATGAGGCAGAATATTCAAAGCAGAAATTAATTTAATACAGTGATCTGATGTATTTAAATAGTCCTCAATTTACTTTTAAATCCTGATAGTTAGTTATGCCATAACATCCAAGGTCTATCACATTTCATTAAAAAAAAAACCTTTGAAAATAATGAGTAAAGGCCAAATTTCACAGTGGATACATTGATTTTGGCTGGGGAAAACAATGGTAACTGATTCACATTTTATTTTGCCACCCTAAACTTTCAGCTTCACACTGTACCTAAATGTGAACTTGAAAAATATTACCCTGTTTGTTTAGTGAACTGGTTTGCAAACAGAAGAGGGCATTGGTGGTCTGCCATTTTTTTTTCTCCTCTAAGGGTCAGTCTTGTATGGAGAGGCATGCAGATAGTTGATTTAGTTCCATTTAAGAATCCTGCAGTTACTGATCTTCCATTTCATTTCCTAATACCTGTGGATAAAATCCTGACTTCACTCAATGGCAGAACTCTCATTAACATCCATGTGACTGGTTTGCACCCTATGTCAACACAGAATCATGTAGAAGAATATAGAGGAAGGAGGAGTAGGTGGTTTTTAAATCTGAAGTGTAACAATATTTGCTACATTTCTCATGCTTCTTGTGTTTTCTTTAATAGATCATGATGTGTTCCATGTATGGCATATGCAAAGTAAAGAATATAGATCTTAGGTTTAAAATAATTGTTACAGCATATAAGGAGCTCAACAATACAAATCAAGAGGTATGTCAAATCTTTTAATAGTAAATGTTTTTATAACATTGATGTGTCATTTCAAGGATATCCAAGTGCATTGTGTTATTTCCATTCTGGATATGGGGAAATTGATGCTCAGAAGTTAACTGGCTTACCCAATTACACACCAGTATGTGGTGGACACATTTATTTTGGCAACTGTCCACAAAGAAGCAATCTGGAATTATTATTAGGCACTTATCCTGTGTCTAGAGGCAGATAGGGACTTGGCAGGATTTTCAAAAGTATTCAAGCAGGTAAGGCAGTTAACTTCCATCTGAGCATTAGCACCTAACATGTTTAAAAGCTTTTGAAAATCCCTCTTGGTGTGTACATGTATCTTTAGGTATTAAATACGTTTGTAAATCTGGCCCTGTACTCCTAATACATGTGCTCATGGGGGACTAAATAAGAATGCGTTGGCAAACTTAATTCTAGCATTTCATACCTTTTGAATTCAACCTTAACAGTCCTTTAGTATAGTTTCTGCATGTAATCATAAGGGCTTATGTAACCTTCAGGTGTGCTAAAAATCATTCAATTGCCCCTCTCCAGTGCCTCAAATGGAAAAAAAACAAATTAAACCCCAAGTCCCATAGAGAAGGACTCACAGCAAAGACTGCTCAGGGTTACCTCCCCACATTAAAATACTACTTAGAATAAACATAACAATTAACTTGATTAACTACTAACTTAATGATCTTATCCTAAGCAAACAAGATGAATTTAAACAGAACAGTCCCCATAGAAACACTGTGGGAAGGAAACCCAAAAGTCCCAAAGTTTAGGTGGAGTTGCACATATCTCAGTTGCAGTCTTTGTTCAAGTTCTTGAGTTGCAAGAAGCAGCAATCCTCTTTGTCTGTAGGGATCTTAAGTAGGAATCCATGCAGGCTTTTCTTTCTCTTCTGGAACCAGCACTATCCAGTCATCTTACTGGTTAACCAGCCCTCAGTTCCATTTGCATATGCACAAACTCTGTTGCAGAAGACACCTTAGAAGGGAGAACACATCTTGCTGTTCACTCCTGGCTCAGCTTCTTTCATGAACACCAAGCACATGGACTTTTCTCATTGCAACTCTGTGTCACTGCTGCTTTCAGGGTTGCTGCTTTCAGGCATCTGACCATATCAGCAGTAGAAAACTTTCTGGAGCATGATCAATGCAACCACTCACTCAGTCTCCACAAACTTCTGGATCTGAGCAAACAAATCCGCCCAGCAACATAACCCAGTCTCAAGAGGTCTCTAAAAGACAGAGCTCCTTTTTAGGCTTATGCGTTACACTTACGCATTGCTTTACATCTTCAAAGTATTGATGCGAACATTTAGCTTGTCGACATTAACAGAATCACTAGTGGAACTATAATTAAAACTCAAGATCGTGTGCTTTAACCACTAGATTTCATTGCCTCTCAAAGAGTAATCTTTGATAAATTAGCTGATGCTATCAAATCTCCTTTGACAGCACAAATCCAAGTGTAGTGGTAGTTATATTTTTTGTGGCAAA
This sequence comes from Podocnemis expansa, assembly GCA_007922195.1. Lineage (NCBI taxonomy): Eukaryota > Metazoa > Chordata > Testudines > Podocnemididae > Podocnemis > Podocnemis expansa. Next base: position 10,380,034 of record ML681992.1, read on the forward strand.
AGTAGTTGACTATTTTATAATACTTTTAGTTTCAAAACATTTGTTTTCTGTGTATGTCCAGCTCTGTTTAGTGGCCACATCTTTCTCTTCTTACTTCTGGAAATAATTCCATTGAGGTCCATGGAACTACGGCTGTGAATGAACAGAGTGGCATTTGACCCTGAAATAAGCAATATTCCTCAAAATGTGTTTTCTTTACAGAATAGCAATATGGTTAACTCAGACTAAATGACCACTTGAGTAACCAACAAAGGAGTGCTTTAAGGGAATTGAGTTGTTTGCTAAAATATGGTTAAGAACCTTACTTAAATAGCTAAAGGAAATCCAGTACGTTAAAGCAGACTTATCTAATGTCCAAGAGTATTTCATTGGTTCAAAAATGCTTAAAGTACAAATACTTGAGATTTTTTACTTATAAAAAGTCATTTATAGCCAAAACAGCTGTCTGCTAATTGCCTCAGATGCAGATGAAATACAGGTATAAGATTTATTATATTAAGCTGCTGTGTGTTTCACTGTAAAACTTAAAACAATGCACAGAGCTGTGAATGCTGTACTCTTTCCTGTTCACTAAGTGTGTGCATGTGCGGGATATGGCGTTACAGGAACTAAAGTTCAAAGCAGATAAATTGGTATTTTAGATTAGGGTGTTGCTGTAGATGGGACCAGCTTTGGGAGCTATTTGGTGAGGTTGGAAAAATGATTTTTTAGGTTTTGATTCATCTTATAATTAAGGTATGTGCTTAAGTTCTATTAATTTCCATCAGAATCCTAGCAGGAGTGGGACTTAAGCACATGCTTAAATGCTTTGCTGAATTGGGCCTGTAACATGCTACGGGTTACCTTGAGGTGGTTGCTATAGTCCTGTTGAACAGGTGTCACTGTCAATTAATGAAAACTGATTTGTCTAAAAGTTAATATTTTAAAATACAAATGAAGAGTACTTTAAAGATACCATACAGAGAAGATTCTCAGACTTGAGTTTCAGGGTTCAAGCATTAGACATAAAGGAATTCTCATTGCCTTTAAGGGCTAGTTTATGCTGAGTGTAGGTCTGTCCTTGCAGCAGGAAGTGTGATTCTCTGTTCACATACAGGTACTTGTGCTACCCCTGATTGAGTTAGTATGTTAAACATAGCAGTGTGGCCAGTAGCAGCACTGGCCAGTATGAACCTGTGGATATGCCACAGCTTGTGCTACCGTGGCAACACTGCTGTTTTTAATCTGCTAACTTGATGAGAGCTCATGGGAATATGTATATGTGAATTGGGAATCTCACCCTAAGCTTCAGCTGAGGTCAAAGTCTATATTCTTGAGTTTATGTAACTAAACTGGTAGAAAAATCAGTTCAGTTAAGTCAGTAAAGCTCCTGACTATCTATGATGCAGTTCTTTGCCTATAAATACATTAATCCTGGTATAACTGTGTCTGACTAGGGGGTTGCACTGATCTAATTAAGTTAGTTTTTCTACTGATATACTTAAATCTGTGTAAAAACTGTGTCAAAAAGACCTAAGAAGCAGTAGTGGTAGCTAGCACACAAGACACACAAAGACTCTTAAAGGTTAGACAACACTGGCTTAAGTAATAGTGCGTGCTGTGGGAGTTGAACTGAAATATAAATTTAAGATTATTTTAATACTTTTTTAACCCTTTGCAGACTTTCAAACGAGTTCTCATCAGGGAAGGACAATATGATTCCATCATAGTTTTCTACAACTTAGTGTTTATGCAGAAACTGAAAACTAACATTTTGCAGTATGCTTCCAATAGGGTGAGTTGTTGAGCTCCCGTATATGTATTGTGCTGAAACTTATTAATTTAATTAACATAAATATATTCTATTGTAATTATTAAATCCCCTACTTCCTTTTTTGTCATAGCCTCCCACCTTATCGCCCATCCCCCACATTCCTCGAAGTCCTTACAAGTTTTCTAATTCTCCCTTACGTGTTCCTGCTGGAAATAATATCTACATCTCACCATTAAAGAGTCCATACAAATTCTCTGAAGGGCCGTTGTCACCCACCAAGATGACTCCAAGATCGAGGTTGGTAATAAACAACTCTTTGAGCAGGTGACCATAATAAATGAGTATTTAAGTAAAGCAAGTTAGGAAATCATACACTGTGAGATATCAGTGGCTACAGCCCTTTCTTTTGGTTCACAGCTGGAGCTCTATTTTGCAAACCTTACTTAGGCTGAGGCTTTATGTATTTTAGTTCATAACCAGTCCATTAGAAGATGGATTGGTATGAAACAGAAACAGCTCCTCTTAGATGTGCCTCATTTGATTTGTTATATATTATCACTGTCTTTGTGTATCATAGTCATGTAAAATGTGAAGTATTTGAACGCAAGCAGCATGTGCACCGATGGCTCAGAGGATTAGCAGTAGGTCAGAAGAGTCTTTTTGATACAGCCAAAGATGGTAGCAATTGAACATCATTCATTGCCATGCTACGTAAAAGAAATTTGTTGTCTGAGACTAGAGCCCAGTGAACAGCATCACAACAGGCCCCTTTGTGAGCAGGCTCAGCACAGAGACCAAGGATTGCACTGGCATGGACACTGAAAAAGTTACAAACATCATTGTATGTTTTAGGTTCAACTCTTGCTATGATATTGGTTAGCAAACATCTAAAGGTAATGATCAAGGGAAGGGTATGTCTCTGGTACCCACCTACTGAGAAGGGTGTTCTGGTCAGAAAGCATGGGATGGACTACATGGGTCTCTAATTCTGTCTATTCCACAGTTTGTCTTCCATGTGTAGTTCAAAGTAGCTCCAATTTGGTGGTTCAGGACTTCCTAGTTCTTTAGGAAGAATTTATTAAGGTTGTGGTGACAGTTTTGCCGTAGTTGAATGCTTAGCATATTTTTAAGATACAAGGGAGAAGTTTATTTAGTTTAATGTGCCAATATCTAAAAGGAATATGCTGTCTTCACTAGTCTTCATGCTGTATTGCACAGGTTTGTGAGTACTGTCATTTCACTGGAAGATAAAAGTTAAACTTAATAGGCCATCTTGTTTGTCTTAACAGAATCTTGGTGTCAATTGGTGAATCGTTTGGGGTGAGTTTGTTTTTGAATGTCAAATTTTGTATATAAAAATATCTTTGGAAGGAATGTGTAGTTTTCTGTAACTTGTAGAACTGGCCAGGCTCTCTACTTTTGACTGTTGTGGAATTCAAACACAAAGATTGCTGGGGTACTTGCTAGCATCTCTGGAACAGCCTGAATTCCTTAGTATGGGTAGTTTGGGAGAATTATAAAGCACTCTTAAAAGATGGCTGCTATACAGAACTCTGAAAAATTGATTTTTTGCCTGGTAAATGCACATGATCTAAGAGTTAACTAGGAATGTTTTTTCTATGGTCATCTTGTAATCCCAGACTTCTGAGAAGTTTCATAAAATAAACCAGATGGTGGGTAACAGTGACCGTCAGCTGAAACGCAGTGCTGAAGTGAGCACTGGCTCTAAACCACTGAAGAGACTTCGCTTTGATATTGAAGGACAGGATGAGGCAGATGGAAGGTAGGATGTACTTCTGAAATGGTCATGAAGCTACATGTGCATTTATTTCTGGGGGCCTATGACATAAGGTTTAGCAAAATAATAACAAACAAGAAAAGCTACCATCATATAGAGGAACCCAGGGCTGGCCCAAGGATTTTTGGTGTCCTAGGTGCCTGTGATCCTCCCTCACCCCATGGTGGGCCAGGTGGTGTGATAGGCCATGGGGGCGGGGAGGGCTGGTATGGTGAGCCACTTTAGGTGGGTGGTGGGCTGGGCTGGCCTGAAGCTGGCTGAGCCGTAAGCCAGCAGAGGGTCACTCTCACCCATTCCTCCTAGCCCTCCCCCCAGCAGTTACCTTTTCTTCAGTGGGGAGTGGAGCCAACTGAAAAAACTTCTTGCTTGGCTGCACACTGAGCTACGTCCCTGTGTGCTGCAAGGTGGGGCCCCTTAGTTTTTGGTACACTAGGCAACCGCCTAGGTTGTCTCCATGGTCGGACCAGCCGTGGAGGTACTATGTTTTAACTAATGTGTATATGCAGTGTTGTAGTTGTGTTATCAGAATTCAGTATCTTCTATTATTTTATTTCCTAGACCTATAAAAGAGCGCTGTGCAGCTTAAAAACTTATTTCTCTGTCACCAACACAAGTTGGTCCAATAAAGATATTACCTTGCCTACCTTGTCTTTCTTGCCTCATATATGGCATACTACAAAATATTTAGTGATAGATTTTAGTCTACTGCTTCTTGAATTTGACCCTCTTTAGCGTCAAGAGCAAGACTCTCTCCTTGCTGTCAGCAAACACAGTACTGGGTGCTGAATCAGTGTTGGCTACTAACCTAATGTATCAAGTGGCGTCAATCAAACTTAGCAAAATTGAAGACAAGACTAAATATCAGACAACCAACAACTCTAAAATCAGGTTTTGTATGCAGAAAAAAAGAATTACTAGAGCTAGGTTTGCATTTTTTAGATGAAACCAGAAAGGGGGGTGGGGTGTGTTTGACAGTGCTGATGTGAACTAAGCACAGTTAATAATTTACTTTATTCAGACAAGAATAAGAACATGTGACTTGCTTCAATGAAATATTTTCTGTCTGCAGCAAACATTTACCTGGGGAGTCCAAATTCCAGCAAAAGCTTGCAGAAATGAGTAAGTATTATTTACTATAGGCAATAAGTAGAAATGACCATCTTGGGTAAAAATATTTCCCTTTCTGCCAGCCTCTCCAAATAAAGCCCTGCTAAATATTTTCATCATTTCAGTAAATCCAGGAAGTACTGGGTACATTTAATATGTTACTCAGTCTTACAGAGGCTCCACCTGATCTTGCAAATGTGGTTTAAAATGGAATTACTGGACTGCCTGTTCAAGTGTGATAAATAACATAGATATCATGTAAGAGGGACATTTCCTGTAGACAGTGTATGAACATGAGATGTTTTTCTTAAGCACAGGTTAAAGTAGGGTGGAATGCCCTGGAACTCCATTCTGGGGCCCACTATTTTTAGGGGGGCAGTGTTCCGGGGCCCCTAAAAACAGAAAATGGAGCTGTAGTGCTGCATTCCAAGGCCCACCATTTAAAATAGTGGGTCCTAGCATTCCAACTCCATTTTCTATTTTGAGGGGGCCCCCCAGAACACTGGGCCCCCTAAAATACTCTTTTTTAGGGGACCCAATGTTCCAGGGACCCCTAAAAATAGAAAATGGAGTGGTCCCGTTCTGGCAGGGCAGGCAGTGCTACTAGAAGAGGGGAGGCATGCCTGCTGTGCTGCGAAGTCCTGGCTGGCTCCTTGTGGATGTGCAGGCTGTGGTCTGGGGTAGAAGCCTCAGAGCACAGCCTGAATAAGGGGCTGTCTTGATTCTCTCTTGCTCTGGCCCTTGGGAGTCTGCACACTGCTGGAGGGCCGCATCACTGAATGAGCAAGCATGGCACAGGTCCTGGCCTCCCCTTGGGTGGCTCCCTCCAGCACAGTGTGGGGTGGGTGGGTGCAGGTGAAGCAAAGCCAAAGGGATGATTCTGTCCTGCCCCAGCCTTTTGGAGTCCGAAGGCGCTGGGTGAACATGCGGGGCCCAGCATCCCCTTGGGCGGCTCAGCGTAGGGGGCTATGATGGGAAGAAGGGGGTTGGGATGGTGGGCTGGGGATGTGGGGGGGGTTAGGGGCCTGAGGGAGGGTGGAGTAAAAACAGGGGAGTTGGGGATGGGGGTTAGGAGGGCTGGAGTGGGGACATGGGGGCAAGGAGCTTAGGGAATGGGGAATTGGGGTTGAGGGATCTGAGGGGCAGGTGTCTGGGGGCAGTAGCTGAGGTGGGGGACAAGCATTTGGAGGGCAGTAGCTGGGTTGGGTGAAAAGGGCCTGGACATGCATGATGGGGCCCCAGATACTTAGGAGGGTTCTTGGGCCCACTAAATTATACTTTTACCCCTGTTCTTAAGTGTTGGAATTCTTAGCCTGAAACTTTTAAAATAAATACTGGCCTTAATACAGAAGATTTGTTATAGTAAATTTATCATTTGCTTTGGCATAGAAAGGGGATCTCAAGAGATGCATAGTATGGGTTCAGACAAAGTTTGGGGTCTACCATATAGACTTGTATGGCACAGTTTTGAAGGGGCTGGGGTGGAATCATACCATTGGCTGCCCTGCACATACAACCAAACTTTGATAGTAGATACCTGGTGGATTTGGTGTGAGGCTCGAGGGCAGGACAAAAACTATGATGTATAGCCAGATTGGTGCTGATTTTCTTTTCAGACCATCAGATGTTTGTAACAACTTGCATGAGTCTGATCTATGAAAGGGTACTGAACTGAAAGTTTTAATACTTAATCTGAAAAGGAAAATTAAGCCTCTCAAATTATTCAGATGTAAGTGTGATTTATCAATTGAAAAAGTTGCACATAACTGCAAAAGAGTTGCATTTAAATTGATTTGGCAAGTGATCAGATTTTTCTAATTAGAAATAAAAAGCTCAGTACAGTACATGTTAAACAGTAGAGTTTGCAGTTCTCCTTGGTTTTGTACTCAGGTAAATAAGTGTTACTTTGCTGGTTTCTTTTGTAGGTGCAGGTTTTGCCTACACTTCATCTTTTCAGTGTTTTCTGTCCCTGCTCATTCCGTATATCCATGCAGTGAAATCTGTGTTAAAATCTACCTTTTAAAACAGTTGCATGTAGGTCTACCTCTAAACATTTTCGAATACAAAGCCACTTGCACTAAATGACAATGAATTATTCCCGATACAGAAGCACCTCAGAGACCAGATGAACTACTTTGAATTTCAGTACCTGGAAAGCACATGATCCATACATACAGTTTAATAACAGAAGACTGCATTTTGCAGAGTTTTGTACATTGTTTTATTTTGATACTGAAACACCACTGAACAGCTATAAGAAAGATTTTATTTTCACTTGGGTGTGGTTACAGGCAGACAGACTGATGATTCTTTCAGCTTTTACAGGGTTCCCTTCAGCTTGTCAAGTAAAATCCTTAGCCACCAAATTAAAAACAAAACTACATGCCTCCTTGGGACAACATCTCGTCAGTCCTCTAAGCAGCTACAATATTGGTTTAACTGTATGTTTTTCTCATTGCTTGTTGCATTCTGTGTATAAATACATGGATATGCCCACCCCAGGGGTTAATGTATAATTTGGTGGGCCCCAGAACCCTCCTAAATTTCTGGGCCCCCTTCATGCACATCTGGGCCTCTTTCATGCACCCCCAGCTACTGCCCCCTAAACACCTGCCCCCACCTCAGCTACTGTCCCCCACCAGACCCCTCTTTCCCCATGTCCTCCTCAGCCCCCATCCCCATTCCCTAAGCTTCCTGGCCTCGAGTCCCCCCTCCAGCTCTTCTAATCCCCCACCTCCCTCACCTTCACTCCACCCCAACCCCCTCCACATGTCCCCGACCCATCATCCTCACCCCTTCTTCCCACCCCCCACCCCCATGCTAAGCTGCCCAAGGGGAGGCTGGGCCTGGGACCCTGCACTTCCCTTGCTCACCTCCAGTGGCACGGGGACTCCCAAGGGCCAGGGCAGGTATGGGGGAGAATCACCCCTTATTCCCCACCAGACTGCGCTGTGAGGCTTCTACCTCAGAGCACAGCCTGCGCATGCTCAGAGGGGCCGGCCAGCACTTCACAGCAGGGTAGGCATGCCCCCTCCACCCCTGGTTCTCCTAGTGTTGCCTGAACATCTGGCTCCATTTTCTATTTTCAGAGACCCCAGAACACTGGGGGCCCTTAAAATAGACTATTTTTAGGCGTTTGGGGGGGGGGGGTCTCTAAAAATAGAAAATGGAGCTGGCATGCTGTGGTGGAATGGTGGGCTGTGGAACATAGCGTTCTGGCTCCATTTTCTATTTTTAGGGGGCTCCCCTGGAATGCTGACTGCCTAAAAGTAGTGGTTGAGCATTCTGATGTACTTTATCCCCTGGCCTACCCTCACCAAAAAAAAAACCCCAAAAAACCCTTTCCTATCTGATTTTCTTCTTTAAGATAGTGTTTCTCAATTGGTGTTCCATGGAACCATGGTGTTCTCAGACATGGTGCAGGTGCTCTGTGACCCATGTGATCCCTCCTCAATGGGGGGGAGGAAGTGGGGAGGCTGAGTGGGGAGAAGGGAGGAGCAATTTAATGCCTCAGCCACAGCAAAGCTTTCCAAGTACATGACAGCAGATGTTGATGCACATCTGGAAGCTTTGCTATAACTGGAGCATTTATCTTCTGTCACTGTTACCAGCTTTTTTTTTTTTTTTCATGAGAATGTTTTCATTAGATGTTCCACATAAAGTAATTAATACCTTTAGGTGTTCCCTGGTCCACTAAAGGTTGAGAAACACAGCTTTAAGACAGGCATGTCTGCTGAGCCAAACACTGCTACACATGTCTCTGCTAACCTGGGGGGGAGAGACTTTTAGTTCAGTCCTGTTCATAGATTACTACTTACAAAGTTTAGGAGTAAATGTTTTAGTATTATATCTAGTTACTTTTTATTAGCATGCAGTGGTTTAACCACTGAAATTTTGTGAAAGTTTCTTCTAGAAGAGGAAGTTACTGAGTTAATCCTTAAATGTGGAGCTCTCTTCTGATGGACAGTATTAGCTGCTTCTGTGCAGTAAAAAGACTTCTCACATATAGTAGGGCTCACTGGACATGTTTATCTCGGGAACGGAACACAGAGAGGAGTTGGAATAATACAGTTATGGGGGCCAATATAGATACCCCATTCTTTAAGGCTGTAAAATAAGCTAAATCAGAATTACTACAGTAATTCAGAATTGAATATCTGAGGACTTGTGGTTTAGTTTAGGGTTTAATTTGCTTAGGAAAGCTGCCAGGCTAAAAGTTAAATTCTCTGTAGCATGAATAAATACATCCTTTAACATTATTTTGCACAAGTTGATTTACTGTGAAAGGTGGTAAAGTTACTGTCACTTTTCCCTAGCATCAACTCGAACAAGAATGCAAAAGCAAAAACTAAATGATGAAACTGATACATCAGCTACTGAAGAAAAGTGAACATCTTCTCAGGACCATGCTGTGCACTTCATGCTTCTCTGCATTTGTCTTTGTTTTTCAGTCACCATAATGGTAGTTACTTTTTTATTATCATTTGCTAGTTTGAAGCGTTCGGCTTTTTTTTTTTTTTTAATTTTTATAACGTGTTTTTCATATTATGATTTATGATGTAGCATGTACACAATGTAAGCCATTGAGTTTATTAATTTATATATTTTTGAGGATTTGGAAGAGTTTCTCACCTTCCTATTGCAACACTGTTGATTTAATTGCAGTTCATTATACTTATATTGATCCTTTCTAGCAAAAATAAAGACATTTGAAGTTAGATAGAAGGTTTTGAAATGCACTAATTCTTTTGTTAATTAGATTTAATTTTAATATTGCAATTTGATGCACTGTTTGCATATTTTGTGAATTAATGGCCAGATACTGTAAAGCCTTCTGACCCTCTATAATTACCATGCTGGGGCCCATTAACTTAACTGTAAATGTCATCATAATTCTTGCAGGATTAAATCCTAACATGGTAAGTACAACATGCAAGCAAAGTGTAAACTCATATGGCCATACTACTGAAACAAATAGCAGATGCCTCAGATTCTTAATGTTTTCAAGTACGTTTTTTCCCCTCACAGTTTGAGTGGACAGTTAAAATACAGGTCATCTGTTAGTCAGTTTGAACCTTACTGAGTATGAATTCTGCAGAGAGCAAGTGTTTTCTTGGAAGAGGTCCCTCCCTCCCCCAAATATTCAAAGTGCACTTTCCAGTTTCTCTGGATCCTGATAAATGTATGTGAAATGAAATCATACTGTTACCAAGTTGGAATTTCTTGCTATGACCTCTACAGATAGTGATTTGTCTGAAATCAATGACTTGGCTTACTCAGTTTTGGTAAGAAATGGGAACAGAGCTCTAGTTTTAATAACTTAAACCTATGTGCCTCAAGTTAAACTCCTAAGAAAGAATAGCCTTATTTTTAAAATGGCTGACCACCTACAGTTCCCAATGACCTTACTGGATTTGTAGATGCACTCAAATCCACAGTTAGATCAAGTGTAGCTTGTGAAGCTGCCAGGTTAGAAAAATTTGGCCAAAAGGGCATAACTTTTAAGGCCACTTGAATTATTACTGAAGAAACACATTTTAAAATTAGCTACTCAGCTGTGGGTGTTCCGCTAATATAAAGGTATAAAGAAGCATTCCTCTTTTGAGTGCTTGCTTATGTCCATTCCATGTTGTGGGAGTGAGCCCACCATATGCACTGGTGCCTGGGATTTTTCCCTCAGTGGTATCTGAAAGACCAGCTCTAGCGACCTCCACAATAGTGCGTGTATGTGTTGGCATAAGGGTGTTGCTGCCCCTTCACCTCCCAATTCCTTTTTACCACCGGTGACAGTGCTGGAACATCCTTACCTCAGCAAGCGTCCTCCAAGTCTCATCTGTAGATTGCGTGTACATAGTTTGTTAGATAAGTTTAATTAGTTGGAGTTAGTTCTGTGGGGACATAATCCAGAGATGGGACTTGCCCCCATCCCTGAGCTCCAAACCATCCCCTTCATGTAAGATGCCCCTGCCCATAAATGATCCTCACAAGAGCTCCTTTTGGGACCTGGTGAGACCTATGTTTGAGACAAGTGTGGAATCTGCAGAAACTTCAGTCCTTGCATTAAAAGAGCACTCCTGATGGAGTCCTTTCTCTAACTAGACTCGGCTGCTCTGACGCCACACCCAGAACATTGTCATCAACTCAAAGTGCCGTGCCAGAAATGAGTTCATTCCAGCACCAGGCACTATCCCTAGTGCCAAAGAAGCATCACAAAATGCTGCATGCCACAAGAGGGCGCTCCCCAATCCCTAAGGACAGAGAGCAGAGGACAAGCTGATACATGTGCTGGGTTATTCATCTTCCTCAGAATTCAGGTCGGTTTACAGCCCCTGTGCTGGGTCATTCATTTGCCCCAGAACTCAGGTCAACTACAGCCTTACTATCAGAGCTCCAAGTTTTCCCTGGAACCCACCTCTAAATCCTGGCAGTGATGGGGTATCCAGCACCTTGCAATGCCCTCCATACCAAAGGTCTTTCAAGCAACCAAGAACTTGCTTTCACTCCCACTGCTGCCCACTCTTCAGGAAGAAAAATCTCCACATTGAGACCCTATGATAGGACAGCCAGCCAAAAGTGGTTCCTGGGGCAAGCCAAGTATGGGGGCCCTGCACAAACCACCAACACCTCAATGACACTCTCCAGTCCCTTGTTCGTCACAGATGCTCCAACAGTGGTTGCTAGGACCCTGCTACAAGTCCCCAGAGCACCACCACTGGCAGCTGGATTTCCACTACTGCTCCCCAGTCCATTGGTACTAATCCCTGGAGCCTTGATGTAGGTCACCAGAGTCCCAGCACAGATTCTGGAAGACAGGTTTCAGTCTCTAGACCACTACTGTTGGTCGCCAGAGTACCATGATCAACACACAGCTGTTCAGCACAGATCGACAGGATTCCAGCACCACTTCCTGGTACCAGAACACCACACCTACCAGTGTACTAAAGAGTTGGAGACAAGACTGGCACTGCCATAGTCCCTGGAAGAGTCTCCCTCAGATTCAGAGGGAGAGGAGATCATCTTGCTCAGAGGTCAAGTGAACCCAGCTATGGCTGCAGGTTCCCCTCAGGCCTATCACTGCGATCAAAGACACCAGTACAGTGGCCCAGACCATGGCAGTTTTGGAATCCAAGGGGATTCCCTCCTGTCCCCGAGGCACAGGTGCAACAATCCATCTCTGGAATCTCCAAGAGATACTCAGCAACAGTGTCATGCCTGCCCCTCTACTTGGATGAAGAACTAGATCAAGCTCCAGAGGCTTTGGAGGCCAACCCAGCTGCAGAAGAACAGTTTCTTCTTTACCCTTACCTGCCTCATCATCATCACTTGATAAGGTGGGTAGTGAATCCTTCTGCCTTGGTCTTGCTGGATGACTTAGAATGCACCAAGGGCTATTGAAGAGGGTAGCCTTGAATTTGGGTTTGGAGATGGGGTAGTCTGCTGTTCATCCTTTGACAGCAGCAGTCCCTTCTAGAATGGCCCTTCCCATTCACAAAAGAGTTGTAAAGCTTGTCAAGTCTTCATGGCAAACCCCCTTCTCTCTGCTCCTACATCTAAAAGGGCCAAAACCCCTAAATATTATTTACCTGCCAAAGGGTTTGAGTAGTTGTACTCTTTACCTATCACCAGGATCACTGGTGGTGTCAGCTGCCAATGAAGAAGACAGATAGGGCAGTTTCTAGCTCCACCCCCATGAATAAAGACGTGAAGAAGCAGGATCTCTTTGGCAGAAAGATTTATTCTACAGCCAGCCTCCAACATACTGAACCAGCAAGCCCTGCTGGTGAGATGTGATTATAATGTATGGTATTCCATGGCCAAATTCCTTGCCCCAGGAGTTTGTGGCCATTTTGAAGGAGGGCGAGTCAGAGGCCCAAGCTACCCTAGCCTTTGATGTGTCAGACTCAGTGGACAGAATACGGGCACCAGCTATCTCTATGTGGAGAGCTTAATGGCTAATCATCTGGATTATCTGTGCAGGTCCAACAGTCCATCCAGGACTCCCCTTCAATGGTGCAGTGCTGTTCTCTGACCAGAGGAACATCAGCTTTCATGGCTTAAACGTTACTAGGGTCACACTCTGCTCATTAGGCCTGTGCACTCTGTTTCCAGGAAGCACTTCAGGCCCCAACAAACCCAGCAATTTATGGGACAGGCCCAGATTGACCATATGGGAAGAAGAGCAAGGGCTATAAGCACCATTGAGGTCAGACATGAGCTGCTGCCTGCTAGACAGCAGGCAGGGCTTTTGAGGGTGAACCTGAGGGTGGTCTACAAGACTCAGCTCAGGATTCAACCCTCTCCCTTTCTGTTCAAACTGCTTTTCACCTTCCTTCCTGCATGGGTGGCGCCAGTGTTGGACAGGTGAGTGCTAAGCACCATCACAGTGGGTACATCCTTCAGTTTATTTTGATTTCTCCTCATGCCTGTTCCTCATCAGGGACCCTTCTCATGAGTGACTTCTCATACAGGAGGTGCAAGCGCCTCTATGGGTAGGGGCCGTAGAGGAAGTTCTCTTACATCTTAGAGGGCAAGGGTTTTACTTCTGTTACTTTCTAATCCCCAAAGGCCAAAGGAGGCTGGCAGCCTACCAATGTAGCCTGAAGATATTTTAAACAGCTGAGATTCCATGTGGTCTCTCTGGCCTCCATCATCACCTCCCTGGACTTGGGAGACTGGTATGTCACCTTCAACCTGAAAGATGCATACCCCGATGTTTCCGTTTTCCTTGACCACAGACAGTTCTTAAGGTTCATGGTGGGAGAGAATCACTTACCAATTCATCTCCCTCCCATTTGGCCTATCAGCCATGCCAAGGATGTTCACAAACTGTGTGGTGGTAATTATCTTCCATGAGCCACCTGCAAAGAACTGGGCCTAGCAGTAAACTGACCAAAATGTACATTAGTACCTTTGCAAAATATAGAGTTCTGTGGGACTGGCTTCAGCTCTACCTGCACCAGACAATCCCCCCTCAAGTACTTGCCTCACTGGCATCATGGGCAAACCCTACACACATAGCAGCCCCATGTCAAACACTGTCCTTGGTATCAGATAGTTTTGGGCCCATGGTGGGGAGCCTCAGGTTCAAAGGCCTCTAAATGTCAAAGAGCTCATGCCAATCTGTCTAGCCCAGGGGTGGCCAAACTTATGGAATTCAAGAGCCACACAAGTTGATTATTAAACCTTCAAGAGCTGCCCTGAGGCATATAGCCATATACTTTTGCATACTGAATTGATTTGCTGATGTTCTTCCACGAGCTGTGCTTTTTCATTCAAGAGCCACATGTGGCTCCTGAGCGGCAGTTTGGCCACGCCTGGTCTAGCCTGTGAAGTTTTCCTATCAGGAAAGATGGTATGAGCACTGATGGACAATATAGCATCAATATATTATGTCAATAAGCAAGGGAGAATAAGACCCTCAACCCTCTGCCAGGAGGCACTCCATCTGTGGGACTTCAGCATGGAACATGTGGTCCACCTAGAAACCTCACACTTCACTGGAGTTAAGAGTCATCGGCAGATCACTTCAGTTGAGTCCTCCTCCTCTTGCTCCAAGAAGACCATGCACCCAGAGGTAATCAAGGTTATCTTCCTGAGGTAGGGAATTTACTAAGGGGACCTGTTTGCAACCAAACAGAAAGGGAAATGTCACAATTCCTGTTCCCTGGAAGGACCTGACAGTGGCTCGCTTCCTGATGCTTTCCTACTGCAGTGGCTGAGGGACCTGATGTATGCTTTTCCACCAATACTTCTCATCCACAGTTTTCATAACTATAAGGAGGGACAAAGCGCAAGTCATAATGATCAGTTCAGCAGGGCCTCCTCAACACTGATTAGGCATACTGCTGAACCAAGTGATAACAGTCCAGTGGGCACTCCTGGACCATCCAGTTTTGATTTCACAGGATCGTGGTTGGTTGTTACATCCAGACTTCTCCTTATAGCTGACAGTGTGGATGCTGAAGGTTAAGCCCTGAGGAGCAGACTTGCTCCACTCAAGTTCAGAAAGCCCTGCTGGAAACTAGATAACCCTGTGCTAGAACAACTTACATAGTGAAGTGTAAATACTTCTGCTGGGCAGAAGAATGAAACCCCTTTGACCTAGGTACTGTTACACACCATTCTGGAGTACCTATCCCACTTGAAACATCAAGGTCTGGCATTATGGTCAATCAGGTATACCTGGTAGCCCTGTTGACCTTTTGCCTGTGTACACAGCACAGATCAGTCTTCTCCCCGTGAGATGACCAGATTTCTGAAAGGCTTGGAAGGACACTTTCGGCAGGACCTCAGCCTAGTTTTGTCCAGACTCACTGAGACTCCCTTTGAGCTCATGGGGTCCTGTCTACTTCTCCACTTGTCATGGTTATTTGCATTTCTGGTGGCAATTACATTGGCAAGGCAAGTCTCTGAAATCAAAGTGCTAATATCAGAACCTTCCCATGGGTGTTTACAAAGATGAAGTTCAGCTGCACCTTCACTCCACATTTCTACCAAAGAAGGCATCACATTTTCATGTCAACCAGGGTATAATCCTGCCCCCCTTTTTTTCAGAATGTCACAGCTCTAGCAGAGAAAGACACCTGTACACCCTGGATGTCAGATGAGCATTGGCTTTCTACATCAAAAGAACAAAGTCCTTCTGAAAATCCATGCAGCTCTTCATTGCCAAGTGAAAGAAGGGTCTTACCAATCTCATCACAGAAGATTTCTTTCTGGATCACCACCTGCATCCAAAGTTATTGTGAGCAGCCAAAGGTCACACTTCCTAATGCTCCAACAGCCCTTTCAGTAAGAAGCCAATTCCAAAACAGGACATTTGCAGGGCTTTAACTTGGTCTTTGCACCTTCACATCCCATTATGTCTTCAGGCAACAAGTCCAAAATGATGGAGGTTTTGACAGAGTGTTATTGAAAATGGTATGTTTGTGAACTCCTGGGCCACCTCTGAAGGTACAGCTTGTGAGTCATCTGACATGGAATGGACATAAGCAAGCACTCAGATAAAAAAAAAAAAATCGTTACTGATCTTCCATAATTTGTTCTTCAAAATGTGTTCCTCATGTCTATCCATGATCCATCTTCTTTCCCCTCTATCGTAGTTCTGGTGAGAAAGAAGTAGGGTGAGAGCGTCAGCAGCACCCTTACACCAGTGCATATGCACATCACTAAAGAGGGTGCTAGAGCTGGTCCTACAGATACTGCTGAGGACCAGATTTTCCAGCATGCATACTTGCAGTGCACCAGGTGCATATGATGCAGAAAATTTCCAGCATAGGTGCCTGTGGTGCACATGCACACAAGTAGGCATGAGCAATACATCTTGAAGAGCAGCAGTTACGGAAGAACCTTGTTTTACTTCTAGCACTCTAAAAGATGCAGATCTTTTTGACGACTGCTGCCTTTAAAATTATCCATTCATTTTTATGGAAATCTAGTTTTGTACAGCTGCTTAAATTAAAGCAGCTATAATGGGGCCAGGGGGTAGTGCTGCTGGTTTTATTATACATTCATCTGTTTTGTTTTTAAAAAGATCAGTTTTTGTCAGTCAAAATCTAATCCTAGAGCAGTTTTAAAAAATGTTAGAGTACATTGATTTGGAAATATTCTGATGAACTTCAAAATAAAAGTTACCTTAAGTCTAAATTTGGTTTCCACTTCCCGCAGTATGTACAAAAGTGTTAACATCTTAGATTTCTTTGCTAATTTTTTGTAGTTTACAGGGGGCATATATTACAAACCAATGGGATACACTGACTTTAAGCTCCATAGTTGCAGTTAGAATAGTGCTAAGATTTTAACTTTGTTGGCTAGAGAACTGCAAGGGAGGGCCACCTTTTCATTACTGTGACAATGTATGTTTTTGTTCAACCAGACTGAAGACTGCATTTAAAAGTGTATGGAAGCATCTTGTACAACTAATGGATTTTGTTCCTTTCGAAATAAATAAAATAGCTTTAATAAGATTTATTGGTGGTCTTTGTAACTTCCTTTTATTATTAAGTGTAAAGTTAATTTAAAAGTATCATGTGGAAATAACATCCTTCTGTTTCAGGCTTAGGCCACAATCCTGCAAGTGGTATGAGCAGCCCTGTTCATGTCAATGAAGCTTTGTACAGGTGCAGAGATCTAGATCTAAATACACAATTGGTCCCTTAGCTATTTACAGAACCTCCATTAGTTCTCTAACATTTGAATCTGTTTCAGATTTTTTTAACTATATTTTCTCACAGCATTATCAGTATTTGCTATTCAGAATATTTGTAAAATCATCATATATGACTTTAAATTGCACCTGGGGGGGTGTAAGGAAAATTTATCACTCTTCTGAATGTTTTAATCCAGACCTTCACCTAAAAAATGTTTTCAGCCAAATATGTAACACTGCTTTACAGAACTACAACATTAACTGGCAATGGAATTTTCAAGCTGTACATTTGATTTTTCCAGTAAGTTATAAGTAAATATACCAGTTGTCCTCAGAGCATTTTGAAAGTTTATGGCATTTGAGAATAGTACTTTTATTACTGTATGACATACATTTCTTCAAAATGATCTCAGGTTGCTGAAATTTTATTCCAGAAAGGGAAATCTAGCTGTTTTAAGGATCCAAAATGGAACAGAACAATAATCATAGAATCATAGAAACTGGAAGGGACCATGACAGGTCCCTGCACCCATGTCAGGACTAAGTGCCACCATTAAACCATCTCTGATGGGTGTTTGTCTAACCTGCTCTTAAAAACCTCCAATGTCAGAGATTCCACAACCTGCCGAGGCAACTTATTCCAGTGTTGAATCACCTTGATAGTTAGGAGTTTTTCCTAATGTCTCAGCTGAACCTCCCTGTGACAGGCAGCTCTACAGATCTTCTCTTAGTGTGCCGCTGTGACCCCGATTCCCACTCCTGAACCCTTATTCATCCCGCTTTGCCAAGTGACCACTCACTCCTGAGTCAGTCCACTCTGGCGTGCAGCTGGTCTCAAGCAGTGGGTGTATGCCCTCTGGCTACTCATGGATGGTCCCCCAGCAAGCACCCCTGGCCCCAGACGCCAATGTGGGAGCCGCTGTCTACAGAGACTGGGAACCACTCCCAGCCACCATATGCTCAAGTCTGTCCATTTAACAAAGAAATGGATTGTGCCCAGCCTTCTTCACTCATGCCCTCTAAAGATTACACAGCTTTAGAAAAAACTACAGGTTTATTGATCAGATTATAATGTAAGTGAGAATATGGCCAATCATGGCAAAGTCACAATATAAATGAGTCAGGAGTGACCACAAGGAAATAAAAGGTAAAACACGCATGCTAACCTAATAGTTCTACTTAAACTGACCTCATAGTCCAAGTTCATGCTCTAGGTGTTTGGCTGTTAGCTGTTTATACAGCCAGTCTCTGCCTGTGGCCAGGCAGGGCCCAGATCTTGCTTGAAGTTGTTTTAAGATGGAGATTCCCAGGCAAAACTCCAGATCCTTCCAAGTGTATTTCTTTGTTCCAACACTTGCTCCAACAGGCAGAGGTGATCTCCGTGTCTCATCGGAGCCAGTGAACTTAATTAGCATATGTTTGTCTCCTTCAGGTGCCTGCTTGCTCACTGCTGTTCTGTCTCCCACCCCCCGAGCCATGTTATACATCTGTACATATGCATGAAGCAACAGGAAACGTACCCTCATAGTAATCACGTAGAATAGGTAATGAGCATCCATAAAGAAACATTGCATGGTGTAACTGGCAACAAATCATAAAATCACAATGTAAAAGTGAACAGGAAAATTATATAGATCATAACCCTGGGTACACAGATGTGCATCCTGTAACACTCCCTTGCTGTAATTTAAGCCCATTGTTTCTTGTCCTATTGTGTGATTAAGGAGAATAATTTTTCTCTTCCTTATAACAGCCTTTTAGGTATTTGAAAACTATTATCATATCCCTTTTTTCTCCTTTCTTCTAGACTAAACAAACCCAGCTCTTTCAATCTTCCCTCATAGTTCAAATGTTCCAGACCTCTAATAATGTTTTATTGCCCTTCTCTGGACATTCTCCAGTTTCTCCACATCCCTTTTGAAATGAGGTGCCCAAAACTGGACACAGTACTCAAGTTGAAGCCTGATCAGTGCAGAGTAGAGTAGAAGAATCACTTCTCGTGTCTTACTCACAATACTCCTGTTAATATACCCCAGAATGGTGTTTGCTTTTTTGCAACAGTGTTACACTGCTAATTCATATTTAGCTTGCGATTCACTATGATACCCAGATCTGTTTCTGCAATACTCCTCCCTAGGCAGTGATTGCCCATCTTCTGTATGTGCAATGGATTGTTCTTTTCTAAGTGGAGTACTTTACACTTGCCAAGTTCCAAAGGAGCAGCTGTGTTAGTCTAGTCCTGCAAAAAAAGACAAGGAGTTGTGTGGCACTTAAAGACTAACAGATTTATTTTTCGCATGAGCTTTCGTGGGAGAAAATCCCACTTCGTCAGATGCTTCAAAGATGGGGGAAACTTAGAGTGGAATGAAAATAAATGCAAGGGAGTGTAAAACACAGGATCAAGTTTGCTGTTACTGTATGATTTGATCCTATGTTATACAATCCCTTGCATTTATTTTTATTCCATTCTGTAAGTTCCCCATCTTTGAAGCATCTGACGAAGTGGGATTTTCTCCCAAGAAGGCTCATGCAAAAAATAAATCTGTTGGTCTTTAAGTGCCACACAACTCCTTGTTTTTTTTTTTTTGTTTGTTTGAAATTCATAAAGACAAGTGTAAAGTAAAAAAAAAAACCAAACATTCTCTTTACCTCAGACCATTTCACTTGTTTGTCCAAATCATTTTGAATTGTGATCCTATCCTTCAAAGTACTTGCACCCCCTCACAGTTTGGTGTCATCTGCAAACTTTGTAAGTTTGCTCTCTATGCCATCATCTAAATCATTGATAAAAAATGTTGAACAAAACTGGACCCAAGCCAGATCCCTGCAACACCCCGCTCATTATGTCCTTCCAGCCTGAATGTGAACCACTCATAACTACTCTCTGAGAGCGGTTATCCAACCACTTTTTAACCATCTTATAGTAGCTCCATCTAGTTTGTACCTCCTTAGTTTATTAATAAGAATGTGATGTGAGACTGTATCAAATGCCTTACTAAAGTCTAGATATACCACATGTACTGTTTTCCCTCTGTCCACAAGGCTTGTTACGATATCATAGAAGGCTATCAAGTTGGTTTGATATGATCTGTTTTTGACAAATCCATGGTGACTAGCCCTAAGCACCTTATTCTCTTCTAGATGTTTGCAAATCAACTCCTTAATTATCTGTTCCATTATTTTTCCCAGTACAGAGGTTAAACTGACTGGTCTATAATTCCCTGGATTACTCTTATTTCCTTTTTTGTAGGTGGGCACTATATTTGACCTTTTCCAGTCTTCCAGGACCTCACCCATCTGCCATGATTTTTCAAAGATAATAGTTAATGGCTCAGATATCTCCTGAGTCAGCTCCTTGAGTACTCTAGGGTTGCATATTATTAGGCCCCAGTGATTTGAAGATGTTTCACTTGTCAAAGTAATTTTTAACTTGCTCTTTCCTATTTTAGCTTCTCACCCCTCTCTCATTTCTACTTTACTCCTCTACATCAGACATCCAATCTCCACCAACCTGCTTAGTGAAGATCGAAACAAATAAATCATTTAGTTCCTCTGCCATTTCCACATTTTAATTTATTGTAATACTAGAGACCTTTTCGCCCTGCAGTTTTAACCATATGTCTGGAACCCTTGTTCATATCTTCTGTTTTCTGGAATGTGCTTTTAAAGATCAGATCAACTTCTCTTTTATATTGTTTCATCAACAGATATTCAAACTGTTTTTAGTTATTTATGTTCCTCTTCAACAGTGCAACTTTAGCTCTTCCATGCAGTTCTATATATAAAGGATTTTGTATTTCCAGAAGAGTGATAGTCCAGACAGGTCTAAGTAAACAGCACGTGCACCCACTTTAGTATATGAGAGTTATGCAGTTATTTTTAAGCCAAGAAAGGAATCAGTTATAAAATTCTGTGAAATGGTGGCATATCTGTAGAAGGCTGTATTGCTGTGGGAAAACAGCTCATGATACTGTTTGAATATTTTGAAAATGAAACAAGTTTGTTTACACATGTATCCTGAAAGATAAATCTTTATCAAGTAGACATGGCATGTCAAAAAGACACAAAGCATTCGTAAGGTTGTAATCACCTTCACTACTACATTAACTGCTTTGTAAAATTTGAAATTTCTTTCCCCATTAAATCCTCCCTCTGACCCCCTGCCCATTTTTGTGAAGACATTTGTTTTATTGCTGCCTATGAGTCTAATGGTCATTTCTTTAAAGGCTTCTCTATACAAACACTTGGTTCCTCCCCACAAACTGGGCTATAACTTTAACCCTCTCCCTGCCTAGCCTTCTGTGGCACACTACATTTTTCTTGCACCCTTTGGTCCTTCCCACTTTGAAACAGGAATAGTTCAAAGGATGCTATGGAACTTCTAGGGTATAACAACAAGGTCTGCACTGACCCGTAGTATTTATGCCTGAAACTAGTGTTCATGTAAATAAGTACTTAGGAAAAGACTGTGGTCTTTAAAATATGCTTTGGAACTTCAGTCTTTATCCTGTAAGTTACTTACTTCTCTCCCCTCAATGTGCTAATAGAGAAGTAATAAATAGCTGTTTAAGAATGATTTAAGCAACTCTAGGTAAACTTAAGAGTATAATAAAAAGTAAGCATGTCAAAAGCTAGGATTCTTAAACATTACATTTATATTACTTGTCTATTAAGCCAGATGAGTTTTTACAGAAAGTTGGTATTTTAGTGGAAATTTTATTATGGTAGGGCTATAAATAATCAGACATCCTTAGGAGTTAAGCAAAATTTGTCATTCTAATAGCTAAAGGTTTTATTTTACAAGGTAAACCCAAGGAAACAATTACCTTCAGCTTTTATAAAAACCATTTAATTAATACAGCAATTTACACAGTGATTATACATTGTAATAAAATGCCATCATTTGAAAGGTGGGTCCTAGAAAACATCATGAGGTTGAACTAACGAACATCAGTCACTGTGACTGACCCTTTGTAGTAGCACTTCATTTTTTATCTTTTAAATCCCATTTAATTCAAGAAATATTATTTACCTGTTTCCTGGAGTGTCTAGTTGTAGGAGTCTCTTCTTCAGCTGTTTCAAGGATAGTTTAGGCCTGCCATCATTCAGGTTTTGGAACAAATACCTTACCTATCCAGGATTATCATCCCAAACATTAACAAATATTTTTTTCATTGCTGTCTGAACTGCAACTTTCAGAAACATATTTAATACTGGCTAACAATTTTCCCCAGTTCCCAAATAAGGAGGCATGGTAGTGGCAACATCCTCAATTTAGCACCCAATTATCAAAAATTAAAAAAAAAAAAAAAAAACCTAAGATTTTTAACCCCCATGTTCAATTTAGTGTCCTCACATTGTTGTTCAAGCACATACCTGAATACACGCTCACACTGTTTCTGAGCATCAAGTCAGTGCACTTCTGAAGGCTTGACCTTTATGTGCAAAGGAAAGTAATTTGTGTTGATGTTAATGGGTAATGTGAATGAAAGCTAAATAAATCCATTTTTACTACATGTGTGCATACAGCAGAGAATAAAACTACTATTAAATGGAACAGATCATGAAATAAATGCATAAAATTTTCATTGAAGGAACAAACCAAGATGTTTCCATTTTATCCTCAGAACAGACTTTACTGCAGTGATTGTCTTTCAACAAGTTAGTCCCACTCATCACTGCTACAAAAATAAAGAACTTCCTGAAAGAAAACAAAACATGCTTTGATGTGCACAGCACAAACTGAAATAATGCTCAGGGAGAAGAGACTATAGGGAGACCTATGCTGCTGGGAACTGGCTTTCCAGTTGGACTCATCAGCATCTGCAGCCTTATTATTTGCAGAATGCAAACGGATCAGTATTGTGCAGGAGCCCAAATGTTAATTTCAAAGGAAACTGTAATTTTGAAGTTCCTCGAAAACTGAACTTTATGAAAACCTGTTTCAGCTCAGTTGAAAACAGTTCACTTGGTGTTTCAAAATTTCTTATAATTGTGCCAAAAACAGAAGTTGAAACACCTTGTTCTAAAAGTGTCAAAATAATGTTTTGACCATATCAAAATGCCTTTTCAGTTTTTCCTAAAAGAAACTGATGTCCCCACAGGAAGTTGGTTTTGATAAAAGGACATTTTCTATTCCAGGTAAATGTTCCATCTGAAAAATTCTGAGCAGTTCTACTATTTAGACAACAGTGACACACCAAATTAAAGAATATTTCTAATGGTGAAGTGAATCTGGTTTATCTATCATAATTTCCGAGCATCTCACAATCTAGTAAATCTTGCCTCCCAACACACTGTGAGATAGGAAGTGCTATTATATTATCTCCTTTAGACAGATGAGGAATTGAGACAAACTAAAGGTTCCTGTACCCAACACCTGGGAGATATACTTTCCAGCCTGGGTGGATGTACACACACTAGGCTCTGCTTGAACTAGCAGCAAAAAGTACATCTGGCCCCAGCAGCTCAGACTAGCTATCCAAGGACATATCTAGGGGCTCAGGCACTATTACACTCTGACGACTCATCCAAGCCACCTGTTCATATCAGCGTGGTCGTGCTGTAATTTTTAGCTACTAGCTGAGCAGAACTAGCATACCTATATCTACCAGACTAGGAATTACACCTCCCAGCTGCTGCACTGACATGTTCAGAGGAAGTCTCTGACAGAACAAGGCTACTGTAGTGTCCTAGCCATCCCCTTTTATAGCCAGTTCTCTTATTCTTTCAACAGAAACTGATTAAAACATTTACAAGAAAACTGGTCTTCTGTACCATAACAGAAACCTACACTGATAAACATTTTATAATCGTCCTGTGTCATAGTGCAAAAGTCTGTCTACGCAAGCATTAGTGCACTGAAATGTCCTCCACCTTTTGCTTAGCAAGTGTTTGAATGACACTTGGTTACCATGTTGAAAAGAATGTGAGTTTTACTTTCATGAGTTTATCACTCCATTGATTTATAATTTTAGTCTATTCCTCCTCCCCACCTGCATAATTCATGTCATGCAGCTTTCTTATCTGTACAAATACTGGCAGACAAGTCAACTGATAACTCCTTTTCATTGAGTTTCTTTTTCATGGCAGGTGAAGAGGTGTGTTCCTGAGCAGCAAAACAAACAATGAAATAGCTCATTATGTAGCAAAACCAATTAGAAGTTACTGTTCCATTAGGGAGATGAAGTTCCCTGCAAAAAAGAACCAGCTGTTTTTCATCTCACGAAAATGACTTTAAGAGTCTGTGCCAAGAACTCAGAATGAGCCATTAAAAATAAGTCCTCCATGCTTCAATAAATGCAGCATGGCCTTCATTTTTTTCATCTCTTGAGCCTTTGCATACTTTGTAAAGTTGGAGCAACAGTCTGTTGCTTTGTCTTTACATTAGAAGTAGTATGAGGGAATTGTATGGTATAATCCTTTCTCATATTTTAGCAAAACAAATTTCTACTAATCAGCACTTTCCTAGAGGGAGTGTAAATTAACCAGGAAGGAACCTTCTCGTAGTATATTTGCTTTGATAAACCTTAAAGGTGCAAAATGAAGTTTTAGCAACAAATGGACATTTTCATGCTATCCAATAATGTCACATGATGCTGGTAAAGAGCTGTTTTTGAAAAATATTTCAAAGGAGGAAAAAACAATATAAATGGAAAATAGTAAACAGTCTGCTTGATTTTAAAGGAAAACTGTTAATTATACCGGGGGGGGGGGAGTAAACCTAAGTTTTTGGCAGATTGCTTACATCTATTGTTCATGCTATACCATACCAATCTTCACAAAAGTTGTGTAATAGTATACATGGAAGTTTAGGAAGTCCAGCCATCAACATTGATGGAAATGAATGCTGCTCTCTCTCCTTTCAGGTGTTCACAAATTGAGTGCTCACAAGTTTTTCAAAGGCAAAGTGTTCACATGATGACAGTACCTTCCTTTGAAGCAAACACTTTTCAGTTTTTAAATGCTCCTACTCTGCTTGCTTTACTAATGAAGTTCTTCAAGAGGTCATGGTCCATTTCTGCAAAGCCTTGAGTTTGTGTTACTACAGTCAAGTGGTTTATACAAAATCTGAAGCAAAATTCTTCTAAGTCCTAGGAACAAAATAAGGTTATTAATATATCAATAAAAATTACTAGTGTTGAATGAGCATTAACATAACTGTATGAATGTTTACAAATAGTATGGAATGGCTGGAACAAAACACTACAATAGAAGGCCAGAAACTCATCTAGGAAGCCTTCTGTTTTGATACCTGATGTCAGGATGGCCTTCTTCCTGAAGTTCAACTCAAGACCACCTGTCCTGAAAGCCTCTTATCAAAAGATGACACTGCCCATATTGACTCTAATCCACTGAAACCGGCAAGGTGAGTGAAGCAAGAATAGAGCAGTACAAGTATGTTGTAGAGGAGATAAAGTGAGAAGGTACCCAACCCAGGATTCAAGACAGCTGAGAAGGGAAGAGTAGGTGAAGAGGAGGAGGGCACTCTTACCCTTAGATTTCAAAGGAGAAAGACACTTATGAAAATATTTGCATGTGATGTCACAAGCAAGTGTGAAGTTTTTACAGTAGATGCAGTGATGTATTCAACTTAGGTGAGCATGCCTAGATCACTGGGAATGGAGAATTTTGCCAAGCAGTAGCTGTAGAAAGGCATCATTTGCACATGGTGGCCACAGTCCCTCCCTTTGCTATATGAGGCTGCACAGCTCTGATCCCTCCTCAGTTCCTTCGTACCACCTGTCACGAATTAAAGCTGAGTGTGGTCTTATCCTCATGGTCACCCACTAGATAGAGTTTTCTCTAGCTGAATGCACTTAGGACTATGCTTAGTGTTAACTGTTTGTAGTTTAAGTACTCCCCTATTTATCTGGCATGTGTTACCCAGTCAAGCCAAGCCACAGTGTTCTTATCACTAATGTTCAAGGCAAGACGACCTCCAGGAAACTGAATCATTTTACAGTCTTTAACAATATGCGTCATGCATAGTATTCCCCTGTAATGCTTTCATTAAGGTTTACACATTGCCTGTTGTGTATGGGAGAGTTTCCTACTAACAGTCCCCACACATAGTCCTTGCTGTGCTTGGGTAAGACCCATGTCAAGGAGCCATGGTCAGCCTTTAGATCATTCACGAAATGGACTGAAGTGGGCAGGGCCCTTTGAGCATGAGCTGTTTTAGGCAAATAGGCCATGTGGCCTGCTTCAGCATTGAAGAGCTTGTCAGCTCAGTGGTCACCTGAATACTGCCACCTCATGCTCAGAAGAGAGGGAGGAGCCATTTTCCAGAGTGTGTGTTGAGCGTTCCAGTCTGAGGAAGCAAGACCAGCACAAGGTTTGGTACAAGAGACCCTGGCACCAGGAAATTCCTTGCTGCAGCCTGCACTGTGGAATTTACCATGACAGCTTCACCATTTCTCTACTTGGGTAACATCAGCTGCTTTGGTATCACTGCTAACTTTGGGCTCTACAATGCTTCTGATACTGGCATGCTTGGTACCAGCAATGTATTATGTGAGCCAGCAAAGGGGAGCATGTTTCAGGGCGCTCTGCCAAGAGGGGATCAGGTTGTGGCAGTTCTGCATTGACAAGAGTATCACTCTGAGAGCTGCTCACTTGCCTGGGTGAAGAACCATCTTACAGACCATCTGCTCGGGCGATTCCCTCAGTGAGTGGGCTCCGAAACCCAGTGTTCTGCAAGGCCTCGCTGCTGTGTGGGGCTTCCTGACAATCGACCTGTTCGCTACAAGAGTTGGCAAAAAATGCTGGCCATTCTGCTCTCACAGGAGCCTCACTTCCAGAGCGTAGTTATCAATAGATCACAGTCATGCTAGAAGGGTATAACAAGCAGGGTACCGCAGGGATTGGTTCTGCGTCCAGTTCTGGTTGATATTTTTAACAATGATTTAGGTGATGTCACAGAGAGTACACTTACAAAGTGTGTCAATGATATCAAGCTGGGAAGGGTTGTGAGTGCTTGGAAGGCTAGGATTACAATTTAAAATGATTTGGATAAACTGGTGAAGTGGTCTGAGATAAACAGAATGAAATTCAATAAAGACAAGTGTGAAGTATTCCACTTAGGAAAGAACAATCTATTGCAGATATACAAAATGGGCAATGAGTGCCTAGGGAGGAGGACTGCAGAAAGGGACCTGGGTGTCATAGTGGACCACAAGCTAATTATGAGTCAACAGTGTAACACTGTTGCAAAAAAAGCAAACCCCATTTTGGGATATATTAACAGGAGTACTGTAGGTAAGACACAAGAAGTAATTCTTCCGCTCTATTTGATCCTGATTAGGTCTCAGTTGGAGTATTGTGTCCCGTTTGGGGTGTCTCATTTCAAGAAAGATGTGAACAAATTGGAGAAAGTCCAGAGAAGAGCAACACAAATGATTGGAGATCTGGAATACTTGACATGTGAGGAAAGACTGAAAGAACTGGGTTTGTTTAGTCTAGAAAAGAGGAGACAGAGGGGATATGATAACAGTTTTCAGGTATCGAAGAGGTTGTC
The DNA here is from genome assembly GCA_007922195.1 of Podocnemis expansa. Lineage (NCBI taxonomy): Eukaryota > Metazoa > Chordata > Testudines > Podocnemididae > Podocnemis > Podocnemis expansa. The sequence continues at coordinate 10,407,359 of ML681992.1, forward strand.
ACAAGGAGGGAGGAAAACTGTTCCCCTTAACTGTCAGTAACAGGACAAGCAGCAATGGGCTTAAATTACAGCAAGGGAGGTTTAGGTTGGATATCAGGGAAAAAATCCTAATTATCAGGATGATTAACCAGTGGAATAAGTTGCAGGTTGTGAATTCTCCATAACTGGAAGTGTTTAAGAGCAGGTTGGACAAGTGCCTGTCAGGGACAGTTTAAGAGCAGTGCTTTTTCACACTTAGTATCAGAACCCAGTACTGGGTCATAAACCCTCAGGCACTGGGTTGCAGCACTCCTCTGCTGTCTCCATCAAAAGACCAGAATGCATTGCTCAAAGAAGTAATTGTTGGGTCACAGACATAAGTGATTTTCTTCAACTGGGTCCTGAGAAAAAAAGTTTGAAAACCATTGGTTTAAGATGGTACTTCGTCCTGCCATGAGTGAAGGGGACTTGAGTTGATGACCTCTCATGGTCCCTTCCAGTTTCTATGATTTTATGAACTATCTGGTGAATACTTATGCATGACCAAAAATCAGAATCGCTTCACAAATGAGAAGAGGCAAAGAGCTAAAACACAATTTGATCAGCTCTGTATTTCAGCTTGAAAGGTAATCACACACAAAAGTGCAACCATACACAATTGTTCTAAAAATTTTTATATTCAAAGAAATAAATGTCATCACACAATAAAGCCTTTGATTTGCCTACTGTATGCCATGTGCAGAGAAAAAAACGGCACCTGGATTAGACAACATGATGGTAAAAATAACTATCTTGTCCTAGACTGGCTTGATCAGTGAGATTTTCTGAGAACTTCCAGCATAGGTACACCCAGCGTGGATGGGTGTTTAGTAGACCATGCAGCAGTGAGAGCACTTAGTGAGTCTGGCCTGCTTCTAGCAGGACCAGCGTTCCATCCATTTGTGCACTTAGCCAGTCCCCTTTGCAGCTTGTTCCTGTGTAAATGGCTTCTAGAGAAGGAAAAGCAATTATCCTTTGTGCCAAGCACATTACAGACAGAGCTAGCAACAAAGCAATATTTTGATGGCATGATCCACAATCTGCAACATCCCTGAAGCTTGTTGCAAAGAGAAATTTACTAATCCTAGTCAGTGTCCCTTTGTGTGAGGTACATAAGCATTGCACACTGGGCAGGAAGGAAGAGGTCAGTTTGTGAAGATACTAGGCCATATCTCTGTATAATCCCTTTCATGGGTTAAATGTGTGTAGTCTAATGCCTCTGCACAGATGCATTTAACCAACCCCCCCCCCCAAAAGCCCAACAGATATAAAATCAGGCTTAAAAAGAAAATGGTAATAAAATGATAAAAATGCCAAGAAGGGAAAATGTTTGGTCATGGACACAACAACAAAAGAGGAGGAAGGACAGGAAGCAATAAAAACACAGAAGAAACTGCCAGGGTGGTGGTGGTGGTGGTGGTGATGGGCATGGGAAAAGTACTGACAGCTCAGATTTTGCTATTACCTTTAGAGCCTGGGCAATTACAGATTTAGATAAAGATTGTAGGACAAAGATGATTAAGGGAAGTTGCTTCCCTGCTAGCCGAAAAAAAAAAAAATCTTCTTCATTGGCCAGTCAATTAACTGTGTTTACTAATTCTGCAGGATAGGAAATGATAATTTTTAATATGTATTTTAAACAAACAACTAATTAATCTTGAATCCAGCCTGCATTGTATTAGAAACATGGTATTAAAACTAGCACATGCAGAGAACTACTTGTACAAACAAATGGACACTACTTCAGGAAGTGTTTCCACACTTTTCAGAGGTGTCCCATTTGTATGTTTACCTTTGGTATAGTCAACAGATTCAATTTATTTTTCATAGTAGGGCTGAGAAGTGCAACACATTGTGCTAATTATATAAAGTGAAAATATATTAGAAACTGAAAACTGGCACCTTTTCTAGCAGCTAAATGTAGGTTTATTTTATTAAACTGATTTCTACAGAGAAATTTCATATTTTGTATTTCTGCTTCTTGCAGTCTTACACACTGATTGCCACTCAGGGTCTGTCACACTTTCCGTGTTTCTGCATTTTAACCGTTCGGCTTATAATCAACGGCTTCAGCTTATAATCAACAGCTGTGCTAAAGGGCATACACAATTTCTGAAAGACTATTACAGTTGCTAATTAAAACTGTGAATCATAGGCAGTAGAACTGGAAACCACATTAGGTCATCCAGTTCATCCCCGTCACCACCTGTTTCCTACAGTATAGTCATAGATGCTTTGTCCGGACTAGTTTTACATGCTGCATGAGACGCATGTAATAGTTCCCAATGAAACATGTTGATCAAAGTCTTTTATGATGTTGACAAGTATAATTATAAGTGCAGAATATTTTTAAGGTGAGATAGTCTATTTCAAAGTTTCTAAAATAAACTTCGAATGAAAAGCTGTCCTCTTGAAAGTAAATGTTGCTGTGATCCCCCACCCCATGGTATCTTTCACTTCTATCTTCACAATACTGAAAAGCAACCTTTCCTTTCTGTCCCTAATGTTGCAATAATTAATGCCCTGGTCATCTTATGCATTAATTATTTAACACCATCTTCACCAACCTCATCATCTTCCCACAATTCCCCCACCTCAAACCAAAGGTGTCTTCTTTTGTCAATCGGACCATCTTATCCCTTCTAAGCCCTCCATATTAAATGTACACTGCTTGTCTTCTCTTCTTCAAGCCCTGCACAAATGCATCCAAATTTACATCTCATTTTTAATCTTTTTCTGCTTATATTGTCCATGATGACAGTTTCAACATGCCCTTCTTCTGCTTCCATTTTTGAGCCTTCCTTACTGTCCTCTATATGCAAGGAACAGCCTACCAGTCCAGATCCACCAGCCATGTACGATCTCCACATTTAAATCCCTCCCTAAAGCTTTCTTTAGAAAAATGAAACTAAACAAAGGAAATAATAAACATTTTTAAAGTTCTCAGTGTGGTGCCATCCTCTTGGCTTCCCAGTATGACTTGGCTTCTTAATAAAGATGAAGCTGTAAATCATAAAAACCAGCCAGGATGATAGATTTATTTAGTTTTGCAAGTAATTAATAAACCAAGCTATTAGCACTAGTGAATATTTGTGGTGTCTAGTCAGCACGCCCCTTTACTAACACGGGGTTCCCTACCAACCAGTTTGTCAAATTCACTATGGGATTAAGTAGACTTCTAATATACGTGAACCAACGGATTGGCTGCTGTATTGGCTAGTAAAAGATTTATTCTATAGGCTCCCCTCAATGAACAAACTTAACTCATGTTAGTTTTTGTGGGAATCTGATGTATTCATTAAGGGGGCCCTCCTTAGCTAGCTGGTCAGGTTGAAATGATACATTTAAGTCTAAAATAGATATTCAGATCTCTTGTAAATACCAAAGTACCTGCAGACAGGATAGTACTGAAACATTGAGAAAAGGCAATCTTCTTTCACAGAATAAAATGTTAGCATGTTTGCAAATAAAACAGTTTGAAGTAGTGCCCTCTACATGCTAGGCACCTTCCGGACATTCCAGGATGACATTCCCTGCTCAAACTCCAAGAGAATAAACAGATGAAAAGACATAGGACAGGGGACTAGGAACAACAGGCAACACATTTACATGTCAACATAAGCAGAGCAAAAATCAGCTTTGAGAGATATGTAAATGCTGACAGAGAAGGGCCTTGCAAAATAGTTCAAGGTCGTCATACCCTGTGTTTGGAACCAAGTGGAAGATAGGAGACAGGATCATGCAAATAGTGGACAAATGGCCAGTGACGACTGGGTACGTTGGCAGAACATGATCAGGAGACAATGCAAAATTCAAAGGTGGGTGAGTAGCACTAACAGAGTTATTAATTAAGCAGTGATGAGCTGCTTAAATTTCATGCCAGAGCAGCTGAGGAGACAGTGGAAAAATTAGAAGAGGAGACTGAAATGATCCAGTCAATGGACAAGTAAAATGACATTAGTTGCTGCATTTTGTAGGGACTGAAGGGGGAAATATGCATGCTTGAGGAAGCCAGAGAAGTCAACTACAAAGTTCATGTGTGATGGTTCATTAACTGTAAAAAATAGTTATCTTAAGTGTTTTTCTGAAACATGGAACTATTTATCTCACCAAGGAACTTCAAATATAAATAAAAGTTTTCCATACCTGAGCTTCATATTTAACTGCAGCTGAAAGAAGAGCAATGGCATTCTCCTCACAAATGCCTTGTTTGATAGTTCGCTGGCAAAGTTTTTTCAATCTATTTTCTCCATATAACGTTGCCAAATCTAGCAGCCCTTTTGAGAATTAAGTTGAAAATTCATGGTCATTTGCTTGTCTAAAAGCAAGTTATATAAACTTGTATTCCAGATTTATTGATTTGCTTCTTTATGATTCTAAGCAGCATTTTTATAAAAAAACCTCCAAAAAGGCTTTACACAAACAGAAGAGTACGCATTTACTAAACACACAAGTGCTCTCTCTTTCACCATTTGCACATTTTACTAGTGATTATTTGATGAACCACCTCTCCTCTCTTCACTGTTCATGTGGGCCCACTCCTTTCCCACTTGTGGTCAAATTATGTCTGTGGCAACTGTATCAAATGGAAAATATCAGGGTTGTTTCTAATGTGAGAAATGATTATCCTTTTTGAATACAGTCTACATTTGCTTTTCATTCATCATTGCCTCCTGTTCCTCTCCCACGGCATCTTTGCCATCTTCCTCCTCCTGCACTTGACTCCCCACTATGTTGATCCTCTCATCCATGTTCATGCAATGGTGCATAAAAGAAAGTTTAAAGGTTAGTAAGTAAAATAACAATGAACACTGGCACCATCTTTCTAGAACTTGTTAAAACAAACTAAGTTATTTCCTAACAGTAACTCAACATTTGAATTGATGCCAATTACCTATTGCATCCTCAGGAGGGAGACTGATGCTGTCAGTATACAGATATTCCAGGAAGGCTCGGAAAACCCGATAAGAGAATTCACTCATTTCTATAATTTCATCATCATTGTTACTTAATATAGAACGAAAATGCTCACACCTAAGAGACAAAAATAAGACATATGAAAAGTTAAGTTTGATAAATTAGTAAGGTGTCTATATCAATCACAAAAATGCAGAATAAAATATATAGTGCTGTGATAAGGCCCATCGGATTTTCTTCTGGTGAGGTAGAGAGGAGTCCATTAAATTCATTGTAATTCTCTTACACAATTTATATTTTAAGTATCATATTGATTCTATTCCCTGTCTCCTTTTGCCAATATGTTTTAGGACTAATTATAAGAAAAGTTTTATTTTCACAGATGTGCTTTCTCATAACTTCCATACTCTCTAATTATATCATATTATTAATACCACTGATTACATTGGTTCTAATGTCATCATCCAGCTCTTCTCAATTTAACTTAAACTCTCATTCTCAATGTTTAAAATATTAAAACTAAACTGTCTTAGACATATCCTGAACCATTTTTTCATTACAATAACCATTTTTAATGCTGGCATTTAAAAAATCCAGACAGAAAGTTAAATAATCTGATTTACATGAAATCCGTAAGTAACCTCTGAAATGAACTCTGAATGTCGTACGAGTGCGACCTTGTCTGAGAAGAACACTGTGAGAGGGGAATTGCTTCATGAAAGTTGTCATCTTCTTTATCCTTCAGGCAGAGGTGATGGCAACGAGGAATGCCATCTTAATGGCAATGTGAGTTAGTGAGAAGCGACCATGGGTTCAAATAGTGTCTAGTCAGTCCTTTTAACTTGAGGTTGAGAGCTCCTAGGGAGTGGGGAGCCTGGGTCATGAGAAGAGGTTCACTATGCCCTTGAGGAAACTTCCTTGTAGTTGGGTGAGAGAAGAGTGAGCATTTTTTTACCTGCTGGTGGAAGGTTGTAACTGCTGCCAGATGAGCCTTCAGCAGACTAAGAGTCCTGATTTCTTAAATGTCAACAAATAGTCTAGGTCTAGGACAAGTGGTCGAGGGTTGCAGCAGGGGTGGCACGCTTGCACTGGCATCAGATCTGGAGCTTCTTCAATTTTTAAAGGTAAGTATGACACACAGTTCCCTTTCTACTGTGTAATGCCACCTCCTATGCCTGCTTAGAGCATGATATCTCTGTGTGCTGGAACCATGAAGAAGCAATGCTTTGAGTCACAGAATCTGCAAATTGGGATGGAAAGTACAACTCTCGTTTTGCAACAAGAAGTAAGAAGTGATCAGGAAAGTCATTGGTGGTCATATTGCCAGCTGTGACAGGTAAGAGTACCACATCTGTCTGGGCCAGATGGGAGCAATCAGTATAATATTTGCTTTCTCTCTCTCCTTATTGTCAACATGGTGTTCAGTAATAGAAGAAATAGGGAAAGGCATAAAGAGACCCCTTTTCCCAGGGAACAAGGAGAATATCTCCCATGGATTGTCTGACCCCTGATCTGGAGCAGTACTATGGACATTTCTTGTTGCAGGAAGTAGCAAACAGGTCTACTACTGTGTTTCATGTTGTAAGCATTTGTTCTATAGTATTATCAACTTATCTCCTATTCGTGGCCACGTGGGAATTTACAGCTAAGACTGATAGCCACTGTGTTGTGTATTCCTGGTAGATAGGCCACTGATATTAGAACATTGTGAGAGATCCATCAGTTACATAGTTTTAGTGCCTCTAGGCACAGGGAATTAGACCTGTCATATCTTTGTTTATGTACTACACACAGGCCATGTTTTCTGTCATGACCTTTGTGTGGATTTTATTGATCAGTGCAGGGAACTGAGCACACAAGTTTCTGACTGCCCTGAGCCTGAACAGATTGACGTGGAGGCACGTCTTTCTGAGATCATTTGCCTCCTGTTGCGTGACAGTTGAGATGCGCACCTGTCCTATGACGGATGCATCTGGGGTCAGGAGTAGAGATGAGGAAGACTGAGCAAACAGAATTGCTGTAAAGATGTTTGCCATGACCTTCCACCAATCCCTGGAGAGCACTGACAGAAGTTTATGTTGTCTCTGTTTGGCTTGTAAACCTAACTGAACCATGGTTGGAGGCATCTCATGTACAATTTGGCATGAGTGATAAATTGATAGGCCTGTGGCCATGTGCCCCAGAAGCTGGAATCACTATCTGACTGAAATTTATGGGCTGGATTGTACTGCCTCTATCAACAAGGAGAAACTGAGAAGTCTGTGAAGTGGTAGGCGTGCCTGTTCTGGAGTAGAGTCAAGATCAGCTCCTATGAATTCTAGCCTCTGTACTGGTATTAAGGTCAACATTCATTGATCTGGAGGCCCAGATCCAGAAACAGGTCCTGTGTGGCCTGATTGACTCATAAGGCCTTTCTGAAGGATGGTGTCCTAAGAAGGCAATCATCCTGGTAAAGATAAATCTATATGCCTTAAGAGCATGAGTGTTCCGCCACTACCAAAATGACCTTGGAGAATGCCCTGGAGGCCAATGAAAGGCTGAAAGGGAATACTCTGTATTGATATTGGTTGTGATTCAGCATGAATCTGAGGTGCCTGTGACTTGGAATGATGGAAATGTGCACGTATGCATCCTGAAGGCTGAGGGTCAAGAACTAATCTCCTTCCTCTAATGTTGGCATAATCGTTGATAGAGTGAGCATCTTGAATTTCTGTGCTTTGTTGTAACTGAGCACTCTGAGATCCTGTATGGGTCTCTAACCTCCCTTTTGTCTTTGGTATCAGGAAGTAGCCAGAGTAGAAACCTTTGCTTCTGAGATGTATGGGCACAGGTCCTATAGCTCCTACACTGAGGCAATGGTTTACTTTTCGATGAAGGAGACTCTTGTGAAAAAGTCCATTGAGGAAGGATGGCACAGTAAAAGATAAGATAAGCTGTTCTAGACCTCACTCTTCAGGAAGTGTCTTTATCCCAGAAGCCTGAGAACATGCTTGGGAATCAAATTCAGGTCCTAGTGTAATAACTCCATCAGTCTAGTTCAAAAGCAGTTACTTTAACAGATTTTATTTCTAGACAAAATGCCAATAGTTTGGCACCTGAACACTGACACTTGTTTAATTGACTGTCCCTCATACCTTATTATTGATGAAAATCATTTATATAGCACCGTAAATATCCATCAGGCTATACAGATAAGATATACTCCCACCTAAATGGCTTACAAACTAAAATAGACAAAGCAAGGATGGGAGAATAGTTAAGATAAGGGAAGATGTGAACAGGTTACCTAGCAAGGAGAACAAGACTGGATGAATATTTGGAATATATGGAATTTAGAGAATTAAGGAAGGTGATTGATAATAGAACAACAGTAACAGTATTTTTTTTGTACAGTCCATAGATTCTATTCTCTGTGTGCATGTTCCCCACGTGTCATATCAAAATTTTTTTGAACAGCAGCATCCATTGGATGCCTTACATGCCCCTCACGACCACGAAAGCTAGCAACAGAAGGGAATGAGATAGCATCAGCTGTCACTGGTTCTTTCACAAATAAGAATCCCCAAAACAGGATCACAATTAACAATGATGGAGGTTGGGGCATGGAATCTGTGTGAACAACACATCTTGAAAAACATAGTTACTGTAGGGTTACTGTTCTTTCTCGTTCAAATGACTGTCCACGCAAATTCCACTCTTAGGTGGCTAACAACCAGTTATCTTGATTCTGGAGGTGAGAAAGAAAAGGTAATTTTTTTGTTTTTAAATCTACTAAAAATTCAGAAAGATTCTAACTTTTGTCTATGACAAAACTCAAACCTCTTAAGTAATTTTTCTGAAAACACTTCCTAAAGCAAGGTGTGTCAAATATTCAAGGGGTATGGACACTGAAGGTTTTACATCTCACAGGCATGTAAGAAAGAACTGTGTGAATAACATATCTTGAAAAAGAAAAAGTCTTTTCAAGCAAAGAAGACAGAACGAAGGTCTGAATCAGAGTGCAGGAGATGAAGGGAACACATGGAGAGAAAATAATCTACAGAAATAGCTGGGTAGTGGGAAGTGAGAGCAGAAATATAAATTGAGGTGAGATTAAATAAGGTGAGACAAGGAACTTGACTTTTATGCAGTAACATCCAGAAAATCATTGAAAGGATTCAAAATGAGAAGAGAAGGAAGATGAAGAAGAGATTATGGTAATCAGGACAAGAGGCAGATTTTGGCAGAAGAGATACAGTAGTCAGAGGAGGACAAATTATTGTACAACTAAAGAGGACAAAGTAAGAAGTGTCAGAAGGAAAATGGAGCTGGGATGAGAAGCAGTGTGGTCAAATGAACAGGACTTTGGGCTGGAATTCAGGATAACTGGGTTCTTTTGCCGTTAACCTACTGTGCAACCAGTCATGGAAATATTTTGAAAATCTGCTGTGCTTTTTTGTTTCCAGTGATAACATCATGTGAAATTCTCTTCTAACAATTATATGCAGACTCATTTAATGGTATTTATGCTACTTAATATCGGCATATCAACCAGGTAGACTGGAAAGTATTATCGATCTGCAAAGAGTTGGGAAAACAAAAAGGAAAGTCAATCTGAAATTCAGGCTCACTAAGTTTGAGATGCATTGGGCTGAAGAAATAGGTAAGATATACAAGATGTGAAAGTGGACAGAGGGAGATAGGTTGGAAGGAGAGGTACATTTGGGAAGTATCCAGAGAAGCAGCTTTGGAAACAATGGGAGATGACGACGACATTGCCAAGCGGAAATGGAGGACAGAAGGAACCAAGGGCAGAGCCCTGAAAAACATGAACACGAGAGTGAGATGGTAGGATGCAAAGCTACCAGTGAAGGTGCTGAAAAAGCAGTCAGCATGAAGGAGGAGAGAATCAGAGGAGAGAAGTGTGGAAGTCGAGAAAGGCAAGAAGAAGAAAGTGATTAACTATGCAGAAGGTAGCAAAGAGTGAAAACATAAAAATCCTCCTTCTTCCCATCAAGGAAAACATCACTTATAAGTTCTGTCAGGATAATTTAGAGTGAAAAGGGTGGAAGCCAGAGAGGAGAAGAGCAACTAAAGAGTACAGACAGCAGTATTAGGCAGCACATTAAGAAATTTTGAAACCTAAAGGGAAAGGAAATTAAACTAACAATTAGAATAGCAGGTGGTTTTCAGCACGCAGCCTGCTCATAGTCAAATAGAAAAGGAACCAGATATTAAGAGCATTAAAGAGTAACTACTCATCATGAATAAAGCATTGATGTTATTCCTTACCTGATTTTGAGAAGGACTTTATGAACATGAATGTATTTTCCATCCACTAGAAACTTTAAGTCTGCAGTGTCAGGGTTATCAAATTCCTTCTTCAGTGATTGGGCTACTGTTAAGTGGTCATCAGGTTCTGCAACAAAGGTACTCAACAGTTACTGGTGCATAAATAAAAATGTTCCCCATGTCATGATCCCTGGTTTTAAGTCAGCATATCAATAAAAGCAACACTCTTCATAGACATACCTTCCACTCAAGACCAGTAACAAAACACTAATGGGTAGAATATAGATGTCTAGAACAGGGATTAAAGGCTACGGTATTATATACCCTACCCGATTATCCACTTCAAAAGAAGTATGCATCTCACCCAAACAAGAGGCCCATCAGGTACGTCTTAGATAAGTTTCACCTTTCCACAGGAGTAATTCCTATTATCTAGAAAAATCTCAACAGTTTCAGAAGTTTAATGTTACAATTAGTAGTACATATTACCAGCTAGCTTCACATCTTTAAAATATTATTTTATCAGAACATGCTTATCTTCCTAATTAATTATTCTGGCATATGTAGTGGACATATAAAACCATTTTTGGATCTGCTAAAAAATATTGTTTTAAATATTTCCACCATTAGGTGATACTATTTCATATCAGGAGTAGTAAAACAAGTTACTACACCCATCAATACATCTGAAGTGTCCTCATTCTAACAGTGTTTTAGATAAACAATAAGAAATCAATAAATTTACTTGGAAAAATTAGCTTCCTTGAGTGATGGTATTTAAAGCACTGAATGTATTAAGTTGTGCATATCTATGTATGTATGTACATATATACACACACTACAGACCTCTGTGATATCTCTGATGCTCTAATCTGCTGTCTCCCCATAAATCTGCCTCCTGTCAACTAGTTCAAGTATTTCAATCCCTTGAGCAATTTCAAATAGTCATCTTCTATTAAAAAAAAAAAAAAAAGCCTGTCACAAAAAATTTCCTCTCCTCCCAACAAATTAAACCTGATACTTGCCTACATCTCTTTCCAGGGACACTAACAACTTTTCTCTGCATAAATGTCACAAATTTCACATTTTGCAGCCTACAAGGCAAGTAGCAGCAGCAATGTTAGATTTTTTGAAATGGGAATACCCATTTTCCTCAATGGATCCTACATACCTACTGTTAGCTCTGGAAGTGCTTGAGACCCAGGATTTGATATTATGACATTTTGATATCAAGAAAAGGTATTTTAGGTTACTTTTAAAGGATTTTATGGCTACCTCTGTGCTTATACAATTCTACTCAAAGTAACCTAAGGCTTCTGGGGTATGCCTACACTGTCTTAGGTCAACCTATCCTGCCTTATGTTGACCTAAGGAACTCCATGGCTAAATTTAAAATTTATTAAGTTGACTTAAGCACTTGCTTAAGTCGACAATAAAACCTGCCGTAAAAGTTGACTTAAGCTTTTAAGTCAACTTTACAAGCCAGGAAGGGTCCTAATCAGGCCCAATCTGGCTTCTGCTGCCATCAGCAAATGGCTCAGGGCCTGTTATGGCTCCAATCCACCTGCTGCAAGTGGCAAAGGGCTGGGAGCCAGCTCCTGCCACTGCTGGCAGGCGGCTCGGGCCACATCTGGCCCCTGCCCTTGCAGACATACCCTGAAGTCGACTTAACAAGATTGACTTGGAGTGCAGATACAGCCCTGGATTTGCAATTCCCAATGATTTTTTTTAAAATCAAACATTTCTAAAAATTTTTTTCTGCCTATTGGTAAATAGACAGTATGATTACGTGGTTAAAAATTTTATTGACTCAGTTAGGATGGCCTGCATAATCCACTCTTGTCTCTACTACTTGTGAGCAAATACAATCACATAAAACTCATACAAATAAAACCTTTACTCTGCCTCACCGTTTTCCATAATATATGCCAGTGATTTAGGGCAAAACACAGTGTATATTTTCCTTGGAAGATTATTTTAATCTCTCATCTTTTGACAACTGATATCAGCAGGTTTCTTTTTAACGAAAACTGACCAAAGGAATATAGATGTTCACTGGTAAAGGAAAAATCAAATGGTTTTAGACAACTGAGTTTGAAATTTATAAAACTTAGTGCACAAAGGAGATTTATCCCAACATTTAAAAATATCACATACTTTGACTGCTTTGCTGTTTCCTCATTGCCTTGGTGAATAGGACAACACACAACTTTGCTGTTTTTTAATGTAACATGTACATCCCTTTGGAAGGGCTGATGTTCAACTGAAATGTTGTTATGGATCAAAGGAATGCTGGAACATTTTGTTGTGGAAGCCAGAAACACTAGTTACTTGCAGATATGTGTATGAAGTGTTAAAAGGTTACCCACTGTTATCTATAGAATTGGTCAGCTACGTAAAAACAGCAGTAGGCCCCAGCGATGAAGTGTTTTAAAGATAAAGGCAAAATGCTTGTATTTCATAAATGGGCGAAGAAGGAGGCAGTGGAGAGACATAAAGAGAGAATGACATAGCCAAAAAACGAGCCAAACAAACTATTTTAGTAGTAGCATTCTGAAAAAGAGTTGAAGGGACCAAGTATTCAACATCAGAAAAGAGGAGGCTACAATAGTTAAAATGTAAAATGATAAGGATTCAGACAATAGTTTAGTTGTGTAAGTAGAAGAAAGACCAGACTGTAGAGATGTCATGTAAGAAAAAGTAATAGCTTTAGAAATGGTATGAATATGTGGGTCTAGGTGAGAGGGCTAAGTCAAAGTTGATATTCAAGGTACTTACCTGAATAAGAAAGATGGTGGTGTTATCCACAATGATGGCAAAAGTGTGGATAGAAGAGAGATTGGAAAAAGATTTAAGAACTCAGTTTTGGTCATGTTTCATGTAAGAGCATGAGTGTACATCCAGAAAGACAGGCTAGGCAAATAATTCATCAGTAGAACTGTAGAGTTGCAAAGCATCACAAAGAGATAGTTAAAACCATGCTTGTAGTTAGGAGGCAGAGATAGGGAGAAAAGGAAGAGACTAAGGACAGAGGTTTTAGGGTCACTCGCAGACAGAGCAGGGGGGGGGGGAAACAAGATAATGAGCCATCAAATGAAACTCTGAAAGAGCAATCAGAGGTAAGAGGAGACCCATGAGAATACAGAACCATGAAAGCTGACACAGGACAACATTTCAAGGTGCAGAGAATGGCAACAGCCAGAGAGACATCAAGGAAGACTGAGTATAATCCTTGAGATTTGATCAGGAAGAGGTCTTGAGTGACTTTAGTAAGAGCATTTTCAGTGGCATGTATATGACAAAGCCAGACTAGAAAGGGTCAAGATGGGGATTATAAAATTCCAAACAGTGGTTTCAAACAGAATATTCAATTAGGGTGATGATCAATAGAAGAGAGACTGACTATGAGTGGGAGAAGGATCCAGGTGTTCGGTTTTGGTTTGTTTTTTTTTTAAATAAGGAAGACCTAAGTATGTTTGTATTGGGAGAAAAGGGAACAGGATGAGACAGACTGTGGAAAACACCAAGAGAGGAGATGAGCAAAGTTGGGAAAGGTTACAAGATGGGAGGCAATGAGGTCACTTGGGCAGAAAGAGGGGTTGGAGGAACAGAGCATCAGTGACAGAGTTGACGGGTATAGTAGGAATAGTGGAATGGACCCTCTGTATTTTACTGATTCTTTAAAGCAGTCCCCAAGATTTTTTTATTGAAAGTGAGCAGGAAACAGGAGGGAGGAGGATGTCTAAAGGGTTCAAATGTGGTACAAAAGCACTTAGGATTGCAGGTGCATGATTCAATAAGAGAAGAGAGAGCTTTTTGACTAAAAAGGTGGCAGAATTAAAAGGAAAAGGAATTTGTGACCTTGTAGTGAGACTGCAGGACTTTTGTCAGAGATGCCCAGCAACAAGAGAACAAAAATATAGAAAATGGCTATTTAGGCGTAAGGCAGGGCTGAGGGATGGCTATGTTCTGTGGACTGTATTTACTGATTTGAGTAAATTAAGGAGCCAAGCAGGATAGTCTGGTATTTTCCAGAATGAAGACTATGCTATGAGTGCCCGAAAGTCAGAGATTTTATATAGACACAAAAACTTATTTGACATATATCTTGAAATATGATCACTTGCAAAAGAACTGCTGCAGCTGTATTTAGCAGTAACATAGAAACAGAAGGAAGGGTAAGAAAAAAGTCCTATTAGCAAAGTTTGGCTGTTTGGCCATGACAACCTGGTAGTTCACAACTCTAAATAGCAATGTTGCTGGTGAATAAGTCTTCCTTCAGAGACCTTTTCCAAACCAGATTGTGTGAGAGTTGTCTTGGTGCAAAGTTGCTTCATGCATTAATCACATCCATTCATGGAGTTAGGTGAGGAATGCTGAAACAGCAAGTCTGCCTCTTTGGGAGGGATGTAGTTTTTTGTTGTTGTTGGCTCCCTTGTAAGTTGGTGTGATGGAAGCTAGTGTCTGCTAGAAGACTTAGGCAGGATCTAGAACTGCCTTATTAATTGGGAGGGCAATTCTAGGCAAGGAGGAAGTGCACAGAATATCCACCAGCTTATGATGTGGGTATCTGTAATTTCCTGTAAGGGAGTTTGCAGTTCTTGGTAAGATCCTGAAAGTTCTTAAAATCATTACCTACTGATGGGGGAGGAGGAGGCATTACAGCCTCATCTAGTGGAAATGAGAAGTTTGCTGGAGGAGGAACTTCTTCTTTGAGCCCTTCTTTCCATTATGCAAAAGTTTTCTCCTAACCTGGAGGGAAGAGCTCTGGGCAGCCAAGCTGTAGAAGACTGTCCTGCGGACTGTCTCTGAGAGACACTGGACGGATGCAATGTGTGGGATATGTAAGGCACCTAAGTATCCCAATACAGCCAAGGGGGTGGGGGGTTTAGGTGCTGAAGATGCCCTACCACAATTGTGGGTCAGCTTGATGGAATTGAGGAGCCTTGTATCATTATGGCAGGCCACAATAAGCAGCCAAGAAAATGACATCTTCCTTGTCACTGTCAGACTCATCATGCGGTAAAGATGGTTCTGATGAGGGTCTTGGTGTCACAAGGCTCAGTGCCAAGAGTTATTCTGGACGCTGGGATGTGCTCAGCACTGGGGCCCCAGTACCAAACCTGGGAACTGCAGTTTTCCCCCATCAGGTCTCCAGGGTACTGTACCATGAGCTCACTCAATACTGCAGCGGAGTGTCCATGCTATGTCATCAGTCCTGGTGACTGAGAAGGTGCAAAGCACTCCCTAGATAGGAGCTTTGTCATGCCCAGTACAGAGAGTCTTCTCAGTGCTGCTTTTTCAGAGATGGCATAATAATTGTCTTTCTCCTTGGTGGGCTGGTACTGCCGCCTTAGAATCAGAGCCCTTAGCCACTCTAAGTGGTGTGGTACAGTAGATTTCATAGCAGAGGCCCCATTCTGGATTACATGCTTTGGTACTGAAAATGGCCGCACTGGGGGACGTCTCTGACTGGTCAACCATGGCTGACTGTTAAAGTGCTCTTTCAAAATCTCTCTCTACTGAATAGCTCCACACTGAGCTCTTGTAAGGACCCTTGTGTCTGGCTTTTCATAGTCAACAGAAAATTGTTCTACCTTTGCCTTCCACAATGGTGGCAGCTCTTCCCCCTTAGTTTCACAAATATTATTCAGGACACAAAAGACAGCTATAACTATTGGGATATTTTTCTTACTAAGATCCAGTCTAGTGAGTAAACTCCACCAATGTCCCTTCAATTGACCAAAAACACATTCAGTGGTCATTCTGCACATGCTGAGACAGTAACTCAATCTTTCCTTGGAGCTGCCCAAGTACCCAGTATATAGTTTTATGAGCCAAGGGAACAAGGCTGGGTCCCCCACAATTACTACTGTCATTTCAATATTGCTAGTTGAGAAAGAATGTCCCTCTTTGCTGCTTTCTGGCCAGCCTTGTGTTTCTAAAGATGCAAGCATCATGCACCTTCCCTAGCCACCCCACAATGAAATCAGTGAAGTGTCTTTGGTGATCCATCAACACTTGCATAGACATAAAACTATAATATTTTCTTCTAATGTACTCTGTGGCAAGGCCAGGTGGGCTGGTCCAGAATAGGAATATGTATGCTGTGTATCACCCCACTGCAGTTCAAGAACCCCATTTCTGGAAACCCATTCATTATGTCCTTCAAATTTCCAAGAGCTACAATTCTGTGTAGCAGACAAAATTAATGGTCCTACATACTTGCATGACTGTGGCCTCCACTGTGGATTTTCCAGCTTCAGAATGGTTTGGCACTTGACCAGTAGCAATTATACAAGTCTACAAATGAGGAGAATTGTGCATCCTGTGTTTGCAATGTTCATAAGAATAGCATAGAGCTTTATGGGCTCTATGTTTCTGTTAGAAGTGGCAGATACCAAAAAGTGACACGCAGGGTTGTATGATTTAAAAAAAAAAAAAAAAAAAAAAAAATCAATCACAAAGTTTAATGGGATATGGATAGCATTATAGGATGGAGAAAATTGCCTGCAACCCCAGGTCTCAGAGATGCCTGGATTATTCATTTGTACCTCACAATACATTGTCAAAAATTTCCCAGAAGGCATTGCTTTGGTGGCAGCACATGGCACACTCAGATACCTTTCTGTAATTGCATTTCACTTTGCACTGCCACAAGCATGCTTGATGAAAACATGCAGCACTAGTGTAAGCAGCCAAGTGTGCATCTACACAAGCCATATGCTACTTCAGCAGCAGTATGTTTATGTAATTCGCATTAACCAAAACTTGTGGTGTAACTGTGGCATGAAGCTTCTGAGCAGTCTTCTGCAGACATCCTCAGAAGGCTCACACTTGATTTAGCCATGGTGGCTAGTATCTATTTAGCCACTAACACCAAACTGAAAATTTAGGTTTCCATTAGCTGATGTTTTTGTGCACTTAAGGCAAATTCCTGTCAAGGCCAGAGGGACAGATATTAATGTCAACTAGACGGTGATACCTAGGAATTAGTGTGGCTTTCAATGTAATTTAGGTTTCTAAGTGCCCAAGTCACTTCTGAAAACAGGACGATACATTGTCCAGCAAGTTTGTAAGAAGTCTACTGAGCACAGGCAGAAGGGAGAGCAGAGTCTTCCCTGCTTACAGGCCAACCACATCCTATCACCTCCCACAGCTGCCAGTCTTGAAAACATGCACTCATACCTGAGACGAGTAAGGACAGCAAGTCCAGCTATCAAGAACAAGGAGAAACTAAGAGGCAGAAAGGTCTGGGATAGGAGAGATGCAACAGTCCTGCACCAGGCTCTCTATGCTTGATCTACATTACAGAAATACTTCAGTATAAATACGTCACCCAGCAGCGTGAATTATCCACAGCCTCAAAGTGGCTAGTTATGCTAACCCAGGCACCAGTATGGACAGTGCTATAAACTAAACCAACAGGAGAATCTCTCACCTGTTAGAGTGTTTTCATGAAAGTGCCACAGCAACATGCATTTTAAATACAGATCTGTCATGAGAAACTGCCAGGGAGATAAAGGAAGCCTGCAAGCCCTAGTGTGATTGACTCATCTAAGTCAAGCTGATGGACTGCGTTCTAAAGGGAGTGTGACTACCTGTGCATATGGATGTAACGTACTGTAACTCCCCCATGTAGAACTTAAAGGTCAACTCAGGTCTTTAAGACTCTGCATGCAGCATCCACACAGGAGAGTTACAGTGCAGCACTTTGGTACACCATACTATTCACACTCCCTCTTAGTTCAAAGTGCAGGACAATGCAGACATGCCCTTAGACTCCTAGATCATATACAGACTTTGAAAGTCCACTTAGTCTCCCTATGCCCTTTACAAAAGGGATAGAAAGGTTCTCCAAATCCAAACCACTCAGCAGCTCTACTTGTTTGGTCTCGGCTATCACACACTGATATTCAGAAACTGTGGAGAACAGTTATGAGAAGGGACCTCCAGGACAGGATAACCTTCCTATGCAATCACGCCCAATCAAAACAAAGGAGACCATTCTGTATATGCCCACAAAAAAGGTCATCCCATAAAACAGAACTGACTGCCTATGATTTTGTACACACAATCTGTCAGTCTCTGCATTTTCGACAGTTCTATAGTTCCATTCATTAAAATTAACATATACCATAGGTTATATTTCCCAGTTTAAATAAACACTAACTAAAGTGCCTTTTTCCCCATTTACACTTAATATTAATTTGAAAAATACACTTTAGTTAATTTATCCTTCCTTACCACCACATTTAATTTAAAAAATGTGGATGCAATAACAAAAAACACATTAACCTCACCTACTGATAAGAGACGCCACGTCACAGCAGGAGTAGCAAAACAAGCAAACACATCATCAGTGCAGGCAAAGTGCGTAAGATGTGGAAGAATCACAGACTGGCCACGGCACTGACCCCACATATACACATGGCCACCTTGGGTTTTAGCAGCAGAAGTGTGAGCAGAGTGGCAGGCTGCAATCTCTATAACTCTAAATTCACAAGCAAACAAAAACACTGGCATAAGGACAAAGTGCAGTAAAAAAGCTTAATATCACATCTACCTTTGCAGATATGCATGCAATTCAAGTTTTATGAAAATATATTCCCCTCCATAGCTGACAAAGTGTTCCTATAACATGCAGAACAACTAAAAACAAGGCTGTTCACTGTTTGTACATGTATGGCATCTAGTTACTCCTCTCAATTTTCATGCTGAAAACAGAAAATCAGATTTATCATAGAATATTTTCCATGTTAATTAAAACCACATTAAAGTGCAACCATTATAATATTAGGCCTATTTTTAGCAGTATGTATAACAAATATGCATGCACATGTAGTAACTAAAGTATTCTATAGTCCATATTTGGAACATTTTCCAAATGAAGGAACTAGAACCAGGGAAAGCACTAATTAAAGAACATTACCCCTTCATTTTAACTGTTAAGAAGTTTCAAATATACTTCACTAACTCTGGAGGTTGATTTTAGGTTTTCAAAACTCCCATCTTATGCAATGTTACACAGCCCACTGTTTTGCAGGTTGATGTGTAACTTGTCTGCTTAGTGGTGAAATTGTATGTATATATTTTAAGATAAAATCTTGCAGTGGTTTATGAGGTAACACTCCCATTGTCATAAGCAATACAGTATTTGGCCAAAAACAGATGAAGTCAATATATAACATTTTTATTAAAAGGTCCTAAACATATTTGTACTGTAGTAAAAATGTCTGAAGCATTTTAATATCTTTTAAAAAGAAAAATAAAACACTTGTGTTTGAACAAAGCTTTAACAAATTAAGAGGAAAATAACCCCACACAATATCATCACAGTTACCTCTTCCTTCTAGCATGTGGAGACAACAACAAATGAAACATTAGCATTATATATTTCTGGAGTCTTTCACATTAGAAAAACCAAAATGATTTATTCAGCAAGACCCTAATATATCTAGTAAGGAACACTTCCACATTTCCCCTGACAGAAACAGTCAGTAATGCATTATCCATAGAAATGATTTTATTACTGACTATCAGGGACTAAGACTGAGAAATTTGTAAAACCTGTATTTTCAGCAAAATATTTTTATTCCCTCCAGCCTTCCCTGTACTAATATAGGACTATAAAAATGTATAAGCAGTATTTAATACAATTTGTCTGTAGGTATGGTAATAACCACATTTCTGACTTTTTACACAGTTTTTGACTGATCAATCTTAATGGTAAGATAACATTCAACATATTAGATAAATTACAAAAAGACAAGAAGTCTTGCTTTTGGTTGAATCACTTCAGTGAAGTGGCAGCACAGCACCAATGATTACATACAATTAAAACCTGTAAATAAAGCTGGAGAAGTAGGATGCAGCTGATGGCAAAAGAGACGCAGGAAACAGCTAGCTTCAGAATCTGTATCTCCCTTTCATATCTAATTATCATGGTAATGCAGATGTTTTCAGCGAGGTCAAATTTTAATTTACTAATGTAAATGTCAGCCAAAGTTAAAATCTATTTCTGTGAAAGAACCAGCAATTACAAGTGATTTCTAACAAGAAAAGAAGTAAAAGGTCAATGTGATTTTGCACAGCACTTCTGTCATTATTTTGAGTAATGCCTTATTATTTACAGTGTAAATATTACCTGTCCTTATCAACAATAACTGGGGTAGGGTAAGACTGGTTACTTTTATTGCCAGTGCCTAATTGGCCATATGAATTGGCTCCCCAGGCATACAGCTGACCTTCATCTGTTAGCACCAATGTATGTGCATAGCCACAGGCAACCTATAATAAATAAAAAAATCTCATCTTACATATCTGCAAGTTAATGTTGAAAAAAAAATATATTTTTAAATAATTGATTCTATATCCAGAGGATAAACATACCCAATACAAGTTATAACCAATAATAAATACAGATCACACTAAATGTGGAACACAGAGGATTAGTGACTTTCAGCAAAGAAATGCACATGAGAAAATCTGTGTATTTTAAAAAAAAAAAACACAAGTCAGATGACCTCTTAAGAGCACAGTAAGCATTAATAAAAACATATAAAAGAAGAAATAATAGTGTCACACTGAAACAAAACAGATACTGCAGAAGCAGGAATGATACAGAACTAGGAGAGCTTCACAATTTTTGCAGTAAAACTCATATAATGTCATCAATTAAAATTTGAATGCTTCGGACCTAAATCAATAATTGTTATTAAAGCAACATTTTCATAAAAGGAGAAAAGGATATTAGAATGCAGGAAATAATGTTTTTCTTAATTGTGCTACGGAGCTCTATCTCTTGTGAGGCCCATACACTGTGAATGGGAAATAGATAGAAAGTTAGGTATTTTTATTTATTTATTTTAACTGATTTTAAAAAAAAGTCCACCTCATGCTCTGGGTACGTTTGCACTCAATTGTGTCTACTAGGAACCAATGTTCAAAAGACTGTTTTCCTAAATCCCCCATATTCCTTCACAGACAGATTTCTAGTGAGAGTGGTCCTGTTTTTTTGGCAGGGGGTTGGACTAGACTATCTTTCTATGATTCTCCAGCATCTCATCAATTCTTTTTATTCTTCCTGGGAACAGCCAAAGAGAACAAGTGACCGTTTCTGCATGGCCTGATGGTCAACAAACTTTGGCTTTGACAATCTAAAGTAGATGTCAGTGAAAGATGAGTGTGCCTTTCAAGAGGAAGTAAACATAGACTATCAAGATCCCTAAAATTCCTTGGATAAATCCTGGCTCCACCGAAGTAAATAGTAAAACTCTCATTAACTTTAATTGGGCCACATTGTCATCCTTCTGCCTAGTGGAGGGAACAGTTCATTTCTCAGATGTATATTTTCATCACTAAGTATAGGGTTTTAACCAAACCACTAAAACCTTGCTTCCACAGAGTGCAGAACAGTCCTTTTAGAATCTGCATTTGCCACATCCTATATCTTTTGTTCATAAAGGACAAGTCATGACATAAAAAAAACATACCCGCTGCACACGAATGCCTTGCAAAGCAGCTATTCTACAGGGTGTTGGCTGATTACCACTGCTGCCCAATCCAAGCTGGCCATTACCATTGTAACCCCAGACATATACCTTAAAAGGAAGATTGAGATTTTAATTTGTCTGCTCTACTTCTCTTGAAAAAAAAAAAGAGATATCTATTTTATAGTATTGTAATGTGCCATTCTCTACAATGACATATCTAAAGAGTCTCTTCATCCTGATTTATAAAAATATTTTGCATGTTATATGGCAGATCACACACACAGTTCCCATTAACAACATCAAATATACAGTGCAATAAAATTGTACCCCGAAGTAATCTGTTTGCCCAGTCCAACTCTTCAAGAACATATCATCCAACACTTAGAATTTTTAGTACACAGAAGTGGACTACCAATGGCAGTTCTGTTTCTGGTATGCAAAGCAAGCTCTGCTTCTAAATTACTTTGTCATAGAGCTCATCTCTTACTCAAAAATCTATTTGAAAAGAAAATAAAAATGGCTTGAACTGGAAGAGGCAGATCTGATACACATGACACAGTTTGAATAGACCATTAAGGACACTAATCTGAATACTTGAAAAAAAAAAAAAATTGTGAAGCCATGTTTCACTTGACTGCAAATTCTTTAGTGTTCTATTCACATTTTATACACCAAACTGCAGGTTTCAGAAGTTTTAACTTTTAAACACATTAAAATAAAGATAATTTATTTTCAACGGCAACCACTTACGGACAAAGAAAAAAGCATTTGTCCCTGTGGCATCTGTCTTGAAAAGCACATTAGCTATTTTCAGGCAAACCAGAAAGGGCCAAACATAAATTACAAATCAGAGTCAATCCTGCATAAATGGGTGTATAAGATTTTTCAGTCTCTTTTACAGAGATCTAAACAAAAACTTCACAGAGGAATATGGCAGCTCCTCACTTTTAACTAGAGTTCTTACAGATGGACTCTACATAGTCACCATCTTGGGTAGTGCCAGTATAGAAACAATTTCCTAGAAGTGCCTGTTGCTAACACTGCTCTTGCACTTCCTACTGTTTCTTATTGTTGTTCCTGAACATTCTGAGGACAAGAGTGCCTGGTGTTCCCACCATTTTAGTTCCTTGCATTGCCTCCTCAGATTCAAGGATATAATTTTGACTCCAAGGAAGAGGCGAAGGTTAGCAGGAAGTGGGAACGTGTGGAATCCGAGTCTGTGCACTGTACAGCTTCTTGAAGAACTCCACTTACAGGTGAGTAACCTTTCTTTAATCTTTGATGAATCTCTGTACCTTCCCACTCTTAGGATAATTTGATAAGCAGCACCCATCTACTCAGGAAACAGTTTGGATACATAGTCCTAATTAAACAATGTCTTGAGTACTGCCCTAACAATCTGTGCATCAGCTCCAGATAATAGATCAAGAGAAAGTAATGTTTAGTAAATGTGTGTATAGCATCTAGGATGTGGTCTGGAACACTGAATGGTGGAGACATCATGAAGACTTGCAGTTTGCTTATGCTTCCGACAACTGCTGTTACGTGTTAGCTCTGTGTTCTTGAGGAATCAGAGCATAGTATCCAGCCTGTGCCTCCCCCCCCCACACATCCCCCAACCTCTGCTTGAACTGAAAACCAAAAACAGTAGGAAATGGGAGACATCCTTTTCCTAATCTACCCATATCCAAAAGCCATCAGCACAATGGAGCTTCATTTGCATTGACTATGGAGAACCAGACTCCAAAGCAGGAGCTGCACTGAACTCTGGGATTGAAGAAGCAAGAGCCGTACTGAACTCTGGGATTGAAGAAGCAAGAGCCGTACTGAACTCTGGGATTGAAGAAGCAGGGAAGCATTGCCTGATGGGGGATCTCACACCAGAACAAACAAACTCAGCAATTATCAGACCATTCTAGTCACAGACATGATAATTGATACCCAAAATACTGAGCCTGCCTGACTGTATTGTCAGCTTCTCTGAACCATTACACCCAGTCAGGAATGTGTATTGGCCACGTAAACAAGTCCTTATAAAAAAAACCTTTACCCACATAGTAGTGTAGAGTGTGTCCTGTGCAAGTCCTGACTGGATCCTTTCTGAATCTTGTGTGAGTCTGGATTGAGTCCTGAGTCCTGATGCTTGGATCTAAAGCTGTATCATTTCCACTGGGATTTGGCTTTTCTTCCTTGCTGATTGCTGTGGGAGCTTTGTTTCCATCCAGCCTCTGACCCTGATCTGCACAACCTGGAAACCTTTCTGCTACACAGAGTGGTGAGACCCCCCCCCCCTTCTCTGTCTCTCTCTCTCTCTAGGCCTGATACAGTAGAATCTAGGTAATATTGTAGCTGGGTGTTCTTCTTTCCTTGTATGTTTATCAATGCTGTAACTGGGTATTTTGGGGTATTCTTCTCTCCTTTGTAATTATTAGTAGTAGTACAAGTTTTAGATACCTAGCAATAAAATGACTTGTTATTAAGCCAGTTTCCAGACTCTTTTAAGACATCATTCCCTCTCCTTTGTGGTCTTGGTTTCTTTATATCACTTTGCAGCAACGCTTCTATTACCTAGCCAAAGATCCCTGTAATGCCCACAACCCTGTAAGGTTTGCTCATTGATAGGGATAGTAGCCTGATTGACTCCAGGGGCATATAAGGGTGACAGCTGACAAGTGCTGTTTTGACCCAGCCTGCTCAAGATCCATAATCAAGCCTAGTTTGGTGCGGTACAGGGGCACATAAGGATAGCAGCAGAGAAGTGCTGTGTGACCCAGCCTACTGAGTTCAGGGACACATAAGGGGTCAGCTGAAAGTGCTGATAGACCCGGTCCGCTCAGACGCACCTCTATAGAAACACAAGTGACACAAGCAGCACACTAATAGAAGTACCATCTTCCCCATAGAGAAAGCAACCCTAATAAATGAGCATACCCCGAGTCGGTGGGCAAAGTTGGTAACACTGCTGTTGCTATAACAAATACTGTCTTAGTTGACAGGTGGAACAGTGAACACTCATTCACTGGTTAAATGATGGTCTCATAAGGTTGAGTAACGACTAGGTTAAATTCCCATTATGGTGGGGAAGTTCCTTGACTCATGGAAAGATATTCACTATCCCCTTAATAGATCTCTTAACTGAGTTCTGGAGAAATTTGATCTGTTGTTCACTGGAAGGATGAAATGGCAACTAAATGGACTCTCAGCAAGAATATTGATAGGTTGAACAACTTTTGGCAAGTAGCAAGTAAACAAGTATGGACTGACTTGATGCTGCTGCTGAAGATACACTTTTACCTGATGCCTAGAAAGCAATTCTTATCCACTTGAGGTCAAAGCACTTATGAGTAGATTGCTTTCTGGAGTTTAGCAGGACATGTTGCATGCTGGATGAACAAGCATTTCTCAAGATCTGTTAGCATCTTATTGATCATGCTGTTAAAGGGTAGGAACTGTGGGTCTGAGTGTGAGCACTGGCTGTCCTCTAGCGAACAGATCTGAGGTCACAGGGAGAGAACCATACACTCCTCTGGAAAGATAATGAAGGTCTGGAAACCACTGTAACCTTGTCCACATTGGAGCAATAAGAATTTGCACAATATTTATCTTTTGTACTTCTCTTTGGGTTAGAGGAAATGGGGACAAAGTATAGAGAAGCCCTATTCCCAACCGAGTAGGAATGCATTAGAAATAGACAGGCTGTTTACTCCTGCTCTCACATAGAACATCAAGCATTTGGTATTGTATGTCTCATTGCTAACATCTAATTCTGATACTGGTATGTTTAGAGACCATTCCTGTAGCTCTCTTTCATTCCTGCACAGGTGATTGTTCTGGTGTCCTTCACATTAGGTGAAGTACTATCAGATAAATGCTGGCATGAATATTCCCATAGTACCATGGGTTCCTTACACCAAGGGTCAGCAACCTCTGGCACCCATGCCAAAAATGGCATGGGGGCCCAGTTCCAGCGGCATGCCACACCAATCAGGCTCCTCTGCTGGCCACACTCTCTCAGCACTGCGCAGCCAGGCAGCAATAGCCACATGCCGTGGTTCCAGGCCCACGCTGGCCGCGCTTCCCTGCTGGGGAGTGTGGCCAGCAGGGACAAAGAAGCTGTGGCGCATGGTTCCCGGCTGCCTACTGACCCTGCCCCCTGCTGGGCAGGGCTAGAGGAGAATGGGGCAGGTCAGCCCGCCTGCTTCCAGCTCTGACTCTGGAACTGGACGCTGGCCACTCGTGGGAATGGCAGCCAGCCATGGCCAGGACTCGGGGGCCACCTGCCATCAGGAGCGAGAGCCAGCCACAGATGGGACCTGTGGGCCACCTGCTAGCGGGGGCAAAAGACAGCCACAAAGTGGTGGCCTGGTCCCCCCTCTGGCACCTGCTGAGGGTCCAGTGGGCAGGGCTGGCACGGGACCAGCAAAGGTCGCCAACCCCTGCGTTATACTATTCTATGGAATGAGTTCCTCCTTGTTTATTCACATAAAAACACACTTGTCATTTTGTCAATAACTCCTTTGCTTGAAGTGAAACAGAAGAATTTGAGACCTAAACAAATTGCCCTTATCTCTAGTACATAGATATGCCATCATCATTCAAAGTGGTTCCAAGGACCATGGGTTAAGTTACTGAAGTGCATTTGCCATTTGAAACCAGACCATGCAATGTAACAGCTACTGATGGGGATGGAAGAACAAATCCCACGGCCTTCAGTACACTGCGACAACCAGGAAAGAGGTGGGAGTACCTCTTTTGGGACAATTAGCTTTATGGATGTGCCTTCTGAATTTGGCAGGTAATTTTTGCCAGCCAACGCTGAAGAGGTCTCATTCTGAAATTAGCATAAAGATTCACTTATTGCTGAGACCAGGGGGAAAAAAAAAAAAAAAAAAAAGAGGATATTATTAATTGTTTGGGATTCTCTCATAGTTTTATAACAGCAAACTAAATTTTCAGGAATCCTTCTAGAAAGGGGGCTTTTCTTGACTGGGCACCGAGAATCTTTCCAACTAAGGGGATTTTCTGAATAGGAGGATCTGGCTTTTTCCAAACTATTCCAAGTAGTAGATTCTCAAAAAGATAATACATACAGTTTGTGTTGATGGGCAGGGATTCCTGCAAGGAGGCTTTTATGAGTCAGTCATCTCAAATGCAATACCATGAAAGGTATTTTGTAAATACATGAGGGGCAATGGAAGGGCCAAAGGAGAGGACTCTGTATTAATAACAGTTCTCCCTGACCAAGATATGAAGTATAGCAAGGGGGCATGGTCTTCCTCAGGGGCTGATGCCAAGGAGCCACTATACGCCACTTGGTGGGCAGTGCTTGGTGTATTATATCCCACCCACAAGGAGAGGAGGGCCAGGACAGGAAGGAGATGTATAATATCCAGGCTCTGCAGCTCAGTCAGGACTGAGCGGTCAGTGGAGATGGACATTTCTCACCCCCTGTTGGAGTGAAAAGTCAAAGCAGACTTGGTTGCACCAAGGACAGGCTTTAGTCTAGGATATAAGGAGGCTACCAGAATGAACCCAAAAATTTATGAGAGAAAATAGGAATGGTGTTTAGCCTTACTAACAGATATTGAATCACTTGCTACAACCTTTTTCAAAGCCAGAAGTGTCGAATCCAACAGGGCCATCACAACAGGAATGGCTACGCTGAGGGAAACGGATGCCCAGACAATTTTAGTATGCTTGGTACTATAATCCAACTAGTAATATCCTCTCTGATATCCTGAATGAACTTTACTAAATTGGAGTTAAAATGTACTGAATTACATTTAATATCTTTGGGGTCTACTGTATTAAAAATACAATTGTCTGTGTGTTATTGTGAGCCAGGGACTGTATGTATTGCCATGGAAAGGGTGAATCCAGTTACTCCAGGAACCAAGAACAGTGGCGAGTAGATTAGGGAAGGATTACGGAAGCATCAGAAATACATCAGCCTACGAGGCCCCATATGTTTTTGTTCTGAGCAGAGAGTATTATAAACTGAAAGACACAGGAAAACCCCCTGAGCAGAGTTGGGAGGACTGCTCACCTGCCAGAGCCCATGTTGTAGTTGTGGTGATCTCTGGTAAGCTTACCACCACACATGTAGATTCTCTTACTATTTTTAATGTTTTTGCCATACTGATTTTACTTTTAGGAAAAAAATGTGCCTGCACAGAAAGCCCTGTGTGATACATTATCTGGGGTAATAACACTGTTTACCATCTCTGGAGAGAAAGCAAAAGAGGTCTGCTTAAGCAATCTGTCTTCTGTTGGGGATATCACAGAAAACTGTTCAGCCTGAAAATACCCCAGTCAGGATGTGGAAAGACTCATGTTTTCACTCAAAAGAAACAATGAATGGGGAGCCGAAAGCACAGAATGGATGGCTCTTGCTGGACCACAGAAGGGGAAACAGGTGCAGCTGCCCTGAATTGTGATATACCTGCTGGCTCAATGTGTGGGTATCTGCCACAGTGTGAACTGCATAAATGCCAACAGTAGTGAAGCAAGTACCTGACCAGGGAAAAGCAGAGGGAAAAGACAATAGTTTGTTCAGGGAAGGAACAGTGAAAAGAAAGATCAGAAAATGAGTTATGAACAGCTGAAGAAAATCAGTTGACTGGGGTATACAGAGGAAGGCAGCTCAACATGGAGACAGACTAGAACACAGCTAGCTGATCTGGTATATTCATGATTAAAAGAAGAGTAATGGGTCAGGTTCACAGTGAACCTCCAGCCCACTCGCAGTGTCCAGCAGGCAAGGAAAATCTGGAAACTAACCCCTAGAGAAAAACAGGGAAGAGATTGCCAGAGGCTGCAACTATGAACCACCCAGGCCACATACACCACTGCAAAATGAGTTGTGCATCACTCAAGATCTAGAGCAGGAGAGGTTGCAGCTGAAGAGAGACAGAGTGCATCTGGAAATCCAACAGTCTGCCACCTGGGAGCAGCAGCATCAGTAAGAGAAAGAAGAAGAGAACCAGGGCCAAAACAAGGAATACCAGCATCTGTATGAGAGAGAAGAAAAGGAGCAGCTGCATGAGTATAAGGAGGAACAGAGAGATAGGAAATCAGCTTTTGAGCTGGAGAAAAAACTGTGCCTTCAAATCCTTGATCTAGTAAGTGAAGCCAGATCTCTTGTACCTATCCCTTTGGGTGGGCCAGACTTTAAAAAAAAAAAAAAGGGTCCTCACTTTAGGGAGGTGGATTGATTTTGAAAAGCGGGGGTAACTGGCTCAAGTATTGTCTGGAGCAAAGGTCTTGGACATTTTCATTTTTATGGAAAGGGAGGTTTGCCAAGACCATGATCATTGTAAATGCTTTTCTGACAAAATTTAAACTGACTCCTGAAATGTAGAGAGACTGAATGGAAGGTAAAAATAGGACTAGGTCTCAAGTGTACACTCAAAGGTCTGGGGACAAAGGGAAAGAAGAGTCATATGAAAGCTTAGCCCAACAGGTAAGACAAATTATGCTGAATGGTTATCAAATGACTATATATGAGTTCCAAATGGAATGCTGGCTTACTAATAGAATGTTTATTATGTGAATAGTTGAAATGGGAAATTGTGAAAGATAATAGCAGAAATGGCATCCAGGAGACAAAAGGAAGGTTACTCCCCTTGGTGCAATAACATTTGAGTTGTTCAAAGATGTGTGTCCCTGTGCATGCTCCACTGTAGGTGAGTGATGGCGTGTCCTCGTGTGACAGTCCAAAGATCTTCGAAGCAGTGCTTGTTGGGGCCCCACATGCAATGCAGCAGTCTTGTGCCATGCATTTGGCACCCTTTTGGAGCGTGCACGGCCCCCAACTGCCTCAGTTTCTTCTTTACCTAGTAGCCTGTTGTCAAGACTCTGAAGTAGAGAGAGGAGGGGGGCAGTTGGTGGAGCACCCCACAGGGACGCACATCTCGAAGAACTCCAGTTACTGCACCAAAGTGAGTAGTCTTCCTTTCTCCTTCAAGCAGTGTCCCTGTGGGTGCTCCCATTGTGGGTGTCCCCCATTGGAAGGCGGATCTTCAGAGTTGACATTGTATAAAGATGCCAGCACATATCGGCCGACTGCAGCATCTGATCTTGCTGATTGTTGGAGGGCATAGTGTTTTACAAAGGTGTGGGAAAACACCCATGTAGCTGCTTTGCATATCTCATGTATCAGGACATTTTTCAGGAACACTATGATAATAGCTACAGATTTTGTTGAATGAGATCTGATATGTTCTGGGGGATATATCCCTGATATTTTGTAGCTTTCATAGATGCAGCCTGATATAAGTTTAGATAGTCTCTGTGAAGAGATAGCAAGTCCCTTGGCCCTTTCTGCTATCAAGACAAATACTGTAGTTTAGGAGTGTCATTGGGTCCTCCCCTCGTCAGGAGGAGGCAAGCAAACAGGCAGGCCATTCAGGCCTTCAGCCCCAGCAGGGGTAAGGCAAACAACAGTTACAGAGAGTTCAGGCCTTCAGCCCCAGCAGGGGCAAGGCAAACCAACCGCGGCTCGGCTGGTAGCAGGGGAGGGAAGGGGAACGCAGGCCTGCCCGCTCCACTGCATTCCAGCCCAGGGCCCTAGCAATGGCCGTGCGGAGGGCCACTGTGCCAGTAGGGCTCCCGCCAAAACGCACTGACTCACAGTTGTCCCTGGGCTACTTCCTTCCCTTGCCCGATGAGACCTGGGGCATGTTGTCCTCATGGTCCTCCAGGTAGGATCCCCATCAGGCCCTCACTATCTTCGGGTGGCAAGGCCGGGACCTCAGCCGCCTCTGCCAACAGCAGCTCCTCTAGGTCACACGAGTCCAAAAGAGCTGGCTCGCTGTCCTCCTCAGCAGAGGGGAGCTCATCCAGGTCCTCCTCGGGGTCCAGCTGATCTCCAGGGCTCAAGTTCTCTGCAGAAGGAAGCTCATCAAGGTCCTCCCCTGGAGGAGTTTTCTCTAGGGGTGCAGTGGACCAAGGTTCCTCCCCCCAGCTCTTCTGGTGCAGGGAGTCTGGTCACCTGTCAGTCTCCTCCACTCCCTGTGGGGGGAGGTCAGCCAGGAGTGGCAGCCACTTCCCTCTAGGCTTCCTCCTGGTCCACTCCCTTTTATAGTCCTCCTGCTCCCGGCGCCCTTCCCTTTGGTTCCGGCCCCGGCCGCTCTGCCGGGGCTCCTCTGGCCAGTAGGGGGAGTGCGAGCGCCCAGCTGCCTCTCTGCAACTGCCCAACTGCTCCCCTCTGCTACAAGGAGTAATTCTGAATGTTTTTGTTCTTTCCAAATAGAATGTTAGGGCATGTCTGAGATCAAGGGTGTGCAGGAGAGCTTGATGAGGATCTTTGTGCAGATTAGGGAAGAAAACAGGTGGATGTGTAGGCTGATTCATATGAAAAGAGGAGGAGACTTTGGGAATAAATTTTGGGTGGGGACGTAGAGTGATCTTGTCCTCATAAAAGACAGCAAATGGTGAATGTGCCATTAGACCTCTAGTTTCACTTACACGTCTGGCTGAGGTCACCACTATTAAGAATGTGACCTTCATTAATAGACGCAGTAGAGAGGATATAGCTAATTGTTCGAAAGGGGACTTTGTAAAGTTCATAGCACTATGTTTAGGTCCCAGGTGAGAGCAGGATGGTGGACTTCCAGGTATAGATTTTGGATGACCTGTAAGAAGCATTTTCTTATAGAGTGAGCAAAAGTAGAGGTATCCATTCCCTTATGGAAGGTAGAAATAGCTGCTAGGTATACCTGCAGGGAGCTGATAGAGAGACCTGAGTCCTTTAAATGTAGGAGGTAGTCAAGAATGGAACTAATAGGTGCCAATATTGAGGCAACGTGCTTTGATTCACACCATTTGGAGAATCTTGTCCATTTCTGAAGGTAGGGTCTTCTTGTTGATGGTCTTCTACTGTTCAATAGTATATGCTGTACTCGTTCTGAGCATTGAAGCTCTTCCTGACTGAACCACGAAAGAGCCAAGCTGTCAGTTGTAGAGTTCCTGGGTTCAGGTGAACAATCCGACCTGCGTCCTGGGACAGGATGTTGTGTATCCGAGGGAGTGTGACGTTTGGTTCAATAGCCATTTGTGTGATCATTGTGAACCACGGTTATCTCAGCCAAGCTGGGGTTATCGGGATTACTTGTGTTCTGTCCCGGCAAATCTTTATGAGTGTCTTGTGTATTAATAGTATTGGAGGAAAAGCACAGAATAGGTTCCCAGTCCAGGGAATCAGAAAAGCATCCCCTAGAGCAGCGGTTGGCAACCCAAAAGACAAGAAGAGCTATTTTTTTTTGCCCCCAACAAAGAAGTATTTTGAGAGCAGCAACAGATGTAGCTCTCACCCAGCACAGCTGTGCCTCTCTGCCCCTCTCCTAGCCTGGTTGCAGCCCTTTCCCCTCCACACACACTTGCATGGGCATGGCTGAACCCCACCTCTTCCTCTGCCCAGCTGTATCCCCACACTTGGTCTGGAAGCAGCCCTGACCCCTCTCCCAGCTGAGCCAGCCCTGCCAGCTCCAGGCATCATCCCCATGCCCAGCTGGCCCTTCCAGCTCCCAGCAGTTCGCCCACTCTCATGCTCCCACCTGGCCTTGAGACAGTGACCCCATGCAGATGGCCTTGCAGTACCCTCCCTACCCCATGGCTGCTCTTGCTCCCTGCCCAGCCTTTTGTGCCTAGCTCCTCGTGTCCCCCACCTCCCAAGCCTGGTTGGCCCTTCTGCCTCTCAGCAGTCCCTCCTTTCCTGGCACCCCCTGCCCAGACTCTGGATGGTACCCCGCACCAGTGGCAGACCGAGGTTATCTGGCCCCTGGGGACCAAGACACATTCTCCTCCCCTCCACCATGCCCCCCCCCCCCCAGTAACTGGTACCCCTCCTGCTCGGTGCAGAGGGGAGTAGTGCAGAGGGCAGGCAGACATAAGGCAAGGAGGGAAGACGAATGTCCCAATCCCCAGACTGCCAGATAGCTTCTGCCAGGCTGGAGGGGGGGGGGCACTAGGCTGACCCAGGCAACAGGGCTAGATTAGGAGGGTCCCAGGCTAGCCCAAGCTGCCCAGTTTTGGGGTGCTGGCACCACCTCTGCCACCTACCACACGGATAAGAGGTAGCCCCCAGAGATGTGGGGCAGGGAAGGGACAGCCAGGGCCAAAGGCCATGCCACCTTCCCTCTGCTCTGCTCTGTTGCTGACACAGAGCACCAGTAATGGCTGCCCCACCTGCCCCCAGCTGGCTGCCCGCCATCCTAGTCAGTGGAGAGTGGCTGCCGGTGTGGACCTGTGCTTTTGCTGGCAGGGCCGTGCAGTGGGCCAGGTCAGTGTTGTTTGGCCACTTCGCCTCTTCCCTTCCCCCTCCCAAACCCCGCCTGACGGGGCCCAATCCAGGGCTTGGGGGCAAAGTGGCCTCTGTTCCACACTGGGGGGCTGGAAGCGAAGCAGCCGAATAATGCTGAGCAGGCCTGCTCCAGGTCCCCACCACCAAAAGCAGTAGCTCCGCAAGGCTACTCTCCATCCCCTGGCAGGCTGGACAGGCTGAGAATGCTGCTCTGCATAAGCAGCACAGCAGAGTGGAGGGAGGGCAGTGTACCCATCGCCCCTGGCTGCACCATCACACAGCACCAGGGACCGCAGTACGGCTGCCTATGGCCAATGCAGTAGGGGGACAGTGGCAGCGCCGATGCCAAAACTGGGCACCCTGGGCCTGCTTGGGATCTCTCTAATTCGGCCCTGGTGCTGTGGCTAGCTGGGTACACTTCTGCAGCCTGGCATCTCCGGAACCACAAGGTGGCTGTTAAAGAGCTGCACATGGTTGGGAGCTGCAGGTTGTCGCCTCCTGGGATAAGGTGTCTGTTGAGTTTGTATATCTTGGCTAGCCAGAGTTGTAAGGGTCGCATATGGAGTCTTGAGTGCTGAATGACTAATATGGTTGCTGCCATGTGGCTGAGTAGCTGAAGGCATGTCAATGAATTCATTGTTGGTAAGTTTCATATTAAGTGTACCAGATGTGCGATCATCTCAGACCTGTAGTATGGCAGGAAGACTCTTCCAATTTGGGTGTCCAGGCATGCCCCTATAAGGCGATGACTTGGGTAGGAATAAGGGTCAATCTGTTTTTTTTTTTTTAACAAGAGACCTAACATTTAGAGCAGAGACATGGAGAAGTTTAGATGTTCTTTGGCTTGAGATTGGGAACATGCTTTTATTAAGCAGTCATCTAGGTATGGAAAGATTGTGATGCCATGTTTTCTTAGATGGGCTGCAACTACAACCAATACCTTCGAGAAGACTCTTGGGGCAGTGGAAAGGCTGAAAGGTAGTACCGCGTACTGAGAGTGGTTGTGTTCAATTGTAAATCTAAGGAATCTCCTGTGAAAATAGGCGTCTTGCAGATTGAGGGCTGCATACCAGCCTCCAATTTCCAGAGCCAGAATGATAGTTGAAAGAGTGACCATCCTGAACTTTTGTGGTTTTATAAATTTATTTAGTTTCCTGAGGTCCAAAATGGGCCTCCATCCTCCTGATTTTTTTCTCTGTTAGGAAACATGAGGAAACAATCCTTTCTCTTTATGTTGGTCTGGAGCACGTTCTATGGCCCCTATATGTAGAGGGAGTAGGGCCTCTTGGTGGAGGAGTTGTACATGAGTTGTGTCACTGAAGAGGGATGGGGAAGGGATTTGGCAGATAGGTTTCAGAACAAAGAGGATGGTATAGCAAGGATGGATAATCTCTTGGACCCATTTGTCTGCAGTAATTTGCATACATAGATTGTAAAAAGGGTATAATCTGTGCAGGTAGGCAAAGTAGGGTGCTCCATGCAGTTGGGGACCTTGTGCAAGCCCTTGACCAAAGCTTCAAAATTATGGTTTTAGAGATGGGGGTTGTGAGGATGAGGATTGGTTACTCAGTTGTGATGTGGTTGTTGCTATCTGCCCATTGTCTGGTCTTGTCTTCCGTTACTGGGTCTGTAAGGGTATTGATGTTGGTACCGTGAGTTGTAAGGCTGGTATCGATATGATCTCCTTCTCGTGGTGGTATATACCAAATGATCATACTGTGGCTTGTGAGTCTTTAGACTTGTGCAGTGTCTCATCAGCCTTGTCTGAAAATAGTTGCTTTTTACCAAAGGGTAGATCTTC
Organism: Podocnemis expansa; assembly: GCA_007922195.1. Classification (NCBI taxonomy): domain Eukaryota; kingdom Metazoa; phylum Chordata; order Testudines; family Podocnemididae; genus Podocnemis; species Podocnemis expansa. The sequence goes on from ML681992.1 coordinate 10,442,163, forward strand.
AATAGTTGCTTACAGCTGCTTTGGGAGGTCTGCGGAATGGAGCCATGAGGAACAATGCATGACTACTTCTGTTGCGATGGTCTGGGTAACAGAGTCAGCAACATCCAGGGCTGCTTGTAAGGCAGTTCTTGACATTAACTGACCTCCTCTAATGACAACAAGAAACTGTTGTATTTTGTCATCAGGGACATGATCAATAAAGTCAGCTAATTTTAAATAGTTGTTGTGGTCGTAATTGGATAGTGGTGCTCAGTAGTTGGCTATAAACAGTTGTAAAGTTGAAGAGGTATAAACCGTTCTCCCCTGGAGGTCCATCCTTTTATCCTCCTTCTGTGTGGGGTTGATCTATTATAAAGTTGTTTGTCTCTATGGGTATGTCTACACTGGAGACTCTGTTAGTTGACTTTACCAGATTGACTTTAAATCAACTTAATGTCAACCTTGTTAAGTTGACTTAGAGAGTCCACATGGGAAACTCCTGTCGACTGCCTGTGTCCACACTGGCAGGTGTTAGGTGGACATTTTCTGGTGGCCAGGAGCTCTGGCAGGGGACCTGGAGATCAATTAAGTCGAGTTAAGGGCTATTTCCCATCTACACTGGCTTAAGCTGACTTAACAAGGTCAATTCAAGCCTTAAGTCGACCTTAAGAGGTGGTGTTATTAACTCGACCTGAGGAAGCGCATAAGTTGACTTAATAAAAGCCCAGTGTGGCCACAGGGGTCTGTAGGTCAACTTAAGCTTCCTTAAGTCGACCTAAGGCTCCAGTGTAGACATACCCTATGATTGGCTGCTTCTACCATCAGAGAGCTGGGAACGGGATGAGTAAACAAATATTCTGAGTTCTTTGCTGGGATATAATATTTTTTGTCTGCCCTCCTTGAGGTTTGTGGTTGTGGAATAGTTGCTGGCATCTGACACATATTTGCAGCGGGTTCTAACAAGGCTTCATTCATGGATAGCATAATTTTTGTAGCCGTTGAGGTCTGTAACGTTCTGAGCAGCTTTTGCTGCGATTTGGCCAACTCCTGAACAGGTACTTCCATGGCCTGTGCAACCTGCTTGAACAATTCTTGAAACTGTTTGACATTATCCACAGTGGTAGGCAGTGATGGAATGATCGCCTTATCAGGGGAGGACGAGCAATAGTGAAGAGGAGAAGGTGAGAGTGGGAGGTCCTCCTCTTTGGTGTTCTCAGATGTCTGTGGTTGTGCTGACTCTGCAGCAGGTTTTGTTGTCAGTCTGGGTCCTGGAGGTAGAAGGTCTGCTATATTGGTCAGAATATGATGACCAGGGTTCCAATCTGTGCCAAGGTGGGAGAGATGTGTGAGAGCCATACTATGGTGGACCATAGCAAGGGTAAGGTGGCATATCCTGATATGGTTGGTCTTTGGTGATTAGTCTATGAGGAGATCAGGTAGATGAGGAGAATGTGGCTTCTTCCCTTTCTACCTTGTTCTCATTGGAGAAAGGAGTTGGAGAAGAGCTTCTCTCATGTGGTGAATGGCCTTGGAGAGAAGAGTCCAAGCTGAATATTGGAGAGCCCATAGGTTGGTCTCCTGCATCCTTGGAACAGTCGTGTTTTCTTTTCTTGGTTCATTTAAACAGTGCCAATTGTGTGGTGCCTTGGGTCAGTACCGTAGTGGTTGGTTGAGTCAGCACTGTTGGTTTCATATTGCACCTAGTCGGTGCCATGGTGTGGGTTGCCAATGATGGCAGTGCTGTTGGTTATGTTTGTTGTTGTTACTGTGGAAACAGGAGGGGTGCCAGCAGCGGGGTCAGTACTGCAGAAGGCATTGAAGCCAAAGGGTGTGGAGCCTCCGGATGAATGGTTTTAGTTGTTGATGTTTTGGGTTCCACAGATTTGTGTCACGGTTCCATGGAGACAGAGCACAGAGTGGGGCCATTTTTCTGGCCCAGAAGCCAACATACTTGAGGGGCCATAAGTCTCTTTAGTATGGGCACTACTCATGGAATAAGATGGTGATTTCTTCTTTTTATTGGAAGAAAAGGGTGGAGTGAGGTGACTCTTTGAGGGATGGCAGTGCCAAGATTTGGTTTTCTGCTGTCCCAGGTCAGATGCAGGATAGAGAGACTTTTCCCTTAAAATGAGTTTCAGACACAGGTCCCTATTTCATCTGGCTTGAGTGCTGAGGTTCCTGCAGTGAGCTCACTTCTGTGACATGTGGTCTTCCCTGAGGCACCCTATGCAAACGGCATGGCCATCTGAGGCAGGTATAGCATCACCACATGACTCACAAAGCTTAAATCTGGCATAGGTCTGAGGGGAAGAAATTTTTTTTTTTTTTTTAAGGATCAGATGATGGGGATAAGGTAGAAAGGAAGGAGGAAGAAAAAAGTAAAATAATAAAGGGTAGTTTTGAGGAAAAAAGGGAAACAAGTTTTGATGAGCAAGAGAGTGGCTTAGCTCCAACTGTAACCACAGACAGTTGAGAAGGAACTGAGGAGGTTGGGGCCATGTGCTCCAAAAGGGCACTGAATACATAGCATGAGACTGCTGCATCGCCCATGCGGCCCCGACAAGTGCTGCTTCAAAGAGCTCTGAACTGTGACGAGAGAACGCAGCATCACTCACCCACAGTGGAACCCTCACAGGGACATTACTTGAAGGAGAACCTGTCTATGCAATAAGTCAGTCAGCTTCCCTAGGTAGCGCCAGGGGTTGCATCCTGGCACATGGGTTGCAGTGTCACTCTCTCAAATTAGACCTTGCCACCCCTCTGTCATGATGGATAGGTGGCCAAACCAAACTGGAGTGGTTCTGAGACCCTATGTACTAGGAGTGGAAAGCCACACCCAAGCTCATGGGACAGAAGCTACCACTGAAGGGTTGCTCTCCAACCCCCACATTGCTATGGCTTCCCTTGTGCACTAGGATTAGCACTGCAGTGTTAGGCAGAAGATATGTGTGTGTGTGTGCGTGCGTGTGTGTGCGTGTGCGTGTGTATAAGTAACAGAGAGTGGTTAAAAAAAAAAAAGATAAAATGCAGTTGATGGGTTACCTTAGTTTAAAAAGTTTAGGAACCACTGAGTTAAACAATCACAAACTAATATTGGGTTCAAATTTTTATTCTTAAAATAATTGAATTAACTAATTTTAAGTGATTTTTTTCTGTTTACGACACAGATTTGTTCCAAAAAGAGTTCTTTTAGCTAATATGGGTAAAGTATCTCTGAGATGATAAGTTGATATATGTAGGGGAGACAGCAGGAACAAGTAGGACAATTTCTGATGAAAATTTTCTTGTAACAGTACAGGTTAACAGATATTAGAAGTTACATATTACAGTACTATCTTCAGCAGTTTAAACTGTGGCAGTGCTTGCAAAGGTAGATGTTATCAAAAATATGTAGCCTACAAGACTGAATAAAACAAAATCCAAGCAAAAAAATTAACTTTAAAAATGTTAAGAACATTCTTACCTCCCCATTTTCTACTACAGCCATTGAGCACATCTGTCCACAAGCTATATTAACAGCTATCTTATTTTGTAGGCAGCTGGTAACTCTTCGAGGAATTGGCTGATTAGCTGTTGAACCAGATCCAACCTGTCCTGAATTATTATAACCCCAGGCATATACCTGTTACAGAGGAGTCATTAACAGAATAAGACGCTAACATACTACTATAACCAAATGTTCAAGAGATATAGAAGGTTACATAAACTGCACATATTAAAACATACATACTAAACATATGTGGATTACATGACTTCAGCAGTGACTTTCTGTGCATCTAGGAAAGACACAGAAGAGTTTGTTTCTTTTTCATTTTTTTCTAGAAATCAGCCACCCCTGCCAACCCTAATTTCTAATGCTCAACTAGTTTTTAAAAAAATCCTTCAGTAATTTCAATTATTGTGAGCCCCATGTTGTGATTCTTAGTCTATAAAGTTACTGGAAGAAAATAAAATTGGACAAATTAGACATCAGGGGTATCTCAGGCTTAGTCTACACTGCAGGGCTAAGTCGCTGGGAGACACGCAATCTATGTGCTTCAAAATATGCATTTTCTGTTGACTTAATTACTCTCACTTTCTGCAGTGTCTTTACTTGGCTGAGTCAACTGGAAGAGCCCCCCCTTTGACACAGTGTTACTCCACTTGTAGGAGTGGAGTTACTGAGTCAAAGAGAAAGCACTTCCAATATCGATTGAGTGGGTCTACACTTGCCATTCTGTCAATTCTGCTGCACTGCTCCATGGGGATCAGTGCAGCATTTTCAGTGTAGACAAGCCGTCAGAGTGTAACAGACCAGTACTTTGTATTCAATGGTTTTAGATATTTAACTATGGTGATCCTTCCACGAATGCACAGGGTTTAATTTATTACATATTTAATGGTATGAAGAAATTTATCACAGCAGGGCATAGAGAAGATTTAATAGGGATTTTTAGCTAGTCTCTGCAATACTAAGTGTTATAACTTCATTGGGATCAGATATCCCACATAGGCAACTTCCTGCTGTTGTAGGTAGACAGACCCTGAGAGATCTCTGATCTTCCCATTACTATTAAATATTTATACCAAGCAACACCCATGACGGCCAGACCAGGGTGACGTTTTGCTTAGCACTGGATGTTTTTTCTAAGCACTGGATGTTTTCTAGTATCCTATATAAATTCCACACAAAACAAAACATAACTTATGCAGATTCATGCTAACTACTCTCACCTCTCCATCAGATGTTAACACCATGGAATGGTGAGAGCCACAGGAAACTTCAATTACTTTCTTGTTCACCAAGTTGGTAGAGACTTGACAGGGAACCAAACCATGATTTGTTGTACCATTGCCAAGTTGGCTATAAGCATTATGGCCCCATGTGAACACTTCTCCTTCTATAATAAAAACGTGAAAAATCAACTTAACTTATCCAATGACCATGCACCACAAGATGACAGAAAATGAAAAGTCAAGTTCAACAACAGTGCACACTTCCTATCTAAGTACTCATATGCCCACTAGGCTACTAGTCCCACGTACATAACAATGCTATTCTTCCCCCAGCATTCTATAAACATCTAAAAGAGGAACACTAACAGAATCACACTAAAATAAAATCATAATGCAGTCCAGAAGTGAGGACGCAGAAATGGGAGCCAGACAAGATCTAACTTCTATTCCTAGCTATGCTACTTCTGACCCTGATCAAGTAATTTCTCTGCATGTCTTAGTTTTTTCAAACAGGAATAATGATACTTCCTGTTCTTTGTAAGGTACTTGAGTTCCCCAGATGAAAAGCACTATATAGTGGCAAACATTATTATTATTATTTATTGAAATATACCATCTCCACTTTCTATCCTTGAAAAGTATATTGTAAAATGTTTAAGAGCCTCAGCATCCTGTCAAGAAGGTTAAACAAATACATACCATTTCATCAGCTATTTCTTGGAATCTGAACTATGGCATAATTATTAATCCTTCTACAGAATATATATCCTACACTTTCACTAATATTGTATCAGTCTAAGAAGCAGAATTGTCAATTTCACTCTCAGAACTCAGATCTCCTGCAAGTAACTGGGCAAACTGAAGCAGGCATACATTTAAAAAATACAGTAACTTCATCATACATTACCTGCAGTAGCAACAACAACATGTGGACCACTTCCATAGCTCAGACAGGCTATCTTTTTGCCACATAAAATATCTAACCTCCGTGGTTCAATGGTGCTCTGAATGTCACCTGTTCCCAAACAGCCACTGCAGTTGGTGCCAAGCACAAACACCTATTATAAAATGTTAATATTAATGTAGCAAGTTCTTTATTACTATGGTAACATTTACTATTTAAATTAAATAATAGTCCTCAACTTTCTTTATTCAATAATTTATGTTTGGTACTTCACCTGGGTCTATTATCTGCTTCCCTGCTAATCTACCCTGAATTCACAGTGCATTAAATATTTACCAGTGATATTCCATTAATATACACTTTCTCTGATAATTACCTCATCATTTTCAGTTGCATACAACACTTCGTTACCAGCACTGCCAAATACACAGGCTTGACGAATTAATTTCAATTCTTCTTGAGAGCAGAGAGCAAAAATTGGCCATTTTCCAACATCCAACATCTTCAGGGCTGATAAGAAAGTAGTTTGTATCAGCTGATGAGATTAAAAAGTGATATTAGATTTTTTTTTTAAAAAAGGAAAATGTTCACCTTATACAAAAAGGGCTAAATCTAAAGAAAATTAAACAGTAGATAGGAAAAGGGATACTATGTTCTTTGCCAACCACAAAAAAAATGTGTTATTTCAAAAGAAAGTTCTGGAGAGACAGTGATTAAAACAAAATCCATATATATCATAAGAAAGAAAGAGAGAAAGAAAAGCACCAACTCATACGTAGAGATACACTAAGGCAATCAGTTCTGTTGCCAGTTAGGCCCTTATTCTGAAAACATTTAGATTCTGATTCAAAACTCACTGCAGTTTATGGACAGACAGTCATTGATTTCAATGGACTGTTGAGCACTTTCTCCCTAATCAATACAGGACTTTAGTTTCCTATGCTTTTTACTTCAGTGGTACTAACACCTGGTAGTAAGAGTATGCAGGACCTAGCTGCCAAACCATATATGGATCAAGGATCATGTCTTTCCAATGTTTGTGTTAGCAGCCACTATTCAGAAAGCAACTTAAGACTAGCTACAGACATGTCAATAGTCCAACTATAGTCAACAGAGCAACTCGTGCGATTAAAGCTAGGCCTTGCTTAACTGCCTTGGTGAATAAGGATCTAAATAATTATCATAAGTGCTTAAAAACTCCATTAAAGTGAGAATAATATGCAATATATGCCACTTGTGCATAAGAGCCATAAAGGGCTTCTTCTTGCCCCTCTCCACAGGAATACCTGTGTACAGTAGGCCCCCTGCAGGAGCCAGAGAGCCAACTCCCCCCACCCCACTTTAGGAAGCTCTTGTGCAGTAGCTATTCTGGGTTGATGGGGGGGTGACTGCGGGGCACCTTGGCAATTCCACACTATTTGAAAGGCCCTCAGGCCACTGCAACAGGGACAGAAACCAAAACAGTTTGGTGATGCCCTAGCCTATGATGAAGGCTGAATCAGTCCCACACAGATCTTTAAACAAAAACGAATTTCAAATTCTCAGCTATGACATCATTGCAGTATTTGTAAAGACCTAGTTTTTAGGTTCAGTCTAACTAGATGTTAGTTACCCATTAAAAGAGGAGACTCTGGCTCCTCTGAGACAAACAAGTAGATTTGAACTGACACAGAACTAGGCTCCACAGTTGGGATTGAGGGTGTAGTTAGTTTTGGTGAGTCTGGTCTGGTAGAGGTCACTCGTACCAAAGAAGATGACTGCTTGTGGGGCACCAAACTAGAATGAGATGCTTATTTCCTCAGTGGTACTGAGGGTCTAAGTCTACATCTGCTTTTTTAGTTTGGACTTGCTAGTCCAAACTAAAAAAGCCTGAGGTTAGTCCGAACTAGCCGTGCATCCTAATTCGAACTAACTTTTTAGTCCATTAGTCCTAGTCTACATGGCTATGTCCACACATATATTGTTATTTCAAAATAAGTTATTTTGAAATGAGTTATTTCGAAATAAAGTCCTTATTTCGAAATAAGTTAACTTGAATTAAGAAAATGTTAATTCGAATTAAGGGAAAAGCTCAAAGCGAAATAACATGTCCAAACACAGGACTTGCTATTTTGCTTTAGGAGAGCGGCACCATGGGAGGTGTGGCAACATGGCCCCCTCCCTGGGCCATGCCCCCACCCAATATAGGCTAAAAGGAAGGCACCCTGGGAAGGAGAAGGGAAAAAGTGTTATTTCGAATTAACATGTCTAAACGGCGTTATTTCAAAATAACCATTTCAAAATAACAGTCGTTTCGATGTACAGGAGGTTTAAGCTATTTCGAAATGACAGCTCTTATTTCAAAATGACAAAGCCCATCATTTTGAAATAAGAAGATGTCGTGTGGACCTAATCTCTTTTATTTCAAAATAACCAGTGTTATTTCGAAATAAAAGAGATGTGTGGACATACCCCATCATGTTAGTTCGAACTTAAAGTTTGAACTAAGTGCTTAGTCTGGACTAACCATTCAAATTGATTAGTTCAGAATAAGCTTTGGCTAGTCTAATATAAGAAATTTTTTAGTTCGGACTAGTCAAAGGCTAGTGTAGACCTGGACAAAATTAGTCCAGACTAAGCTTGCTTAGTCTGAACTAATTGGCTAGTGTAGACATAGGCAGGGAGGCTAGGTTACTTGTTTAATACCAAATATATTGAGGGGACTATAAGTGCCACCTTCTTAAATTTAGCTTCTTTGGCAGTATGATTATGCTTGTGGAGTACCACCTTCTCAGTACTGAGGCATATTTGGTACCATGAGTCTTAGAAAAGCTCAGAGCTCCAGATTCAGAAGCAGCACAAATGAGACTGCCTCCCTGGTGCCCACATCAGGACCTGGGCCTTCAGCATAGCCTTATCTAAAGGAGACCAAGGCTTTTTTGAAATAGGGTCCTTGGGAGAATTACTCCTCCTCTCAGGAGTTTTCTCCACATCTATTGACAATCTCCCCCATGAAGGCTTGGGTGAATGCAGTATGAATGCTAATGGCATATTATGTTCACTTGGAGGCTGGTGTACAGGGTGTGGTGGTTCTTGGTCTGAATCCAAGTTGGACAAAGGAAACATGCTTAAATCTTATGTCCTGATTTTTCCTAGCTCTGCTTTTAAATGTTGAGTAGATCGTTCATTTTTGAGGACCTGTGCATATCCCCCAAACAGCAAATGCACTGTAATGTGTGTCACTGACTGGGATAAATTTCCAGTAGGTGAGGCAGTGCTTGAATCTTGGAGATCCTGGCATAACTCACAGGTAAGAGGGATCTCAAGGAGGAACCCGTCAGAGGAAAGACATAAAACAAGCCCCTCACACAAAATGAAAAATGTACAAAATACAAAAAAAGAAGTAAATAACTGCACTAACTAGATTTAAAGGTGGAAGCTAAACTCTGAATGATAAAAGTGGGCATGCAGAATGTTCTGTCTTAAGCTGAAGTGCTGAGAAGGAACTGGCTGTGTGTAGAGGGGTTGCCTGAGCAGTCCTATATATATCCTGGGGCATGCATTTGTGTTGAACACACGTGCAGGCAGCCTGAGCACTCCTAACAAAAATCTCTGATCAAAGGCACATGGGTCATATGCACCCTGAAGTCATGCACCCAAATATATACTACTTGAAGATAATATTAATGGAAGAAGTCCCTCCTACTGTCTGCCTACCCACAGTGCTGTCAAAAAGTCTAAAAACCAAAACTGCAAGCAAGTGCAAACATCAAGACAGTTTTTACCGAATGTAGTTTTCTTATTCACTGCTACATAGCCAACACAGGCTTGGATCATTTAACACGTCTTCAGACTTTTGATCTTAACAACCCATACAGAAATTAGCTGCCCAGCTTTTCTTTGTGAAATTGTTAATTTTAAAAATTTACCATTATGCTCCAAAACTCAAATTAAGTGTTTTACTGAATTTCACACTCCTAGGATGAAAAATGACAGAGGAAAAATTAAATCATCATTGTAGAATAACTAATTCTTACAAGTGCATGTTGCCAAAACACTTGGCTAGAACAAATTAGGTTGGAGCTTCATGCTTAAATTAAAGTGATTCTATAAAATGGGGGCACATGTCAAACTACTTAATAAAAATATACCATTCCTCTAACTTTCTCTTTCATCAGATAAGAAAATTAACACTTGTGAGAGAAATGCTGCTTATCTAAATTCTTGGTCTTGTGATACTCTCATAATCTTTATTAAAGAACTACTATAATGGATCCAACTAAACTTCTTTTTCTTCAAGTAATGTAACATGAAGTGCACAGTATAAATTTGCATGCTGTTGTGATGCTCAACTCTGACCTTGGCAGTGACTCCATGGGAAACAGGAGATTCAGTCTCCATATGAACTTGATCCTTTACCACCCTGCAGAGAAATAATGGAGATTAAAATAAACAACATATTGTATTCCTGATGACTATATTTTATGAAACTACATTTTACACATTTTAGTTCAACTAAATGTGTGTGTTGAAAAGGAATAAGATCAAGAACAGGACAAACTTCTTGGCATTTGCTCTGTACAATTACAAAGAAGGACTCTGGACTGCTGCTCTTCTAGTGTCTTAAAATAACTTTCCAAAAAGTTAAGTTGAATATTCTTGGACTAGTTTTTAGACCAAAGGCGATTTAGGGGAGGAATAAAAAGAGTAAAATTTTAATAAGTTTTTGAGGTGTCTGACTAGGAAAGGGAAGGAAAGTGTTTTAATACTTAAAATAATTTTCTCGATCCTTTATGCACTCTCATAAAATGAATGAATTTAAAACTTGGCTAATACAAATGCTCAAAATGACAACTATGTGCTTTTCTAAACCTGAACAAAGTTGACCAGGAAACAAAATTATGAGCATGTGAAAAAACAATAATAAAATAAAATAAAATAATAATAATAATAATTAATAAATCGCACATATTACAGCCTTTCCAGCATAACCCTCTCAAATACTATTGCCTACAACTTTACTTTGAATAGTGCCTTTACAAGATGACTTTGTGGGTTTCCAATTTTATTGTTTAATGAGTCTCTAAAAATTTTCTCAGTTTAAAAGCATAACTGACAGCTTTGCAAACTCATCCTGGTATCAGAATTCAAGTCATGTGCTTTCCAATTCTTGCATTAACTTTAGGAACAAATTCTGAAGATCAAATGCTGCCTTGGGATGAACTTGTACAGAACTCAGCAAATCTATGTTTCTGGTTGCCATGATGACCAGTTTTAGTAGCCTCTCACCTAACTCCACTGCAGAAATGTAATGAAGGCATGCCATTTCACAACCAAAATTAAAATTGCTGGTGCCTAGCAGTGAGCTAATTTTGTTCACCCCTGAACTAGTATAATCCCAACATCCTCAAATTCTTTCCTCAGTTACATGTATGTTACCCTCATTGGGGCTAGACAGATGTTCATGCTATTGGAACTAAGTACTGTATTTCTTTTTCTCAAGAGCGTGCTGATTTTGCAGGGCAGTCAGTAATAATAATTTTACTTTTTCCACCATAGAAAATCAACAGAATTTTGAATAAAGTGTGGCAGAGCACTTTCTTCACCTCAGTGGATCCAACACTTCCCTCTCACAGGGGGCTGGGATATAGCTACATCCCTCAGAATTTTCCCCTCAAGAGGCTGGTGACAGTAACACTGTTCTCTAAAATGGTCACTTCCCTCTGGTCTCTAGCCCAATATCTGGGCCTGCTAGACCCTTGTCTCTGCTTGGGCTTTGACTGCTCTGGTGAACAGCAAGGGGAGTCTCTCAGTCTGACTGCCCTTCTGGAAGTAGCGCACAAAGTCAAACACACAGTTTAGTTGCCCCTCTGCCTAGGTCAGGCTTCCATGCTTGTACTTGGTCACATATCTCTCCCAACCCCCACTCAACACTGTGGGGTGCCCGTCAGCTAGTGCATCTGTGTCAGGCATCCACATTGCCACTTTGACTTCTGGCCCTGTGTTGTATGCTAAACTGGCAGGGTTGGAGGGACAAGAACCACCTGGTCTCCCTTCTTCTTATGATGATGGTGTGTTCACTGGAGGGGGCACAGTTAGTCATGAGGGTAAATTTCCAGCCTAGCAAGTAATATCTGAGTGTTTTCATGGCTCGCTTGATGGCAAGCCATTCCTTCTCTACCACTGTATATCTCTGTTCCCTCAGGAGCTTTCTGTTGAGGTATAGGAATAGGAGTTCATCTTCTTCCACCATCTGTGACAGGATAGCCCACAGTCCTACCTCAGCAGAATCATTATGCAATAAGAATTCCTTTGTAAAGTGTGGAGCTATAAGCACAGGGTTATTGCAGAGGGCTGTCCATAAGTCCATGAAGGCCTACTCTGCTGCACGTGACCATCTCACTACGTTAGATCTTCTGGCCTTTATGAAGTTCATCAGGGGACTTGCTATAGTTGTGAAGGGTGGTGGTGGCGGGGGGCAGAGGGTGAATCACTAGTAGTAGCCTACTACACCCACAAATACCCAGATCTGATTTTTCCAGTTGGGCCAGGGCCCAATTCTGGATAGCCTCCAGCTTGCTGGGCCTTTATTATGCCTTTCCCTGATGTATCCAAGGTATTTAGCTTCCTCTAGTCCTGTGGCGCAGTTGGCACGATTCATCGTGAGGCCCACCTGTCTCAGGATATTCTGCATCACCTCTAATTTTCTCAGGAGGGCATCCCAGCCTTGGGTATAGAGGATCATGTCATCCAGGTATGAAGTAGCACAGCTTAAATGGGGGCACAACAGCTTACTCATGAGATGGTGAAAGGTACCTGGGGCCCCATGCAGTCCAAAAGACAGGACAGTGTACTGAAACAACTCACCTGGTATGGAAAAAGCTGTCTTTTCTTTTGCTTTCTTGGCTAGGGGAATCTGCCATTATTGTTTATTCAAACCCAGGGTGGTCAGGAATCAGGCCTTGCCCAATCAGTCAACCAGCCCGTATATGGGAGGTATAGAGTATGTGTCAAACTGTGATGCCTAGTACAGTTGATGAAAGTCATTGCAGAATCTTGTATCAGGTTTAGGTAACAGAAAGTTTAGGTTGAACTACTGGCTCTGAGATTCTTCAGTAACCCCCAGTTTCAACATTTGCTTCACTTAAGGCTTGATTACCTCCCTTTGGTCCTCTGGGATTCTGTTGGTCCATATCATTATCTTGATCCCAGAGTTTGTGATGATGTGGTGATCTGTCTCTGTCATTTGACCCAGCTTTGTCAAGAACACACCTCAGTTCCAAATGACTCTCTCAGATGCTTCAGCCTTTTGATCCTGCATTAAGTTGGGGGTATCTTCATTTGCTTATGCAGGTTACTTTCCTGGAGCACACATGCTTCTCAGGCCTTCCAAAGGTTCAGGAATTTGACATGGTAGACCTGCTCTTCTTTCCAGTGACTTGGCTGTTACACCTTGTAACTTGCCTCCCCCATGGTTTTGACTGTTTCATAGGGCACCAGCCACTAGGCCAAGAGCTGGCTCTCTGCTATCAGTATCAATACTATCATATAGTTTCCAGACTAGAACCATCAAAACTTTACACGTTAGTTATAGTAGGTCTATCGGGCCACCTGTGCTTTAAGTACTCTTATATCATGATGGTGATTTGTGCCATCTAGTCTCTCATCTGTATGTTTCTCTCTTGGGTGGGCTCTTCCTTCCAGATATCTCTGGTCTGTCATAGGGGTGCTAGACCCTTGCCTCTTTGCTGGGGCTGTGACTGCTCTGGTGAACAGTAAGAAGACTCTGTCATGGAAATGCCATGGGGGTGACACCTGTATAATAGTCCTAGGTGGGGGGAAATCTGATGGAGGCCTGGTGAACCTCCTGGACGGTGAACATGAGGTAAGTCAACAGGGTATCGCCGTCTTTCCTATCCTGACTCTCTACCTTCCTTATCATGGCTTTAAGGGTCCCATCGAACCTCTCCACAAACTAATCTGTCTATGGGTGGTTGGCAGAAAGTCCAGTGCATAAAGCAGAGCACATAGGTCTTTCATTACCTTTAACATGAAGCGGGTCCCTTAGTCTTCCAATATGTCCTTAGATAGCCCTACTCCAGCAAAAATCTCCAATAGCTCCATTGCCATCATCTTGGAGTCCATGTTCTGCAATGGGAATGCTTTCAGGTACCATGTGACATAGTCCAGAATGACAAATACATGTTGCTGGCCTCCAGCCACCTTCTCCAGAGGGCCCACCAGGTCCATTGTTATTTGCTCAAAGGGGACCCTGATAATTTACAGAAGCACTGTAGATGCCCTTAAGTGGAGATGGTGGCTCTATAGCTGACCCCTGGGGCAGGCGGCACAATAGCACCAGACCTCTTCACATATGCCTGGCCAGAAGAACTTCTGGAAGGTCCATGCTCGCATTTCCACTACCATATGCACCCTTCAAAGAACAATATTGCACACTGTGCTTTTGTGGCACCAAGAGTTGCTGCACCTCCTGTCCCTGTATCTACACAGCCCAGTACAACAGGTCTCCTTTTATTAGGAAGAAGGGGCCTGCTCCTTGGGCTTTCCCCTCCCCAAACACCCCCTCTATCTCAGTCACCTCCTTCCTGGCATTATCATATCTCAGACCTTCTGCCTGGTCGCAGCTGAAATTCTTCTGTACAGCTCTGAGCTGTCTGAGCTCAAGGGGACCTGTCTCTATTACCTCTCCCAGTTTGGTGGCATTGCAGCTAGGACCAGCCTTGGGTACCTTTTTGCCAGGCTGGCATCCTTATCTGCTGCCTGTTTCTACCTGCCTACAAGGGCAGCCTTCTAGCCCTGGGTCACAATACAAGTTCCCAAGGCCTTAGTTGCTCTTTTTTCCCTGCCTGGTCTTCCTGACACTCCCAGTAACGGGGAACAGGTTCTGAGCTATTTCAGCGAATGTTGGGGGATGGCTATTTACTGGTAACAACTCACTAATTTCTGCATTCCCTCTTTCCATTAACCCCTCTGATGGAAGTAAGTTCCCAAACCCTAGGAATTCTCTCCCTATGAGTACAGGATACAGGAGCTTAGGGACCATCCCCACTGTCAGTCTGGTGATGTTCTTCTTAACTTTGGTATTCACTCGGATGGTAAGGTAATAACTAATGTCCCCATGAACACACTACCCTGATGAGTTTGGCCTGCATCATCTGGTTATGTTTCACTAGAGCATGATAGTACTCCCTGAGTCATTGTCTCTACCCCATTCAGCCTCACCAGCCTCGTATACTTCTGTGCATTCATTGCCATCTCCGTTAGGTGGATTAGAGTGCAGTGCTTGGCCCAGGTTCCCAAGTTACACTGCATGGGCTCCTCGCTGTTAGGACACGGGACTGCTGTGTATTCCAACTCTCTGCATATGTAACATGTATACAGCCCTAGGCCCATACTGCTCTTTGGGCTAAGAGGTCTGGTCCCATGGACCTCTCTGCCCAGGTCACTCCCTCCCTTTGTAGCCTCCAGCTGACCTTCAGCTTCTCTCTTCTTCCCCCTAGTCCTTCCTGGGTTATCAGTCATCTAAACTCCAGGGAATTGGAGCCAGTCACTTGACTCAGAGCAAATCTCTCTTCGGTGCTTGGGAAAGCCCCTGAAGCATGAGTTGTCTTTCCACCAATGCAACCACCTCACTGGACAAGCAAGGGCATTCTGATCTACCCATGCATGGAGATCTGGTGGCACTCCCCTCCTGTATCCATCTATCTCCAGGATCTTCAGAGCTCCTCTGCACTATGGACCCTGGATCACAGCTACTTCCATTCAAGGTGGGAGAGACTGAACGGCTGGGATTTCGGAGCCTTGTGCTATTGGTACCTCCACTTGTGGTATCTCGCCTGCTCCATCATCATCATCACTCCTAATCAGGCCAGGATCTCCGCCTTCAAATAGCAATAGTCTGCCACAGTTTCTAAGGACTCGTTGTGATAGACTTTCCAGGCTTCCCTACACAAAAAAGGAACAAGGAGGTGACCCACTGGTCCTGAGGCCAGGCCTCGCACAATGTGGTCCTTTTGAAACATAAAGATACATGCCATCCTCTCTGTCATCTTTTGCAGATAATTACTGGATGTTAGCAATCACATCCCATCAAACCCATGGGCTAGGGTGGTCAGGGTCTTCAAGCTGGTTCACCATCTCTTGCAGGAGGGCTCAGGTCTGGGCTACCTACCTCCTCAGTAATAGGCAGGTCTTTTTTTTTAACCACATCAATGCTTGCTGGGCCCTGGTGGCCTCTAGCTGAGTTTCTGTGGCTTGTACTAGTGCTCTGACCATGTTGCTCATTATGGTGGATTGATTTTTGTTTAGCCTGCTGTTCTGAACAGTATACCATCCCAACACCAGTTATGTCAGAGTGCCTTCTATGCCTCAGTGGTTCAATGCTTCCCTGTAGAGTGGGCTAGGGTATACCTTAACCCCACATCATTTCCCCCTCTAGCAGTTGATGAGGAGAGACTTTTAACAGGCTCCATGCAGGTCCTTGATTGGTCTCAGGTGCCCTTATTAACTAAGAGTAAGCCCTGTTCAGCTATTAAGGCAAGAAGGGCCTATGGTCCTGAGACCACTATACCTGCCCTGTAGTTCTCTGGTCTGACCTTGTCATAAAAGACAGGGAGAAGATCTTCTGAGCAAGGTGGTGTCACCTTTACATAATCACTTTTCAGGGAAATACATTATCTTAAAAAAGGCATCAATAACAAGCTCTGTCTTGATGAACATACTTTTAATTCAAATTTTATACATTAATACACAGTCAAAGATATACAACATTTGAAGTGTGTACGGAATCTAATTATATAGAGGTAAAGAAAAGCTTCTAGTTTTCTTCCCAGAACAACAAATCCCATATAAAAATTAAAATGGCGCAATAACTATTGATCAACAATATTACAAATGCATGTATCAGATGTGGCCAAACTGCAGCTCGCGAGCCGCATGCAGCTCTTTAAAGAAAAATTGAGGCTCCTGGAAGAGCACAGCAGGGAAGGGCAGCATGGCAGGAGACAGGGGAGAGAAATTTGCAATAGTTGGGGACAGCAGGGAGGTAGCAGCATGGTAAGAGCTGGCAGAAAAAAGCAGCGTGGTCAGAGCTGGGGGAGGGGCAGCATTGTGAGAGAGGGGAGGGAAAAAGCAGCGCTGTCAGAGCCAGGAGGGGAGAGGCAGCATTGTGAGATCCAGCAGGGAAAACCAAGTCATCAGTTAGGTGCAAACACAAGCTCTCAAGGTAAGTAAATGTCAGATTCTACAGTTTACCCACACAATATTAATTCTACCCTAACTGTCTGTATGCATTATATACAGTCTTTAATATAATCATCAGAGGCTTCATTCATTGCATAAACTGGATGCTCAAAGAGGCAGAATTAAAGAGCACCAGCAAGAAGAAATCTGACCTTCTGAGTGCATGATTTTTTAAATAGTTTTATTTTTTGATACTGTCTTGTGGGTAGATATTTTTAAAACTGGCAACATAAATTGATCAAGAACAAGTCTACAACGAACTACAGATAAGGGATGCTAACTAGCAATTTTAACCTGAAAAGCAATTGTAAATTAATTTTCTTTTTTAAAAATCACCTGGCATTTCCAGATATTGTAATAGAATGCAAAATTATTTCTCTTGTATTTCTATTTTGAGAATTAAATAAGAATCATCAGAAATGACTGAAAATTGACACAAATGTTACATCCAAAACCACTGACTACTGTGAAAAGGTTATTAAAAATACCTCTATTAATTTAAAGAATGTTACAAGTACTTATTATGGATCATGGTTCATTTTCAGCATGCAAAATGATTTAGACTTAGGATAGACCACCACTATTGAAAACTGGCTTTAGAAAAAAAATTCCTTAAGTCCATTGAACAAGTGTGCCTGAGACATCAGTATGTCATCTGTTTGCAGAAGGAACTGCTAGTACATTTATTTTATAAGAAAATTTTAATTAATATAATTAAGTCAATTACCAAGATAATTTACATTCACTGCAAAGTTCAATAGCAGCACTATACTTCCACTAATTAAATAGCATTCAACAAGTATTAATTCTTTTTTGTTGTATACTCTAAATCCATTTATATTTCAGTGCAGTCTTCATAAATGACTCTATGGGTAGAGCCCTGCAAATCCACGGATATCCGCAGATATCCACCTTATATCCGCATCTGCGGGTACAACGTGGATATCCGTGGACCATTTCTTGCAGATGCAGATTGGATACAGATCCACTTATATGTATCCATGCAGGGCTCTATCTATGGGTATCTGAGCCCATTAGACTAGAGAGTAATTGTTGTGAAGGGCTGAGGACAGAAAATTGTGTTGTAAACTTTCTGGAAAAAATCTCTCACCAATAAAGATTTTACTTTGTATTATAAAAACCAAATAATGATATCTAGAATTTATACAGGGACTGACCTCAAACTGAATAAACTCAATGGGATTTTTTTCCATAGTATCTTCTGTGCATAGACTCCAAAGCACTTACTGAAACAGGCTCTGATCTTGCATTTTCTGTCCCCCTAAATTCTCATTGATCTGTTGTGATTTCGAACAGTTGAAAAGGTGTCCCTGTGTGCATCTCTTCACAGGATTAAGATGAGAGCAGTGTTTGCCCTTACTATTACTCTCATTTTAAAATTAATTGTGTCCGAGTCCTCAGACCTTCTGTCCTCACTGTCCATGAGTATTTTAGTGAACAAATTTACTGGCAGAAATGTTGGCAGGGAAGCAGTGGCATGGGTGGGGAGAGCAGAGAAGCAGCAGCATGGTAAGAGATGGCAGGGAAGCAGCAATGGGGGTGGGGTAGAGAAGTGTGACATGGTCAGAGAAGCCATAGCATGTTTAGATTTTCTCATAGGCCCTAATGCAGCTTACTCATTGTTAAAATAAAATCATGTTTTACAAGTCCTAAACATGATGTGGAATATTAAGAAATGAAAATACAAAGGAGAAAAGTTTAACACTGAACGTAGCTTACTTTCAATTTTTGCACAACTTACTGCTGTGAAGCATCATATTCCACAATGAAATTCAAAGCATTGTGCAATACTTAGAGATCAACATCTGAGAGAGCTTTTACCTACTGCATTGACAAGTTAGTGCCCAGATTTAAAAAAAAAAATCTTGCGACAATCCTGTAGTGTTCTACATCTAGCGACAGCTAAGTTTTTACTGTATAGGCCTAGTTTCATGGTAATCTTAAATAATTATTAGAATCTGACAGTAGGATCAATATTTGCCCTATTTTTACAATAAAATTAAAGTGCACAATGAATTTTAAGCTTAGTAATTTTGGAGTAGGTAAAAATATGTGGTTATGTGCCTCAGTGCAGCTCTAGAAGGTTTAATAATCGACTTGTGTGGCTGTTCAGTTCGTAAGTTTGGCCACCCCTGGCATATATTAAGGCATCAGTTTAACAGTTATACAAAGCGTTGTATATGTAAAATAAATTACAACTACTTTGAAAACCGTAACTTTGAAGTTCCTGATTTTCATAGAATCATAGGGTTGGAAGGGACCTCATAGGTCATCTAGTCCAACCCCCTGCCAGAGGCAGGACCACTCCCACTAAACCATCCCAGTCATGGTTTTGTCCAGCCAGGCCTTAAACACCTCCAAAGATGGAGATTTCACCACCTCCCTCGGCAGCTCATTCCAAGGCTTCACCACTCTCCTAGTAAAAAAGTTTTTTCTAATATCCAGCCTCGACCTCCCTAACTGCAATATCTAGCTTCCCATCCACCATGACCCCCAGGTCCTTTTCTATACTTCTGCTACTTAGCTGAATGTTTCCCAGCCTGTAGTGGTGCATGGGGTTTTTTCGTCCCACATGCAGGATTTTACATTTGTCCTTACTGAACCTCATAAGATTTCTATTGGCCCACTGTTCCAATTTATCTAGGTCTCCCTGAATCCTGTCCTTGCCCTCTAATGTGTCTACTGGTCCCCCCAGCTTGATGTCATCCGCAAACGTACTGAGAATGCAGTCTATTCCATCATCGAGATCATTGATGAAAATGTCGACCAGAACCGGCCCCAGGACCGACCCCTGGGGCACACCACTCGTGACTGGTTGCCAGCTAGACATGGAACCATTGATTCCTACCCGCTGAAACCGTTGATCTAGCCAGTTTTCTATCCACCTTATAGTCCACCTATCCAACCCATACTTCCTTAATTTGCCAATGATTTTATGTGTTTAATATCTCAAACATAATGAGATTAACTGTATGTCAAGGACTTTTCATTTGCCCAATGTGACTTTCATTTATGTTCCACAGGATAACCTGACTTTATTCTCATTTCATCTTCCACTTTCTCCTTTACCTACTTGTAACAGGGTAAAACAGAAGTAGTCAACTTCATGCTTGTTTGCTGGCTCTTCCAGTGTGTGTGTATATCACTTAAGACAACTGGGCATCTATCCTGATTAGAGTTTTGTGTGATGCCAATGCACAAACATATAACAGTATGCTATAGAATTATGGTTGTTCAGGGCACCACAAATGTGAACATTTAACATAACAAATTGAATCCAATGGGACTTTCACATGCTTAGAGTAACTTGCTAATTCTGCGACCTTATATTGTAGTATTTAGCTTAGTCTCTCAAATCTCCTTAGCAACCCTACTATGCATCCCACAGGCATCATTTGGGGCATTCCTAGGATACAGTAAATTACACTGCTGGTAAATTTCACCAAGAGTACAGTAGTAAATTATGCATTATATATTCCATTTTAAGTATGAACAGGGAACTTGACATACTGATGAGGTTAGGAACATAGGGGCCTTTTGGGTCATCAAATACAGACCTCTGATATCAAAGGCAATCCTGTCACACAATTTCACCAGGCTCAGTCTTAAAAGTAGTCGTTTACCCCCATTACTCCTAGAGTGGCTATTTCAGAACCTCACTCATTTGATGGCTAGAAACTTTCTAATTTCCATGCTAAATTTATTCATGGCCAGGTTATGCCCATTTGTTCCTGTGCCAATATTATCCTATAACTTAAACAGCTCTGCTCCCTACCATCCTAATGCATTTATGCACAGCAATATCTCTCTCAGCATCTCTTTTGACTGATCTGAAACTTCTAAATCAATGCTATTGATCAACTGGATTGGAATATTTTAATTGGATTGTGTTTAGAACAAAGCATGAAACTTTTGTCTTCATTTCTAGTCATTAGTAAAGGTCTATATAATTTAGGGTGGCCCATTTCAATTCCAATTATTCTACCTCAATGGAGAAAAAAATCCTCCACTTCCACCTTCTCTTCATCTTTATGAGAGGCTCAGATAGAATACCTTTCAATTTTTTGCCTGGGGGGAAAAAAAAGAGTACATTTACACCATCCCCCTTCATGGAGAAAAAAATACTTTATCCTAAATATTTGTGAAGCAGATTTACTATCGGCCCAAATCCTGCAGGCTCTTCTGAATGGAGAGACTCCTGCACAGAGCCCTCATGGAGTGTCTGAAGTTCCCTCCAGCTGAAGAGGACTGTTTCTTTTTCAGAATCCTTTAAAAAAGGTTTAATGAAAAATAAATCCTGATCTCTAATATCTGCACCTGCAAAGGTATGCTTTCTAAAATATTGTATTTCAGTGTAATTGTTTCATGTGAATACTTAAAAAAAAAAAAAAGGTACCATGTACCATGGAGCCACCCCATAAGAACTATTTACCTGTCTATTTTTCAAGTACTAGTAATGATTCATCTGTAATCATGCATCTTGTGTATTTTTAGGAAGTCTTTTTGCTAAAAATTAAATAATATACACTCAAAATAAGGCAGAGAAGAAAAAATATTTTAATAATGTTACAAATATAAATTATGAATAATCAAGAACTGCAATTATAGCAGGAAAACTCAATTTTAGCTGCTGTGGGCAAGATATCAAAGATACTCATCTAACAAATCTTAAAATATGCATAAAACAGTTGAGATACCTTCCTTTAAAACAAATATCCAAAAGATGTTTGCTTGCATACTGGTTTTTGTTACTTCAAAAATAACCAACACAATAGAACACATTAAGTTTTAAACGCAGAAAAAGTTGATCTGTGATTTAAGACCTAGTAACATTTTGTCAGTTTTTCCAATAAATTATGTAAATTTGGAAGGGGGGCAGCAAACCCTATTCTGGAGACTCAGCTGTCAAGTAAACACATGAGCATTTTGTAACAGAAATACATACAAAAATATATATTTATATATTTAAGTCTCACACAAACACAGCTATTTGGAACCCAATTACAATAGTTCATGCCAGAGGCAGCTCTTGTGGACTGAGTTTAGGCCTCTGAACTCCTCAGTTCTAATCCTGGGTTTGCCTTTGACTCACTGGGTGGCCTTGGACAAGTTACTTATAGGCCTTCCACACAACAGATGATTGAGTTTGGGGGCATACAGCATAGCTTCCACTGGGAACACAGAAGAGCATTTCACCATACATTCTTGATCAGGTCCGGGGAGTTAATTTCTATTTGTAATGTAACATATTTCTATAAATTACTCCTCGCTATTTTCCATGTGAGCAGTTTTTTGACACACAGCAGTAGTTTCCAACCTGGAGTCTGTGGACCTCTGAGGGGCCACAGAGCCACTCCAGGGGGGGCTGAGGACAGGCTGGGAGATGGGGCTGAATGACACTGCGGTCTCCAGTTGCCAAGGAGACCCAGATTTCCAGCCAGCAAGGAGCTTCCCCCAGGCAGGGAGTTTTTAAAACTTCCATCCTGAGCATGCAGAGCACGCTCAGGGAGAGTAGCCTGGGGGTGGCCAGGTGCTACCAACTCCAGTAGCCAGGTAAGGTGGGACAGGTTGGGGATGGGGAATGGACCAGCAGGAAGGGAACACTGGGGGTGGGTGGGCAGGGACAGGGGGCCATGGCCAATCCAGCTTCCTGGCAGGGAGAAGGGGGCTGCAGGTACTCCCCGCAAGGTGGAGGGGGCCATAGCTGTAGCAGCCCCTGCTCCCCAGCAGGAGAGCAGCATGGGCCAGATGCTGCCCCACACGGATCAGATCTGCTTGCGGCAGCACCACCACGCAGGCACACAAGGGTAGCTGCAGAAGTTTGCTTTCCTTAGAAAGGGGTACCCAGCCTTAAAAAGGTTTGTAACCCCTGACATGCAGTATTCATGAATCCCACTGACCACACCCAAAAATCTGTAAAAATGGATTTTAAAACATACAAGATTGCAGCTTCTTTATATAAGGTCTATAACTACTGATCGAGAGTTGGGAGAAAGAGAAGCAAGAGGAAAAAGCCATAACGGCTGGCTTACCAATGTCCTTAGAGAAGGGACATACCTCTGTTCCAGCACTGCAGGATTTTTATGCAGCCTTTCATCATGAAGAGCTGCCAGTTTGTATAAGGACATGCAGAGTTCGAGAGGGAAAGAGTAGGTGAAGCCCTGAGAAGAAAGCAAAGGGGATGCCCTTGCTGAAGAAGCAAGGGAGAGAGCAAATCTTGGGGTGCGAGAATTGCTAACTGTATGTTTATGTCTTTCCTACAGGTGATTTCCATTGTCAGTTACTGTGTGACTTGGGATTGTGATTGCTTGTGTGTCTGGGGGCTGTTTGCATCATTGTTCCCTGCTTGCCTTTGATCAGCTTCAATCAGCCTTGTGATCGCCCTTCTCCTGTGTGCTTAAGAAGGGGCAAGGGCTGACCTAGGCAGAGAAGGCCTTAAAAGCCAGTGGCTGAGCAGCCAGGGGACTGCAAACAGGGGAGTCTGAGAGGGAGTTTGGGAAGGAGTTGGAGAGGCTGCTATGGTGAAGAGGAGCAACACTGCTTGTGCCAGCACCCCTTCTGTCTCCTCCTCCTGTGCCTGTATCCAGACAGACATTCTGACCATGGATATCTCTACCCAGATGCTGGTGGAGACTTGCAGGGACTGTGGCCTGCATTTCCCACTCGCAGACAATCAAGCTGGGGAGATCATTCAGTGTGACAGGTGTCTTCTGGTGGACTCTCTCAGGAGGCAGATGGGAGAATTACAGGAGGAGGTGTCTAGGCTCAGGAGTATCCATGCTCTGGAGAAATTCCTTGATAGTGTTCATGAGGGGACATCCAAGGCTGAGGAATCTATCCAGATGCAGAGGACTGCTGCCACACCACCAGAGGAGGAGGAGATGGCTCTGGCACAGGGAGGACACTGGTGGCTGGTTACTTCTGGCAGCTGACAACGCTCCACCCCTGCTCCCATCCCACCCTCCATTGTGATGGAGAACTGCTATGCAGCACCAGAGACAAGGGATGAGGTGGAAGAAGAGAAGCCGTGCACTCCTGAGGCTGGGAGGATCTCATCCACCACAGTCAGGAGGAAACATAGGGTTATAGCGGTTGGGAATTCACTTCTGAGGGGGAAGGAAGCACCCATCTGTCATCCTGACAAGGCCTCTCGGGAGGTATGCTGCTTTCCAGGGGCCCATATGCGAGATGCTACGGATGGATTGTTGAGAATCATCTGCCCCTCTGACTACTACCCCATGCTACTCATCCATGTGGGAACCAATGATACTGCGAGAGGTGATCCTCGGCAGATCAAAGGTGACTACAGGAATCTGGGAGCATGGACCTAGGAGTTCAGAGCACAGCTGGTGTTTTCCTCGATCCTTCGATGCAAGAGTAGGGTCCTGGAAAGGGACAGATGCATTGTGGAGGTGAATGCCTGGCTGTGAAGATGGTGTTGTCAGGAGGGCTTTAGCTTCCTTGACCATGGAGTACTGTTCCAGGAAGAAGGATTGCTTGGCAGAAATGGACTCCACCTGTTGAGGAAGGGGAAGAGCATATTCAGAAGTCGAATGGCTAACCTAGCGAGACGGGCTTTAAACTAGGTTTGAAGGAGGAAGGTGACCAAAGCCAGCAGGTAAGTCACAATGAGGGAGACCTGCGGGAGGGGACGGAACTTGGGGGTGCCGGGACTGTAACGGCAGGGATAATAGAGAAAGTAATCAGAACTGGGGGGCGGGGGAATCAAATAATTGTCTTAAGTGTCCTAAAAAAGCCATAGGACCTGAGGTGAGTGGGGAAGGAGGACACCGGGAGAAAATGCAAGGAGGAAGATGCAACAGGGGAGAGAATCGACAGAGGAAAGTAGGGCAATTGGCCCTGTATTTTAGGAGCCTATACACACATGCGAGGAGCCTAGGAAACAAGCAGGAAGAATTGGTAGTACTGGCACAGACAGGGAACTATAATGTAATTGGAATAACAAAGACGTGGTGGGATAGCTTGCGTGACTGGAGCACTGCCATGAATGGATATAAATTGTTCAGGAAGGACAGGCAGGGAAGAAGAGGGGGAGGAGCAGCACTAAATGTAAAAGAGCTCTATGACTGCTCAGAGCTCCACTATGAAAGTGGAAACAAGTCAGTTGAAAGTCTGTGGGTTAAGTTGAGAGGGGAGTGCAACAAGGGGGATGTCGCTGAAGGTGTCTGCTATAGACTGCCAGACCGGAAAGAGGAGGTGGATGAGGCATTTTATGAACAACAAACAGAAGTTTCCAGAGCACAGGCCCTAGCTCTCATGGGGGATTTCAATTATCCTGACATGCTGGGAAGGCAAGACAGCAGTGCACAGGCAATCCAGGAAGTTTCTGGAGAGTGCTGAGGACAACTTCCTGGTACAAATGCTGGAGGAACCAACAAGGGGTCTTGCACCTCTCGACCTACAGCTCACAAACAGAGAAGAATTGATCAGTGAAGTAAAAGTGAATGGCAACCTGGGCAGCAGTGACCATGTAATGGTAGAGTTCAGAATCCCGATCAAAGGAAAGAAGCAAAACGCAGACCCTGGACTTCAGAAAAGCAGATTTTGGCTCCCTCAGGGAACTGATGGGCAGGATTCCCTGGGAGGCTGATCTGAAAGGGAAAGACGTCCAAGAAAGCTGGTTGTATTTTAAAGAAACCCTGCTAAGAGCACAGGTAAATATCATACCGATGTGCAGAAAGAACAGTAAATGTGGAAGGCACCCAGCATGGCTTAGCAGAGAACTCTGTGGTGAGCTGAAACATAAAAGGGAAGCTTATGAGAAGTGGAAGCTTGGACAGATGACTGGGGAGGCATATAAAAATATTGCTTTGGACTGCAGGGATAAAATCAGAAAAGCCGAAGGGCAATTGGAGTTGAAACTAGCAAGGGATGTGAAAGATAAGAGGAAGAGATTCTACAAGCATGTCAGCAACAAGAAGAGGATCAGGGATGGTGTAGGTCCCTTACTAAATGGAGTAGGTATCCTCGTGGTGAATGATGTGGAAAAGGCTGAAGTACTCAATGCTTTTTTTACTTCAGTCTTCACAGGCAGGGTCAGCTCCCAGGCTACCACACTGGGAAATGCAAAATGGAGAGAAGGACAGTGGCCCATGGTGATGGAAGGTCAGGTGACGGACTACTTAAAGAAGTGAGATGTGCACAAGTGTATTGGGCTGGATTAACTGCATCCGAGGGTGCTGAGGAAGTTGACTGATGTGATTGCATAGCCGCGGGCCATTAGCTTTGAAAACTCATGGCAAACACGGGAGGCCCCAGACGATTGGAAGAAGGCAAATATAGTACCTATCTTTAATAACAGGAAAAAGGAGGATCTGGGGAACTACAGACCAGTCAACCTCACCTCAATCCCTGGAAAAATCATGGAGCAGGTCCTTAAAGAATCCGTCCTAAAACACTTGGAGGAAAACAGTAAGTTCGCAGATGACACCAAGTTAGGGGGAATGGTAGACATGCTAGAGGGCAGGGACAGGAATCAGGGAGACTTAGACAAATTGGAGCAGTAGGCCAAAAGAAATCTCATGCAGTTCAACAAGGACAGGTGCAAAGTCCTGCACTTAGGATGGAAAAATCTCATGCACTGCTACAGACTGGGGACCAATTGCCTAAGCAGCAGTACTGTAGAAAAGGCCCTGGGGGTTATGGTGGATGGGAAGCTGGATATGAGTCAAAAGTGTGCTCTTGTAGCCAAAAAAGCTAATGGCATACTGGGTTGTATCAGTAGGAACGCTGCCAGCAGACAGAGGTGTGTGATTAGTCCCCTCTATTCGGCACTGGTGAGGCCACATCTGGTACACTGCATCCAGTTTTGGGGTCCCCACTACAAAAAGAATGTGGACAAATTGGAAAGAGTCCAGCAGAGAGCAACAAAAATGATTAGGGGGCTGGGGCACATGACTTATGAGGAGAGACTGAAGGAACTAGGCTTATTTAGCCTTCAGAAGAGAAAACTGAGGGGGCATTTGATAGCAACCTTCAACTACTTGAAGGGGTGCTCCAGGGAGGACAGAGCTCAGCTGTTCTCAGTAGTAACAGAGGACAGAACAAGGAGCAATGGTTTCAAGTTGTAGCTGGGGAGGTCGAGGTTGGATATTAGGAAAAACTTTCTCACTCGGAGAGTGGTGAAGCATTGGAATGGGTTGCCTAGGGAGGTGGTGGAATCTCCATCTTTGGAAGTATTTAAGGCCCGGTGAGACAAAACCCTGGCTGGGATGATTTAGTGGGGGTGGTCCTACTTCTAGCAGGGGGCTGGACGAGATCAGAGGAAGAGTGACAGAATACAAAGAAAAAAAAGAAAATACAGATGCATACTGGAAAAAGAGAAGACTTTCAAAATATTGTCTTTTAAGGCATACTCAGTGCTATCTTTCTTTTACCACATAAGCTATGTCTCCTCCTGGAGCTAGGGTTGTGATTCCCAGCTTATGTAGGCATACTAGCATGCTAAAAACAGTACCACAGCTGCAGTAGAGCAAGCAGCGATGAGTGGTGTCACAGGCTAATTACCCTGTGCTCTCATCCTCAGCTCAGCTAATCTCATGATTGCTCAATGAGAGCTAGTGTACATGTACTAGAAGCTAGAAGCAGGAACCTTTTTCCCAGATGAAAAGATTCCAACGGGATGTTGAGATACTCACAGTGATCCTGGGAGACCTAGCCTACCCACTAATGCAGGGTTCTCAAACTCAAATCACCACAAGGACCGCATGAGGACTAGTAGAGAGCCACATGAGGATTAGTACATTAGTCCGAGGGCCGCATCACTGAAACCTTTCCATACAATGATATTGCAAATATCAGTAATGATCATGTCATTGCAGGCTGCAGGAAATAGCTTTATGGGCTGCATGCAGCCCACTGGCCACATGGTTGAGACCCCTGCACTAATGGCAAGGCTCATGAAGCCTTACACAGACAACCTGGATAGCAGCAAGTAGCACTTCCATACCAGGCTAAGTAGGTATTGAATGACTGGTGAATGTGTGTTTTGACAGGTTAAAAGCACACTGGAGATGTCTATGCAGCAGACTGGATTTTAATGAGGACAAACTTCCTGTGGTTACAGCTGCCAGCTGTGTGCACCATAATTTGTGTGAAGCTAAGGGTGAGAAATTTGCCCCTGGGTGGACACTGAGGCAGATCATCTTGAAGTCAGATGCTAAGCGTATTAGGGGGTGCAAAAGCGGACCATACAGAAAAGCAAAGCATGGAAGGTTCATTCTGAGAATGAGATCCCACAAGGTATTTTCTGAAACATCACTGTGGCATTCTACCGCTATACAACTATAGACGTGTCAGCAAAGGTGCAAATTTCATGTGAATACTGTAGGGAATTTAATGTGTTTTTATAATGTTATGTGTTCTGGTGCACTGTTATAATAGTATGTTGACATTTGGTTACGCACCTCCCCAGTGGTGGAGAGTGTTTTACAACAAAGAATGTATTGCGTAATAATGTTATGTAACTGGGGATTGTGCAACTAGTAATTGTGAGTGATGGGATTGCTGGCAGGCAGCCAGTTGTCACAGCCTGCGCAGCAATGCAGCATGCCATGTGCAGCTGAAGGAGAGTGGTGCCCAGAGTTCTGGAGAATTCCATATAGGTTCTTATGGGAGGCCGCTTCACGGCGGGAAAAGGGACGCTTGTGATTGGATGGTACCATTGCTTTTAAGCACAATCTCGCTGAGGAGAAGGGTCCTCGGCCGGGGGAGAACTCTGGGACGAAAAGATTGTCTGGAGTGGCCCAAGGATTGTGGAGCCTCCAGAGCTGGACTTGCGA
Source organism: Podocnemis expansa (assembly GCA_007922195.1). Lineage (NCBI taxonomy): Eukaryota > Metazoa > Chordata > Testudines > Podocnemididae > Podocnemis > Podocnemis expansa. Next base: position 10,470,825 of record ML681992.1, read on the forward strand.
GAGTGAGGAGCTCTCTGTGAGTGGCCTCATCATGCTGCCAGAGCCTAGGAGCCCTGGACGCCTAGATAGTTGGAATCTGAGTGCTCGGTCCTTTGTGACCATGAGCTCAGCCGTGGACTGGGTGATCGAGGAGGGCTCAGAGGAGGAACGAGTCCCCAAAGAACGGAGTCCCTGGACTGAATGGATTATTTTGGGGATCCGTGTTTGGACTTTGTAAAGGGGTGAATGGACTATGGATTAAAGGACCCAACCACCTGAGGTCTGAAGCAGACAACTCAAGTTCAGAGACAGTCCAGGACCCCACGGAGTTGGCAAGGCAGTCAAAGGTCAACGCCTTCTGGTGAAGGCAAATGTGAATACCTCAGACCCTTGGTTAGCGAGGTGGGTGTGATGCTTTGGATGGTCTAATTTACTCATTGCGGGGGATCAGTCGTCGGTTTAAGGGTTTGTTTGTTGTTACCGTTGGGGACTGGGTTTATCTGTTGCAAAGGCTGATTTAGTGCGTTTATAATTAGGTTTTGGCCTGCATGTTGTATGATTGGGTTTATATGGAACACAAAGGAGGGATTTCTGACTTGTGTTATATCTGCATGTAGCCAATAAACATACTTGTGGGTTTGCTACCAAACTATCTATCTGTTCTTGCTGCAAGATTAAGGGTGTTCAGATTGACAGACCCCTGTGGGGAAGACAGGACTTGAGAGGGAAGCTGTTTAGAGATTTCCCGCTAACAATACAGGAAAAAACACTGCTTATTGTTCTGAGAATTTACTTTTATTATTAAAGACAATACTGCAAACAACACAAACAAATCCTGAAAAGTGGGGAGGGGAAGGGTTACTAGGTCTTAAAGAAAAGATCATCTTTTTCTGCACTCTGAGTCCAGCTGTCACTCTCATAGCTGTCTGAAGTGGCAGAATGAAAAAGATAGCAGGATGGTCCATTACTTTGATCTGAATGTGATGGGGGAGTTGGTAAAGTGCAGGAAAAGAAGTTTTTTGTAGCTGGGGCGGGGGGAAAGGGGGGCAGAGGAGCTTGTCATAACTGTTTTTGTAATGACACTATTATCCTTAGAAGCTGTGTCTGCTCCTCCATGGTCCTGGTCACGTACTCATGACCAGAAAAAATTCTCTGCTAATTTCTTTCCATTCATCTCCGTCCATTTTCCAAGATTCTAACATGGATTTTTGTGATGCACTTTTCTCTCTTTTGAGTGTCTCAGAACCGGAGGAGTTCCTGGAACATCTCCTTCTTGCTTCTCCAGGGTTGCTTTGTTATCTCACAGAAGTGGTCTGAAGGGGTCACATCTTCGTAAGAACAAAAAAACAATGAACAGAAGCATTATTTTAAATGCCCTAATAGTAAACATGAATCACTATGAAGCACACCCATTCTCACCATACCCCTGCACACAGCACAGCTCCTTCATCAGCCTGAAGAGTGGTGAATTTAGGAGGTGGGGCAAGACCATCCAAGTAGGTCAAGGTTCTGGATGGATGCTTGCTTGGGGAATGCATGAAGCTGGCACTGGAAAAAAAAAACTGGAAATCGTGCCACCATTATCCACAAGTAGGGGACACAGAAGCTGATATCTTGCTCCTTAGAGTCAGAAAAGATGCTAAGAATGTATAGCCTCCATGCAAGGAGCTCCAAACCAGGTTCCTACACAGCACAACTGTGCACAGCCCTGGTCCCCAATCACATGGTTTGCAACTGGCATGGAAAAGTGTCTTACAATGGGAGAAGAAAGAAAGCTACTCTGCCAAGGAATCTGAGGCAGAAAATTAGAGAAGAACCTCCAAGAAAGTTTCATTGAGCTCACACCGGAGAATACCTACAAAATCTTGATGCACATTAACGTGCTTCTCAACCACAGATGCACAAAAGAATGGGAAAGCACATGCGAATACAGCTACTCCTGTGCATTTCTATCCCTTCAAATATCTGCATTTTTTAGACAACCTAAGGGCTCTAGCATCTCCTGTACATTTGCAGCATCAGCTTCCAAACACCTAGCATAGATTCCCTCTCCTGTATCCTGAGTGCCTTAACTGAAGGACTGGGACTGCTGGTAGCCTTCCAGGGTGGATAATAGCTCCTAACTCCCATCAGCTGCATCTGAACTGCTTCCAGTTCCAGATCATCCTTTGGTTCCACTTCCTCACCGATGACCTCTTTGTTAGGACTTAGTCCGGTACCCAGTGGACTTGGGGGCTGCAGAGGTGTCTATACGCATCTGGAGTGTGGATATGGGGTCCCCAATGAGGATGCTTCCAGCTCTTTGTAGAAGCAGCATCTCACTGGCTCTCTAACAGCATGGTGGTGTGCCTCTCTGCTGTTGGTAGCTCTGCTGCAGTTCTTGATTCTAGCTTGGCACCGTAGTCCTCCTCTACCATGGCAAGAGAAATCTGGCTGAAGATATCAAAGTTCCTTCAGCTATAACAAAGCTGGGGCTGCACAGCCAACTCTCCCCAAACGCTGATCATGTCCAGGACCTCTGGTGCACTCCAAATGAGAGTCTGTTTGCTGCATGGAGCTGTCATGATCATCTGGAAAGACGAGATCCAAAGTCTCCATGCCAGCCAAGCAGAAAGTGTAACAAAAATTTCCTGTAACTGTAAAGAGGGAGAGGTAGGTGGCTGCAGAGCACTAGAGCTGTGGTTCCCAACCTGGGGTCGACGTGTTCCCAGGGGTCCACGGCGCTGCTCCCCACCGGGGCCAGAACCCAGCTGCAGCTCCGCTGCTCCCCATCAGAGTTGGATCCCAGTGGGGGTGAGAGGGGGCACTGCCACCCATCGCCAATGCCAGCAGCGGCTTGGCTCTGCTCCCCTGCAGGGGCTTCCTGCACTCACTCCCCTGCAAGGGCTAGCTGGAGGCCATGGCTGCAGCAGCCCCGCTCCCCAGCAGGGGCAAGGGCCATGGGTCCACTCACCGGGGCCATGACTGCAGCGGCTCTGCTCGCCGACCGGTCCCGGCAGCGCTGCCAGAGCAGCACAGGCCGGATTCTTCCTGCAGCGGCATAAGGGCACCCCACCTGTGGCCAGGCAGCCACAAATTTTTTTTCACTTAAAAAGGGGTCCTCAACCTTGAAATGGTTGGGAACCACTGTACTGGAGTACAAACGGATGTCCAGAGTGGTCAGGACTGGCATCGTGGAACATTTCCAGAGGCTGTTTAATGAGACATGAATGTAAAGTAGTGTCTACACTGAAGCTTTTGCAACAGAACTTTGGCAAAAAGAGCTCTGTGCCTCTTGCCTAGATAGTTTCATTTTGTCAACAAAACAAGAAAGTTTTGTCAACATAAGGGTCACTGGAGCATGTACATCTGGACTGTTTTGTTGACAAAATGTCCTAGTGTAGACAAGGCCTGAGATGAGGCAAGTATTTTTGTATTCAGAGTCTCCATATTCCTTCCATATTCATCCTACTGATTTTGCCTTTTTTACACATTCAACAGCTTCTGGCCAATCTACATCATAATATTCACCACTCTCAAAACTACCACAGGTTGAAAATAACTTAGGAAATGCAAAGTTACAATGAAAATGGGAAAGGTTTCTGTAGAATATATTTTTTTAATTATTATTCTTTGACCATCTCTAGAAAAGATAAAATAATCCATTAAGTGAGATTTCCACCTACAGGACTGCAATAAAAATTAAAGATACATTTGAGAGACAAATATGAAGGTTTAGGGGAAAAAACTAGAAGAAACTAATCATCAATTAATCAACACTGAGCAAAAGATGAATGCAACAAAGACAATGTAAATGCGCAAAGGCTATAGAAAATAGTAATACAACTTGTACAGATACTATCTCTGAGCAAACAGATGCCATGAAGTTTCCAGGTAAATGTCTGCAGGTCAGGAATATTAGAATTAGAAAAGTCTCATATTACTAAACTTTTCAAAATTAAAAATAAAATATCATAACCTCCTTGTATAAGTGTAAATATACTTTCTCAAGGCAAATGTTTCAGATGGTGCGAGTTGAAAGCAAGAATGATTTAAATATGTAAGAGAACATACTGGGGGCACAAGGGGGTCATTTTCAGATAATTAGTAAGTTACTCCAGCAATAAGAAAAAAAGGTTATGGTTAGTCCAGGAATCTTATTTCTCTAGACCTTTCTTATGTGTCATAAAATATTTTATAAATGTAACACCTGCCTTTTGGGAAAATAACATAATAATACTTTTCCTGTATGCAATTCCAATACATGTGATCTTAAGGGGAAGCAATTCTGTTTATTTTTATGTAGCTAACGCTGCAAAAGTTTTAGAACCCCAACATAAGGAGTCAGTTCTGACTCCACTGTTGGGGGCTGAGGCACATGAGTTAAAAGGACAGGCTGAGGAAACTGGACTTATTTAATTTGCAGAAGGAAAGAGTGAAGGGGGGATTTGCTAACAACCTTCAGCTACCTGAAAGCTGGCTCCAAAGAGGATGGAAGTAGGCTGTTCTGAGTGATGGCAAATGACAGAACAAGGAGCAATAGTCCTCAAATTGCAGTGGAGGAGGTGTAGATTAAATATTAGGAAAAACTTTTTTTCCTGTTTTGAATAGGATGGTGGTGAAGCATTGGAATTGGTATCCAGCACGGTGGAGAGATCTCTCCATCCTTAATAGCATTTTAAGGCTCAGCTTGACAAAGCTCTGGCTGGGATGTCTTTGCTAGGGTTGGTCTTGCTTGAAGTAGGGGGAATGGATGAGATGACCTCCTGTGACCCCTTCCAACCCTCATCTTCTGTAATTATAATACAACTGATCTTTGGGGCAGTTATTCTGTTGGTGCTTTGGTATATCTTACCTATTTCTAAGCACTTTGCAAACTTGCAGCGCAATGAGGGATTTGACTTGTTGGAATTTAAATGTATATTGACTTTCCCCCAGTACTTCACGGCTTTTAGTTAACTTAGGTATGCTTTTCCCCCACTGGCAATGTTTTTCCAGTTGGCAGCTGTTTTATGCAACCTCATCCTGTTTTTAAAAAGTAAGTTTCTCTTCTTGATTCTACCAAATGAAAATGCAAGCTGTATTTTTTTTACCTTTTAATCTCATTGGCAAGATGGGTTAATTAATGAATGTTGTTAAATGTTTACAGTTTTTTATTTAATTGTTTCATGTATCAATTAAATACTAATACTTCTATTTGAAAACTTTCAGGCAACAGAGGACCAAATTTTTAGTTATTTCAAATTAATATAAACAGAAGCATTCTTTAAACTCTCAGAATCTTTAGAAGCATTAAGAGAGGCTCTGCAGTGGCGTGTCTGCTAAAGCACAGCTCACTGAACTACCAAGACCTTTGTTTTCAAAGACTTTAACTTCAGATGCCATGCTTCAAATTTCAAATTTAAGTTGCCATTCACCTGGAGGACAATAGATTTTTAGGAATATCAATATTTCAGTAAAAGAGTATTTCAGGTCTGTGCAATGTTCTGAAGATTGAATGTATCGTTTTGTATCAAGGCACTTCAACTCTCATATGATCTCTCAGTATTTTTAATTTCTAAAATTCCAAATGTCTAAGCCCTGTAAAACCTAGACTCAGCGAGTAAATCACCTCATATCTGAATTTCTTTTTGTTTAACCATGTGGTCATGGATGTCTTAGACCATTTGTCCAAATAATACCTACTATTTTCAAAGTGCTAATAATCACAGTGCCTAATCCTGCAGCCTTTATGCATGCAAAGCCACTAAGACTTCAGTGGGAGGTGGGCAAGGGCAGAGCTATAAGACCAGATAAGGGACAAGGAGTGCTAATGATACTATTTTTATTTTTCTGCATAACCAAATAACATTAACAGCTGTGCTCAAATGAATGAATAACAATCAGAGAGAAAGAACAGAATTGGAATTCATATGTATATTTGACTATGTGAAGTCAGGACTAAATAAAGACTATGGATTTCCTTCTCATTACAACAGGTGATTTGACCTCACCTTCCTCTTTATGCTGTTGAATCTATATATGTGTGTTTGAATCTAAACTACTGCACCGAGTACCTGATAAAGAGGGATTTTTCTCCCATAGAAGTTCATGCAATAAATACATTTGTTGGTCTTTAAAAAGTGCCACAGGACTCCTTGTTTCTTTGATCTAAACTTTGTGTGCTGTGTTTCCTACCCTCAATGGAGGGCATCTACTCCCCTTTATCACAATGTTATGCAAGGTCAGAACCTAGCTGGTGCCTTTGAGGCCAAGAGCTCAGTTGTAAATATAAATGAATTAGACATTTTTAGAGATCACTGAATTACAATTGGAAGGATTTATTTTGTGTGGAGCAGTTGAAATTTCTCATGCTTTAGGGCACAGGCCAGACTCTAAAGGAAGGGGATCAGAAGATTTTCCTATGAGTAAATTATTCCATAATTGCCCATTTGAGGATTTTTCTCCCATTGAAGTTCATGCAATAAATACATTTGTTGGTCTTTAAAAAGTGCCACAAGACTCCTTGTTTCTTTGATCTAAACTTTGTGTGCTGTGTTATTTTCCTGACATGTCTAGCACCAGCCAACATCAGAGGCACACAGGCTACGCGGACCATGGATCTGCTGCAATGTGGCAATTCCTGTTCTTTCATCTCTGAACCTGGACTCTGTGATAGCTCCAAAGTCACAAAATGTATTTCCAGATGACTGTTTTAAGTTTTATCTTCTACTGACAGAACTGAGGCCAAGCCTGGCCATTACACTCCATCCTTTGATGAGGTACAGGATGGACCACACCACTGCAGCCTATGTGAAGGCCTCCCACAGGACAGCTATAATGATGCAAACGGCTGCTTCCTAAACACACGCTTCAGGCTAGCTGCCTATCAAAATGTGATGCGAGACCTTGGTTCCAATCTACAAAATCCCTGATGGGCAGATGCCCAGCAGTCTCCTCTAGGCACACCCTGAATGAGGAAGGCTTTGCAACAGCTCAAGAGTCCCACTTACAGTGTGCCCACCTTCCTCAGCTGCAGAATTAGGTTCCAAAAAGGTAGCTATGACTGTGTGCCATCAAGACTAAATAAGTACTTTGGACTTTTTTCTCATTACAACAGGTAATTTGACCTCACCTTCCTTTATATGTTGTTCCCCAGTATTTGAATCTAAACTACTGCTTTGATTTGCTGTAACAGCCTGACCTGATCCTCTGACTTACAGAATGGGAGGAAAATAAAGGCAGGGAAGCTTAAGTCTCCCCATCTTCAAAGCATCAGAGGAAGTGGAATTTTTCTCCCATGAAAAATCATGCAATAAAGAGTTAGATCCAACCACAATGCAGCACCCAGCAGCAGCTTCCTGGGGCACAGAAGCAGGCAGAAAAAGCAAGGAGTCCTGTGGCACTTAAAGACTAAGAGATTTATTTATCACATGAGCTTTCGTGGGAAAAAATCCCACTTTGTCAGACACAGGCAGGATTCTTCTGGCCTCCAAGGCACAGTGTTGTTGAACTGGGAAGCAGTTGGTTTGGCGAAACAACACTGCTAAATGAGGGCTGAGCCCCTCTGCGTGGTGCCCGATGCCAGTACCTGGCTGAACAGTGATGCTGAGGCGCCAACACCAGACAGAGGCGGCACCCAGCCTGAGGGCTGTCCGCAGAGCTATTCACTGACCCAGTAGCCATCACCAACCACAGAGACTCACCCCTCACTGAACAAGGTGAGCTGACCGGCTCAGCCCTGACTAGGGTTACCAGATACCAAAGCACAGAAAGGAGGACAGGGAAGTACCAAAAGGAGGACAATGGAGGACACAAAGCGAAAATGTAGTATTAATGTAATATTCTTCTGTTTTTAGGGGGCCCTGCAATGCTTCTCCCTAAAAATAGGGTGTTGTGGGGCACACTTTAACCCCTGTAAATAAAAAGCCAGACAAAGTCATGTATTTTTAAAATACCTGCCAGACAGGGGACGTGAAGGTAAAAAGGAAGACATGTCCTCCTTTTGCCTAGGATTACCAGGTGTCAGGCCAAAGGAAGACATATCCTCCTTTCTACCTTCAACGCCCTCCACCCGGCTGGCATTTTAAAAATACATGACTTTGTCTGGCATTTTACTTACAGGGGTTTAAGTATGCTGGAACACCCCAGAACGCCTCATTTTTAGGGGGAAGCCTTCCAGGGCCCCCTAAAAACAGAAGAATATGACCTTAATCCCACATTTTCGCCATGTGTCCTCCAATGTCCTCCTTTTCGTACTTCTCTGTCCCCCTTTCCATGCTTTGGTATCTGGTCACCCTACTTTTGCCTGACAGCTGGTAACCCTAAAGCTGACCAGCAGCTTGCCCAGGACTAGAAATTGGTGGGGGGCTTGTGGGGGGCTCACTAAACTGGTATAACACGGCTACTAGCTGTCAGCTGGGGGGGGGGGGGGAGAAATCCCTGCCCCCAGGCCCCGCTGGGGCAGTGAGGAAGCTGAGGCAGGCAGCTGGCAGCCCTAAGCCCCCTCCCCCGCGCGGCGCGCGCGCGCGCGCGCTCCCTCGCTCGCGCCACCGCCCCCAGACCGGAAGCGCTCGCGCCGCCGGTGGCGCAGCAGCGGGGCTCGCGAGGGGGCGGGGCAACGGTCCCCTCAAGCCCAACGGCCCGTTGCGCGCGGCGCCGCTCCCCTCGGGACACGCCTCGCCCGCCGCAGCCCGAGGGGCGCGCGCGGCCCTCCCCGCCAGACCCTCCCCGCCCCCTGCCCGCTTTACCTTCCTCCGGCGGCCCGCGGCCACGCCTCCCTGCCGTCGCGAGACCAGGCCGGCGAGGCTCCCCTCCGCCGCCGGCGCCGCCTCAGCCCGCGGGGAGGGGAGGCGGTTTGGCGCCTCCCCTGGAGTCACCTAGACGCGGGGGGGGGGGGGCTGCGAGGAGCCGGGAAACCCTCTGCTCTGGGCAGGATGCCGGCATCCGAAGCGCCCGCCCGCTCGCTCGCTCCCCAGCGAGCCGCGCTCCGGGGGAGGGAGCAAAAAGGGCGAGAACCAGCCCCGCTTCCCCCCGCCTGTGAGGTGGTTCCCTCCTTCCAGCAACAGGCTCAGGGAGCTGGGTGCTGCCTCCCTGCTGGTTTGCAGCGGGGCTTGGGGCATCAGCACCTCTCAGCTCAGGGAGTCCTTAACACCCCCACTTGTACCCCCCTGAATTCCCCAACACCCCCACTTGCCAGCTAGTAACAGTGTTGTATCAATTTAGTGAGCACCCCCTACACCCCCCATTTCAAGGCCTTGGGAGAATTCTGCTCCTGTTCCTGCTGCTGCTTCCTGGCAGGGTGGTGGATGAAGTGCGCGTGTGCCTCAACACCAAATGCGGTGGGGTAGAGCTGTAACTACACCGGGGCAAAGCCCCGGGCGCTACGGCAAGGCTCAATACAGCCGCTCTGTTAAAGGGTGGTTTTCGTGGCACTGGCTCCAAACGCCGCTAATGGCAAGGGGCACGTTCTGATCGGAGTGCGGGTTGGGCAGCAAAAACCAGTGTTACAGCTCTGGGTGGGGAATGCAACCAGGAGCGTCGCTGCCCTGGGGAAAGAGCCAGGGCGCCAACCCAGGCCCTGTCCTCTGGCCACAGGGCACACCCTCCGGCTGCGGACAGAGCCAGGAGCAGCTGCGGGCGGATGGGCCTGGCTCCCTGGCCAGGAACAGGGCTGGGAGTGGCAGCCGTGGCCACGGGACCGCCTAGCCTTGGGGAAGTGGCCACTGCAGCAGCAGGCAGCTGGGCCAGAGACCGGATGAGGTGTGGCCCCACAGGACCCAGGGCACTGGCACCGGGATTCAGGGCCTGGGCCCTGTGTGCCCAGTGCCAGCGATGCCCCTAGATGCAATCAGTGTGTTCCCCCAAGAAACAAAATTGTGCTGATGCCTTTAAGGCAGGGGTCTCAAACACATGGGTCATAAAGCTATTTTCTGTAGCCTGCAATGACACGATTATTACCAGTTTTGCAATATCGTTGTATAGAAGGGTTTCAGTGGTGCAGCCCCCGAGCTAAGGTACTAGTGCTCATGTGGCCCTTGTGGTGATTTGAGTTTGAGACCCTTGCTTTAAGGGAACTGGCAATGGTAACAAGAACCTGGGGCGGTATGGGCTCCGGCAGTGCCAGGAGTTAGGGTGCCTGAGTCCCAGTTTTAGGCACCCCTGAGAGACCCATGAACATCCCCTACTCTCTGTTCTGCTGCCTAATCCAGTAGGCAAGTAAACTTACTCATCACCTATTTTTGCCATTAAAGTTCCATAGGTGCCTCTGGTCATAGGCACTGCTCAGAGCTGTAACTCTCTCTTTCAGCATCCGGCACACATTCTGATCAGAACATGCCCCTTGCAATTAGCTGCGCTTGGGGTTGGTGGTGTGAAACACACCCTTTAATGCAGCAGCTCAGTGGAGCTGCTCCGGTGCACTGGGGGCAAAACCCCATTCGCACCGCTGTAGTTAGGGCCCTGGCACTGCTGCCTCTCTTTAGGTACCGGGCTATTTATCTCTTGCCGAAGTCCCAGAGTTAGCCACGTGCTACAAAAAGATAGGTCTTTGCCTGCCTGGCTCACCTATGGGATCCAATTTAATAGGCATGCTTTGATGCTGCACACTAGATCAGGTCCCACTCAAAAGCATGCCACCACAAGGTGGTGCCTGTGCCCATGCTATAACTTTTAGCACCCTGCTTAGAACAATCACTGGGGATGACTGAAATCAGCATACAGTTCTCTCCTATCTGCCTGAGGGGGGAGGAAGGATTTGAACAGGGTGTCTTCCACCTCTCCAGTATGTGCTCTTATTACTGAGCTATGGGATAGTTTGGTATATGGCTGCCTTAATCTCTTCTGTTGAAACTGTTCCAGTATGTATAAATAATTTCAATAATTGGATCAAGGGAGTGGACTCTGGGTTTCCTACCTCCAAACTGGGTGTAACTGCCAGTTTATAGAGTTATTCAATCACTTGTGTTCTTTCTATAACCCAATGTTTATAAGCAATCTGCTCACTCATATTGACTCCTGCTAAAGAAATTCAGAGGGAGGGTGATAAATGGGTGTAAAGAGTGGCTTGCTTTTAAGAACTGCTCACAATGGCTCATGCAAGGTGAAACTGCAGGATAAAAAAACACAGATGTTGTGGGTGCTCCAGTCATGAAGACACTTTACCATTCCACACAGGGTTCTGTTTCCTCTTTGTTTATTAAGAAATTAACACTAGAGAGTATCAATCAAATCCATATTAAATAGACTAAGAACAGGCTAACCAATAAATTACAAGAAGTACTTAATTGGGAATCAGCATGGAATGAAGGTATTTGTGGGGCTGCAAAAGGATAGGTTCTTCAAGTTTAGGTGTATATGGATTCTGCTTTTGCTGAACATGTGCCTTATGTCAGGAGTTCAAGAGTAGTTAAGGTTTAGTGAGTCTAGGTAGCTAGATATATTCTTGACTAGGCAGCAGTATCTCTTGGGGCTGTATCTACATCCTGTAAACCCTGTATGCTTTTGCGCTGCTGTTATGTCATAGAAGGGCAGCATGGCCTCAACCGCCACCTAGATCGGGGATCGGCAACGCAGGCTCTCTGCCAGGGAGCCAGGTGTGTTTCAGACTCCTGGCTCGCCCCCCCCCACCCCCCACAGCGGCATGAGCTGGAGCCGGCCAGAGGGGGGGCATGGGCAGCATGTGCTCCCTCCATCCCTCCCTCCACTGGCAGGGAGGAGCAGAGACGCCCCACCTACCAGCCAGCCCTCCTTCCCAGGACCAGCTGGGGAGAGCTGTGGCTTGCAGAGGCGGGCCCTGGAATGGCCTCTCCATGGCGTTTGGGCCGCTTCAGCATGGCCACTCCAGGCCTGAATGAGCCTGATTCAGGGCTTGGGGATGAAGCGGCCTCGATTGAGGCCTGGAGTGGTTGGGTCAAAGTGGCCGGAACTCCGTGCAGGGGCCGTTCAGGGCCCCGCCTCTGCAAGCCTCAGCTCCATTGCGGCTGCTCCTGGGAAGGAGGGCTGGCTGGTAGGTGGGGCAGCTGTGCTCCTCCCCACCAGTGCAGGGAGGGAGGGAGCGAGCATGTGCTGCTTGCGCACTCCCCTCCCCTCCAATGTTAGGTGCCGCAGCTGCTGGGCCGGCTCCTGCTCATGTGGTTGTGGTTGTGGTGGTGGTGGTGGGGGGGGGTGGCTCTTTTCCCCTGCCTGGTTGCCAACCTCTGACCTAGCTTCTCTACCTCCCATGGAAGTGAGGTGTCACAAACTCAGCATCCTCTTAGCTGCTATGATGTTTGTACTTACGTAATTGATAGGGTAGTTACTGAACTCACATATGCATTTTTTTTCTTTTATCCTTTGTTTTTGCCTATTGGAAAAGAACATATCTAGGTCAGTGGCTCTAAGCCGTCTCAGTAACATGGCACGCTTTAATGAGATAAACAATTCCACAGCACCTCCACCTTTTTTCAGCTGAATTGATTGCTTATACCCATCACATTTACTTATATTTACTGTGGTTACAGTCTTACTAGAGAGATTTGCAACATAATGCATACAACAAGCTAAAGAAGGATCAAATGCATTAAGGTTTCACATCCACTGATAAAAAATACACATCATCTCAATTTTGCTCTTTGGCCACCTGAGTGTAGAATGTCCACTTTTTAGAATTGGAAGACCAATACCTTGCTTTTAATTTGATGATCAATTTTCATGAGTTTAACGAGTTGTAATTTTGGTTGGATAGAATATTGTTTAAGATGAAACAATATCTGTTTTATACTGATTTTCATTACCTTTGTACAACATTTCACAGTACACTTGGACCGTTCTCACAACACACCAATGTGCCATGAAATGCTGGTTGAAAACGACTGATACAGGTAGCTGTTCCTAATGGACTCATGTGCCACTGTCAGCACACGTGCCAGGAGCTGCATATTCCTGGGCTAAAGTCTCTTTGAAAATGATACTTAGGTTTCTGAATTAGTTAGGCATCATAGCACTGAGCACAGCAGTGCTTAAATACCTTTAAAAATGTGGGCCTCAGTTCCTACATCTGGGGTTTAGATACCTGTCTTTCTGTGGATCTCTGACTACCTCTAGCATCAGGCAACTGACTTTGTTTCAGCTTTTACATATCTCAAATGAGATAAATAAAGACAAGACGAACACTACAACAGTGGTTCCCAACCTGGGGTCCGCAGACCTCTAGGGGGCCACAGAGTGGCTCTAGGCCGGCTGGGAGCTGGGGCCAAATGCTGCTGGGGTGTCTCGGGTTCTTATGGAGACCCTGGCTTCAGGCTGGAAGGGAGCTTCCCCCAGGGAGGGAGTTTTTAAAACTCCAGCATCCTGAGCATGCTTAGGCCATGCTCAGGAGAGTAGCCTGGGGGGGAGGGGGGGGCAGGTGCAGCAGCTCTGGCCAGGTAAGGGGGGAAGGGTGCCTGGGGAGGTGTAGGGGGGGAGCCAAGGAGGGGGCTGGAGAATGGGACAATGGGCAGGGAAGACGGGGGGGGGCAGAGCAGGGAGGCTCCCCTGGAGCGGCAAGGGCCACATTCTGGCAGCAGGGGCTAGATCTCGCTGGCAGAAGCTCCCTCAAAGTGGCTGGGGTCACATTTTGCCCCTGGGGGCCACATTGTTTCCCATGGTGGCATGGCTGCTGTGCAGCCACATCATTAAGTTAAAAATGCAGCCGGGGGGTCTGCAGAGTTCTTTTTAATAAAAAAGGAGGGCCCAGCCTAGAAAAGGATGGGAGACACTGCACTACAAGACAAAGTTCATGCACCTAGAAATACTGACTCCTGTGCAAACAGATTAACATAGACCAGCTGAATTTGGCGGATCACACTTATTTTTTGTATATTGGATAATCTAAAAGATACAATCTAGAAATTATTTGGTAGAAGATCTAGGTTCTGTGTTACTCAGGAGCTCAGGCTGGATGATCACAATGATCTGTTTTGGCCTTGGAATTTATGAAAAATCAATCAAACTATTTTCTGATTGATATGTGATGAAAACAGAACAACTGATTATGATATATTTAGTATGAGTTATAGACAACAAGTATGAATAAAAGAACATGTTCTATTGCCTGAATCAAGGATGTCTCATAGTTTTAGTCTTTGACGGGATCTTTGTCGCATTACCTGCTTTTGTAGTGGAACAGTAATTGTGTTACATTGCCCACAGCATTTAGAACTAACTAATTTTTTTTCTATTACTCTTTTGAAATTACAATTATAATGCAAGGAAATAAAAAATGTAAACACTTTAGTTTCCAAAATGTTTCGATGGAAAATTCCCTGATTTCCCTTCTTCTTTGAATAGACCTATTTTGTTACAGTACTTCTAATCATTTTTAAGACTTTAGTCTGACTTCATTCTTTCTGAAATTTTGTACCAATATATGTTCAGTTAAGGGATTGATCCTATACCATTAAAGGTTTTACTATTGACTTCAGTGGAAGTAGGGTCTAATAGCATGCATGCATGGATAGGTTGAATAAATTGGTTAATAAAAAGGAAAAATTCAGGACTCCCTTAAAATTCTGGTTTTAACGTGTAAAGTAAACTTCAGGAACGCTAAGCTAAATTTTGCAAGTATCTTTCATTTTTCAAAAAGATTTGAGCCTTAAAAATGTATACAAAGGAGAAGGACAAGTTAAAGAAACAGATAACTAGAGGGGAAATTTACTAAGAAAATAACCATTTTGTAAATGTCCTGTTATATAATTCTTTACAAGATGCTATTTCTAGCCCCACAAATAGTAGTTTTTCCCATAAAAATGTTACGGTCAGGAAATATTTTGGATAGCTTAACAACATTTCCTGATAAACATTTTATTATGGCCTGATAAACATTTCCTGTTGGTGGAATTTGTTGTAACTATTGCCATTTTATTGTCTTCATTGCTATAATTAACACACATCTGGGCTGACCAAGCATGCCCATCCTGTTTGACAGAGCTTCCAGTAAGATTTTCATCTGGTTGTTTCATAATATTCATTTTCTTTATATCTTAATTTTTTCTGCAATGAGAAATGAAATATTAAGTGCATTTGGAATATTGTAATAATTGTAGAACTCAATTGTAGAATGATTGTGAGTCATCTCAGTGTTTCTTATGAGACATAAGTGAACGCAAGGATTTCAGTAAAACCACCATAATAGCTTTAACTAAGAAGGTAGGACTCCATGCAGATTTTAGTAATTACTTAACATTAATTGTATTGAAAATTTTCTTGGAAAGTGATCAAAAGAAATCAGATTTTTGGTGCAGTCTCAAGGATATTGTTAGTGCTTAACAAATAATAATACAGTTTAACTATGGCTGGAAATTAATTATGTAAAAATGGTATCTTTTTAATCAACAGAGTTTTTTATACATGTGCAGTTCTATCTGGTCCTTCAGTGATAAAAGTGACATCAGTTACATTTATATTTAGGTCTGGAATGATGAATTTCAAGCGTTCCTATCTAGATAGCTGGTTATGGCCACCTACCGTAATCTAAGGGTACGTTTACATTTAAAAATCTACAGTGGTACAGCTGCAGCTGTGCCACCATAGTGCTTCAATGTAGATATTACAGTGATTGGAGGGCAGGGCATGGGTCTTTGTTTCTGTAGTTAATCAACTTCTCCCCAGGACAATAGCTTAGTCAACAGAACAATTTTTCCATCAGCTTAGCTCTTGCTATACTGAGGTTTAGGCTAGCATAACTATAGCTTTCGGAGGTGTGGATTTTTCACACCCTTAAGAGACATAGCTATGCCCATGTAAGTCAGTGTAGACTTGCCCATAGTCTTCCAAAAGAGACATGGGGAATAAGGTTTGTGGAGTTAGAAGTTAAGGACAGGGGATGATACCTGGTGGCTCTCTGTCTCTCTTCCCAAACAGATGCCACTGTGCATGTGAGTTCCTGAGTAAATAGTAAGTGGCAAGCTACTGTTGACTTCAGTGGGACCAGGATAGGCACATTTTGCATATACGTCATGGCTGTGTCTTAAGCAGAATAGCCAAGGAGAGTGTGTTTAAAAACCTGAATTTAAAGATATGTAAAATTTTGAAATAATAAAACAAATAGCTTGCGCTGAATCATCTCATTGCATGTATAGGAGGACTGTCCCGGGGGCAGAGCCAATTGGCCTGTGAAGGGACCCTGTACCCCCCATGCCGGGGGCGGATGGGTGGGCAGAGCACGGCAGGCCACCCCAAAGGCTGGGCCCCATGGTCCTGCCCCACCCCTGGGTCAGCTGCTCCACCTCCAGGGGTGTGGTGTGCTGGCCCAGAGGCTGGGCTCTGCTTCCCTGCTCCGTCCTTGAGCTGGCTGTTCCCACATGGGGTGGGGCAGGTTGGCCCAGAGGCCAACCCCCACACTCCCACCCCTCACCTGCTTGCCACAGAAGATTGTGGGGTGGGTGGGAAGCAGCACAGCAGTGGGGGGACAGTGGTGCGGGCCCCAGGTTGCTCCAGGTGATCACCCCACTTGCCTCCTCCAAAGGACAGCCCTGAATATAGGGAAGATTGACTTCTCTATTCAGAGCTAGACTGTAGCCATCATTCTGTCCTGCAATGGTACAAGAGCAGCGGTTCCCTACCTTCTTGGCTCAGGGGTCATTGATTTAATTTTTACAACCCTGAAGGGACACCAGTTTCCTCCAGCAGGCCCTCTCCACCCACCAGTTCAGCCAGATGGAGGGAGTTCAGCGAGGAGGCTGCCTCCTTGCTGATCTCCCATGTCTCTGGTTTCAGCAAGGAAATTGCACATGTAGCCCATGTGCTCCACCTGGGACCCTAGCCAGTGGCTCCCTTCTGCAGGCAAGGAGACAGAAGATCAGTGCTCCCCTCTGCCTGCAGCAGGGACCCCAGCATCTAGGAACCGAGGCAGAATGTTTTGCTCTCTGCTGAAGCGAGGAAAGGGAAGTACTGAGCTCCCATCCCTCTAGCTCCAGCAGGAAACCCAGCACCTATGGACCTACGCAGGGCACATTGTCATGCTGCCTACTACAGTCAGGGGAGGGGAGTGCTGATCTCCTATTTACATGCTTGTAGCAAGGGCCCTGCACTGGTCTTTTAGCCCAGTGGGAAAACACTCCACCTAAGTCCTTAGGCAGTAGCTCCCTTCTGTGATCAGGAAGATGGAAGCTGCAGGCCACAGTAAAAGCCCCAGTGGGCCACTTTTGGCCCTTGGTTGAGAACCACTACTTCAAGAGAATGAGTGCCATCCTCAGGGCAGACAGTTAAGAATGAAGGCATAATGATTGAGTTCTATACTTAGCTTTCACCAACCTGTTATCAAGTGTAATGTCCTCAGACACTATAGTAGCCCTAACATGGAGTCACAGACAGTCCTGTTGGATATTTCTGTCTTGCCACTCAAACAGGTATACTTGTGTGATAGATCACCCCTTACACCAAGTATCACACCAATATGCAGGTTACTCCCATTCCAAAAAAGACCAGTCACTTAGCCCAGATCAAATGCACTTTAGATTTCACACCAAACAAAATGTTTGTAGTCAATCCTATAATAAACAATTTAAAGATTTATTATAAGAGTTATAAGAGAAGGAACCAAGAGAGTTATTTGCAAGGTTAAAGCAGGTAAATATATACACACAGAAATAAGTTCCAATCTTAAGTTTTAAGAAGTGATAAAAACTTTAGTAATAAGCAACCTCTAGGTCTACGTCTACACTAGAGGGTTCAGTTAAATCAGTTTAATAAAGTCTACTTTAAGTCATTTTAAAGTAGACCTTGTTAAGCTGGCTTAGAGAGTCCACACTCAAAATGCCAGGAGACTGCCCACATCTACACTGACTACTGCTAGGTTGTTGTTGGAGTGGTGCACTTTGGGTAGCTGGTCCAAAGTGCACCACAGCAGAGGTGCCCCTCTCTCCTGGCCACTCCTTTACAACAGGAAGTAAGTGATCACACCATCGTCCATACTGTGTGTGGCAACAGGAGCCCATGGAGCTCAGGGACCCAAATGTGCCTCAGCAATGTGTCAGCACAGTACTACACACCTTCCATGCATTGGCCAGACTCCTCTGACTCTGGACCAGGCACCACAGGGCAACTGCCAGTGCAGTGGCGGGCCAGAGCAGGCCGACCCCTTTGCCCTCCCTGGGAGCTGGTGCAGACAGGGTGCCCTCTGTGCACCCACACATCTGGACACGGGAAACCAGCAGCGACTGGTGGCAACAAATTGGTCTCACCAGCTGAGATGATGAACAATGGCTGCGGAACCTTCAGTTGAGGAAAAACACCTGTCTCCAGCTGCTGTTATCACCCCCGCTTGCCCATTCCTGCCCCCTGTGGAAAATGTTTATAAAAGATGGTTTTGATAAGTGTTGAAGGTACAGAGAAGGTAATGTTAAGTAAAATGGAACCTGAGTGACAACAAAATGGAGTCTAGCATGAGTGATAGAGAAGCTTCTAGCAAGTTATGTAATGTTCCTTTTGATTGACACCAAATGTTTCAATGTTGTTACAATGCTGGCTGTTACTGGGCAGAAATGGTAGTAAGATCGCATATGTAAGACCAGTATGTATATAAGCCCCAGAGAAAGAGCGGCAAGCTGAGCTCATCATTCTCAGAATAAGAGCTCCATGCTGCAGCATCTTGAATAAAGCTGAGTGTTCGTTTCAAATTGATCCTGAGTCTAGTCTGGTGATTTTGACAACCACAATTGGAGGTTCCACCAAGATCCCTAATTCCTAGACCACCCCAGGGTAGAAGGACGCCAGGGGCTTGGAAGTCTGATCAGCTGGCACCAAGCAATTTTGCTTTATTGAGACTTTCTAGCCCAGGACACCCTCCTGCAGTGTGAAGTCATGGCTACGGGATTGAACTTGTTGGTTCACAGTCAGCTCTCCCCATCCCATCTGGAATTAGTAATTGTCCAGGATTTGGTTTGTGAGTATACTCTTGGTATTTGGTATTGAGGGCTTGTCTTGTGCTCCCTGAAGTCTTTTTGTGTGGTGTGAGTGAGTTTGGTAAGCCAACCCATGGGGGAAGGCAGCCCAACCTCCTGTGAGGCAGGAGCATCGCTGCCCCTGGAAAGACCTGGGGCGCGAACATGGGCCCTGCCCCCCATGGCCCCAATTCTCCGCCGGGCCCCGATCCGGCCTTGGGCTCCTGCCCCCACCTGCCTGGCCCTGGATCCCCAGCCGGGGCTGAGGCTGGGGCCAGGGCTGGTAGAGGCTGGCGCTGCAGCAGGTGGCCCAGCCCGAATTCCTGGCTGGGGACCGGGCTGGGAGCGGCAGCTGTGTCCCAGATCACCGGCCTGGGACCATGCTGGGAGATGCAGGGGCTGCCCCAGACACTCCGGGCACTGGCGCTGGGACTCGGGGCACATGCCCTGTGTGCCAGGAGCCAGCGGCACCCCTGCTGTGAGGGGTTGACGGTGTGACTAGAGTCCTACCTACTCGCAGCCACCCTGCACTTTGGTATAAAAGCAAGGGCAAGTAGGCTAGGTGTTTTCCTCTTGTCTGTTTGGCACCGGGCACTGCTCTGACAAACCCAAAGTCTCCCTCCTTTTGTGTCTTTGGAGACCCCTCTTTGTTTAGATTTGGTATGCCTGTCAGACCTAGGCATGGGATCTGGACAGTCTTGTGTGGTACCAGTTCCCTGAAAAGGAACATCTGCATATTATATGTACTGTTATTATGGGCCCACAACTTGCAAGTACCTCGGTAGGTGGAATCAGGGCACCTGTAAAAATTTGGAACTGCAGTTTCCTGAAAGTGGCACCTTTGATAATAGCAAAATTGTACATCTTAGGAGTGCCTTAGAAAAGACGGGAGCTAAAACCTTGGATGCACAGTGGTCAGCTTATTTCCACTGGTGTGAGGAGGCTTCAAAGCACCGAGTGGCATCCTCATACAGAAGTTTCTTAGATCATCTTAAGGAAAAGCTGAATAATCAACAGACCAAATGTGCAGAGGATAATACCCAACCATCTGTTCCCCTGTACCCCAGTCTCCCATCAGACTGTCTATTACCTGCTCCTTACCCTGAACCATCCGATTCTCAGGGAAAGGGTGAAAAAGAACCTGTAGAAACCTCAGGTGATGAGGACGAGGAATTGGTGATGGCATCTACCATGCAGAGCCAGATAAAAAAGAAAAGGCCTTGAGCAAGCACTTTTACTACCTCACCAGTTGCCCTACATACTCCCCAGCATAACAGAGAAGTGGTGCAAGCCCCACTATGCACTTTTCCTGAGATAAAAGATGAGGCTTACATGGACTCGAGCCAAGCTCCATGCTTTAGCTAAAGACTTTCCAAAAATCAAGGAGGATCCAGAAGGGTTTAAAAGGGAATTTTACATGGCGTGCAAGGCTTATTCTCCCAATCCAATAGATTTATTTCAGCTCTTGAGAATGGTGTGCACTGAGGCACAAGCTGAAGCACTTAAGAAGGAGGCTCGATGGGTTAGACATCCAGTCTGTGAAAGTGCTCCTTCTGTTCAGTATGTACAGGATTGTCAGAATTTGTGTGAGCAGATTGAAAATGCCATTCCCTAAAGTCTTTCTAAGACCAACTGGCCTCTCATCAGAGCCTGTAAGCAAAGGAAAGATGAGACAGTGACTGAATATAGGGAAAGGCTTACCCAAGTTTTCAGACAGCATTCTGGAATAACAGACCCCCTTGAGGCAGGTTCTGGTGCTTTGGCTGCAGCCTTTGTGATGGGTTGCTGGAATCTATTAGGGAATTACTCAAAAAGATCTGCAGTGGATATGAGACAGAAACCTTGGGTAAATTAGTATTGGTAGCAGTACACTGTCAGAGATCATTGGAGAGCAGCCATCAGAGAAAGACTGAAAGGCTACGGTCACACACAGGGAGTTATTTCGATACAAGTTGTTTCGAAACAAATTGTATCGAAATAACGCCTTATTTTGAAATAAGTTCATTCGAATTAAGAAAATGTTAGTTCGAATTAAGGAAAAAAGCTCAAAGCGAAATAGTATGTTCGGACAACAGTTATTTCGAAATGAGTCACTGTTGTTTCAAAACAATATGTTCTGATGGGATTGTTTTGAAACAAGCGTTTCAAAACAACGTTGTTTCATCACCAAATGGGGTTTAAGTTGTTTTGAAACAACACCATTGTTTCGAAACAACGGTACGTCGTGTGAATGTGGCATTTCTTATTTTGAAACAACCTCTGTTGTTTCGAAATAAGACTGCGATGTGGACACACCCAAAGGCTTTTAGCTTTACAAATAAATCACTATCAAAGGTCAGATCCTAACAGACCAAAGGGCTCTGACCAGGGATGGCCAAAAGAAAGAAAAAGACCTAACCCTAAGGATGTTTGTCATTACTGCAAGCAAGTAGGGCACTGGAAAAATGAGTGTCCTAATCAACCAAATATCAGAAGAAAAGGAAATATAAATGAAACTCCCCAGACCCTTTCTAATACCAAACCAGCCCCTTGGTTTCCCCAAGTAGCACAATGAAGGTTGGCAGGGGATTTGGAACAGGCATTACTTTTAGCCCCTTTTATAGCCCTCTCTACATCAGGGGCACTAACCTTAAAGGTTGGAGAAACAGAGGCTCCTTTTCTGGTAGATACTGGAGCTATGGTCTCCACCATTCGTCCTGATGTTATATCCAATCCACCTCTATCAGGAAAGGTTATAAATGCCATTGGAATTTCAACTGTTCGGTCCCCCATCCAGTAACTGAACTTTTGCTCATTACTATTGGACCTCTTTCAGATTCTCATGCCTTTTTGCTCATTTCTACCTCCCCTATAAAATGGCTGGGTAGAGACCTACTCTGTAGACTTGGATGTACTATCTATTGTTCTCAAAATGGAGTTTTTCCAGAAGTACCTACTGACTCAGTAGCTGGAACAGAAGCTTTGCTAACTATGTCCACCTCTCCTGTTCCCATAGCTCTTAGTTTGATACCAGAACAAGAATCATTATTATTGGAGGTATCTAATTCTTTGTAGGGTACCCGTTCTACTGAAGTTGGAATTATGCAAACTGAGCCTGTTTATATCTCAGTTAACCCTAATGAACCTCTGCCTAAACTAAAACAATATCCTCTTAATCCAGAGGCAGAACAAAGAATTGCTCCTGTGATAGACTCTTTACTAAAGCAGGGAGTTATTTCAGAGTACAAAAGCCCCTGTAATAAACCCATATTACCTGTCCAAAAAACAGATGGTAAATCCTGGAGATTTGTGCAAGACCTAAGAACCATAAATAAGATAGTTAAAACCACCTTCCCAGTCGTGGTCAATCCAGCAACTATCCTTAACCACATCCCTGCTGAAGCTGTTTATTTTTCTGTTATTGATTTATGTAGTGCCTTCTTTAGTGTTCCCATTCATCCCTCTCGTTGGTATTTATTTGCTTTCACCTTTGGTTCAAAACAATATTGCTGGAATTCTCTGCCACAGGGTTTTTGCGAAAGTCCCTCTTTGTTTTCTCAATCCCTACATAATGATCTTGCTGATTTAAGTTTCCTCTGTGGTTCATCGCTGCTTCAGTACATGGATGATCTGCTTCTATGCAGCATGGATCAGTCCTCTTGTATTACAGACACCTTATATCTGCTTAAGAATCTAGCTCTTAAAGGTTATAAAGTTTCCAAACAGAAACTACAATTCTGTCAGACTGAAGTCTGGTATTTAGGTCATCTACTTTTTAAGGGACAGAAATCTATCACTCCTCATCGCAAAACTGCGGTCCTCCAGTTTCCTTGTCCCACTACTCAGCGCCATCTTTGAGCCTTTTTGGGAACAGTAGGTTTCTGTAGGCAATGGATGCCTGATTTTGCCCAAATTGCTAAACCACTTCAAGAGTTGACTCACAAAAATGTAACAGATCCAGTTCTATGGGATCTGAAAGCTGAGAACGCTTTTCTCTTAAAATGGCTCTCTCCACTGCCCAGGCTTTAGGACTCCCTGATTATTCTAAACCTTTCACTCTATATTGTTGTGAAAAGGAGAGGTGCGCTATGGGAGTACTGACCCAAGAGCATGGAGGAAAACAGCTCCCAGTTACTTATTTCAGCACTTGGTTAGACCCAGTAGCAAAAGGGTACCCTCCTTGTTCGAGTTCTGTTGTTGCTACTGCATGCCTTGTCCAACAATCGGAAAATTTGGTGTTCTAGTCTCCTCTTAACCTTAAAGTTCCACATTCTGTAGAGGCCCTTCTGTTAAGCATAAGGACCCAATATCTGTCTAATGCCCGTCTTGCTCAATATGAGCTTCTGTCATTAACTGCTGCCCATATTACTGTCTTTCACAGTTCCACCTTGAACCCAGCTACTTTGCTTCCCCTACCTTCAGATGGGGAGTCACATGATTGTCTAGCCACTGTAGATACTTTAATGAAACATTGTCCTGATTTGCAGGACACTCCTCCTTCCAGTTGTGGATGGATCTTGTCTCAGAGATTCTACAGGGAAATTAGTCTTGGGTTATGCAGTAGTCACAGACCATGCAGTACTGGAGTCAGCTACACTCCCAGGTGTTTCTTCAGCCCAGGTGGCTGAGCTTGTCACCCTAATACGTGTTTGCTGTTTGGCTAAAGGACAAACTGTCGCTATTTTTACAAATTCTATATATGCTTTTGGGGTGGTACATGATTATGGTGCTTTATGGAAACAAAGGGGATTCCTAACAGCCAGAGGCTCTCCCATTCGTCAAGGCTCCTACATAGCCCTTCTTTTCCAAGTAATTCTGTTACCCTCAAAGGTGGCTATTGTTAAAACTACAGGCCATAGTTCTGCCCACACTCCTGAAGCTGCAGAGAATTGTGCTGCTGATGCAGCAGCTCAAGCAGCTGCTTTGCGGACCCCAGACTCAGATGCAGTTTTGACTATGCCTGTACCTTCCTTGCCATCTCCTCCAGACCTGGCCCTTTTACAGGGACAAGCTCTGGAGGAAGAAAAACAAATGTGATTCAAATCTGGCTGTCTTTTAGGACCTGATTCTCTTCGGCGCCACCCAGATGGCCGCTGGGTTGCTCCAAAGATTCTCTACCCTGCCTTAGCCATTGTATTACATGATGTCTCCCATGTTGGAAAGGCGGGTATGATCCAAATGGTGAATAAAAATTGGTTTGCACCATCTTTTAGCCAAACTGCTGCTGCATATTGTGCATCCTGTTCCATCTGTCAATCCCATAACATCCAAAAATTTGTAAAGGTTGCACAAGGGTATAGGGGTCTACCTCAAATTCCATTTACACATCTACAAATGGATTTTATACAGCTTCCCAAGCACAAAGGGTATGAATATCTGTTAGTTATAGTCTGTTTGTTTTCAGGATGGGTAGAAGCCTACCCTTGTAGAAAGGCTGTACTTGGGCAGTATCTAAGGTATTATTAAACCATATAATTCCTACCTGTGGAGTTCCAGCTACACTTTCCAGTGATCGTGGAACCCACTTCACAGGAAAAGTAATAAGAGAAGTTACTAAACTTTTGGGAATCAGACATCACCTGCAGTGTCCCTATCACCCACAAAGTGCAGGAGCAGTGGAACATAGGAATGGGATTCTGAAGAACAAATTAACAAAGATATGTTAAGAGACAGGGTTAGGGTGGGTAGATGTCTTGACTTTAGCATTCATGAGCATGAGAGCTCAACCACAGCGATGTCATGGTCTTAGTCCTTTTGAAATAGTCATGGGAAGACCTATATGTCTCCCTTTGTCACCTATGACCGTGCCTGACCTGGTGCTCACCAAAAGAGATTATGGTAAAATATTGTATAGCATTAATAGAGCAACTAAAAACCTTGCACTTACAGGTGAAAGCAGCTTACCCACCTGAACCAGTTCAACAAGCCTGTCATTCTTTAGAACCAGGACAGTGGGTTTATGTAAAATCTTATTCCAGAAAGAGTGCTTTAGAGCCACGTTAGAAGGACCCTATTGAATCCTGTTAACATCTCACACTGCTGTGAAGCTGTCTGGAGTGAATTCTTGGACACATGCTTCACAGTGCAAGCTGGTAGCTGCACTACCGAGAGAGCAACACAGGGGTGATACCAGTAATTCACCCCAAGAGGCAGATGAGACAGTGAGGGATCAGCACAGGTGTGGTACTGGCAACCCATGCCCAGAGGAAGACGATAAACCAACTAAAGATCACCAGTGGACTGTTTCCCTTGTGGGGCACCTGAAGGTTCGATTTTCACGTCTACCTTATTGAAACATCTACCTCACTGAACTATGGCATCCAAATTCTTTCCTTGTTTATTCATGGTTGCACTTTTTATGCCATTTACTGTTAAAACAAATATTTTCCTCAGGCTTCTGCTGCAATATGCTCAGGATTTGAAAATTTCTAATTGTTGGATTTGTTCCCATATTCCAATCCATGCTCAAGGAGGTAGTCCCATGATTGCTTATCCACTAAATACCTCAGAATTACTTGCCCCTGAGCTGCCACCTAATGCCATATGGTCTTATATAAAGAGAAATATGCGTGAATATATTTGGGTATTTCCTTGCCCCTTAACCCAATCTGCATGCAATGCAGTGGAACTAAATTTGCCTTGGGAAATAGCAACTGTAAGATCCACATAGTCAAAAAATGGAGCTGTTATAAATGGCTCTTTTGTGCCAAATTTGACCCCATTTAACTTTTCTTTAACTGGATATTACGCTCAAGGGTATACCTACACAGGGACATGTGGAAATGGGTTCACAGCTCTTGTTCCTCATTACTTTATCTGTGGGGATAGAGCATACAAATTCCCACCTCCAGGGTGGGGAGGAGCATATTATGTGGCCACCCTAGTGCCAGCTATCCGCCACAGCACTATTTCTCTAAAACATTTGTTCTCAAAGCGTACTAAGCATACAATTACAGAAGCACAGAGATTCTGGGAAATTGCTTTGCCATCTTATGGGGTTGGTCTTGCCATAAAAGAAATTTTAAAAGTTCCATTACTCTTAGAAGAAGTAGCTAATGACACAATTATTGCCCTTTAGGCTGTCAAGCATGAAATGAAACAAATAAGGCAGATGACATTACAAAATCGAATGGCACTGGACTTTGTATTAGCATCCAAAGGTGGCACTTGTGCCTTAATCAGAAAGGATGTTGCATTTACATTCCTGATAATGAGGCCGAAATATCCCAAGCACTTAGTAAAATCCAACAACCGGCCAACTCTTTACACCAAGATGATACCTGGGGAATTTGGACATGGTTTGGGACATTGGGAACAAAAATATTTCATGGAATCTTATTAATAATGTTAACTTTGTTTTGTGGATATGCAGCTTTGTATTGTTTGAAATGTTCTATTAATCTGACAAAGAGATATAATCATGAAAGAGAAATGATAATGATAATGAAGGAAATGTAGCAAGACCAAGCCTTAGAGGCTGAAAAGGAAAGACTATGTAAAATTAGGTTGAAATAAACATTTTCTTGATGGTTGGCCTTAGCTTGAAAGCTTGGCCAAAAGGAGGGACTTGTGGAAAATGTTTATAAAAGATGGTTTTAATACGTTGTTGATGGTATAGAGAAGGTAATATTAAGTAAAATGGAGCCTGAGTGAAAACAAAATGGAGTCTAGCATGAGTGACAGAGAAGCTTCTAGCAAGTTATGTAATGTTCCTTTTGATTGACACCAAATATTTCAATGTTGTTACAATGCTGGCTGTTACTGGGCAGAAATGGTAGTAAGATCGTGCATATGTAAGACAGTACGTATTTAAGCCCCAGAGAAAGAGCGGGAAGCTGAGCTCATCATTCTCAGGATAAAAGCTCCATGCTGCAGTATCTTGAACAAAGCTGAGTGTTCATTTCAAATTGATCCTGAGTCTAGTCTGGTGATTTTGATGACCCCCAACCCCCTCCCACCCATCTCCAACACAATAAAAAGATGCACAGCACAGAGAATGATGGTGTGGGTGTGTTTTATTTACAGAGGGGAACTGTCAGGGAGCTGAGAGGGGTGAGGGGGTGGGAACTGTGTGTGTTGGGGCCTTTGAGGGGGAGTGAGAGGCTTTGGGGAGTGGGGGTGGTTTTCAGGGAATGAGGGGGGTAGGGGTGGAGGGCGGATGCCTAGCAGCATCGGTTCGGTGGATCCTGGGCCTGCATCCGGCCACCCCGAGCCTGGGGCCTGCGGCAATGTGGGCTGCTGCTGGGGTCGCACGCTGGGGGATCCTTGGCCCAACAAGAGCCCTGGCCCCATGCCAGGCTCTCCAGGGCATGGGTCTGGTGCTCCAGAGCATGCACTACTGCTCCATGAGGTCGAGGAGGCCCAGATGGGCGCAACCCTGCAGTGGGCATTCTCCTCCTCCCTCTGCTGCTCCCACCAGACTTGGAGGTCCACCTTGGCGCTCCCAGCCAGATGGAGGTGGTCCTCCAGTATCTCCTCCCTGGAGCAATGCCCCCTCCTCTGCCTGGTTGGGGCTGTGTGCCCCCGGGAGTGACCAGTGTCAGGGTTATAGGCTCTGCAGGACAGAAGCAAAGAACAGGGGTTCCCCCCATTAGGTAGTGTGGAGTGCAGGCTGACAGCAGCTGCTGTTCCATGCCCATCCACCTGTTTTTCACTCCACCTGTCCTTTGAGGCAGCTACCCTTTAGGATACTATGCTGTGCTCTGCTGCACGGGGCACATGCATTGGCCAGGATGGTGAGCCCCAGTCAACCCTTCCTTCAGGTCTCTCCTGAGGCCACGTGCCAATGGTGTTGGACACATGCTGTCCAGCCTTGGCTGTCCCACCAACTGTGCCCCCACCCTGTGTTCTACCAGGCCTCCGCCCCTTTCGGCTCTGGGTCCCCCAGCCACATGGCTCCCTGCCCCATGGGGGTGCCACTGCCCCTCCAGGACCCTGCCTGTCCCCAGGCCCTGTCCTCTGTACTCCCTGTCCCACCTACCTACTCCACCACGCCTGCTGGGAGGGAGAACTCACTGGCATGTGCAGCAGGAGCCTGGTGTGATGTCCCCTCATCCATGGTGGAGGGACCCTCCTCCTGGCTCACCAAGATGAGCTCCAGGATGGCAGTACCCAGGGTCAGTGTGGTGCCCTGTGCCAGGGTACCTGTGTCCCCCAGGCTCAGCACCATGTCCTCAAACACCAAGACCTCCTTCTGGTCATTGTCCTAGGAGAGGGGCTCAGTGGTGTCGACAGTGGCAGCTGGCTCGCCATCATCAGCCTCCTGGCCCAGGAAGGAGTGCAGCTGGGTGTAATAGGGGCAGGTGATGTCAGCTGCTCCCAAGCACTGCATGGCCTCCCAGACCCTGTGATAGCCCTGGTGGAGGTCTTTGACCTTCACCTGCACCTGCTGGGTGGTACAGGTGTGGCCCCTTTCTGCTAGGGTCTCAGAAATGGACCTATGCATGTCCTGGTTCCTCTAGTTCCCCTGGAGCTCGGACTGTATGGCCTTATACCCCCAAATGGCCAGGAGATCTGAGATCTATTCGTGGGTCCAGGATGGGGCCTGCATCTTGGCGTGCCTGGCTCTGCCCTTGGCCATGCCTGCAACACAGCCGGAGTCCCGGCTAGCTCTGGCTGTGGAGGAAGGTGGGCAGGGCTTTATCCTGCTCCGGGACTGGCCATGGCAGACACTTCCTGGTTGCCAGGAAGGTGTCAGGTGACCAGGAGGCCAATTAAGCTGATATAAGCCTAATGCCAGACTGCATTGGCTTAAGTTGACTTAATAAAGTTGACTTAACAATTAAGTCGACTTAACAAGTGAGCGTTATTAAGTTGACTTAAGGAATGCTTAAGTCAGCTTAATTAATTCCAAATGTAGCCTGGGCTTTGCTTGAATCGACTTAAGGGGCTTTAAGTTGATTTAAGCCCCTAGTGTAGCTGTAGCCTAGAAGTCCTTCAGGGCTAATGCAGGATCAATATCTGGAGATCATTTGCATATGCCCAAGTAATCCTTGCCTCCCACAGTCCAAGTAGCATAAAGATACAGTTCCTCCTTGTAAAGGAATTTTATTCACTTTCCCCTTCTACTCTGACCTGCAGACTCAGCAGATGGGAGGCATTTACTTTCATGGAAGGGGGAATAAACAAGAAAATCTTCTGGCCTTTTCAGTGTTCCACTCTAGTCCATCTATTGTTTATAAGAATAGCTGATCCATCTAGCCTGCACTGACTTTCCATTTAGCTCAGTATCATGTCTTCTGATAATGGCCAGCCAAATGCTTCCAAGGGAATGAATAGAATAGGACAACTATCAGCAGGTCCCTCTCCTGTCTCAGTTTCTGGAAATAAGAGGGTCAGGGACACCCAGCGCATGGCTAACACCCATTGATGGACCTAAATTCCAGGAATTTATCTTTTTTTTTTTTGAAGCCATTAATGCTTTTGGCCTTCACAACTTGCCTTAACAAGTTTCACAGATTACTGTGCATTGTGTGAAGAAATAGTTACTTCCTTTTGTTTGTTTTAATGATCCTGCATATTGTTTTTCATTGGAACACCCCTGAGTCCTGTGTTATGTAAAAGGAAAAATAACAATGCCTTACTGACTTTTTCCACATCATTCATGATTATATAAACCTATCATATCACCCTTTAGTTGTCTCTTAGCTAAGCTGAACAGTCCCAGGTTTTTTTATTCTGTCCTCATATGGAATCTGTTTCATATATCTGATAATTTTGTTGCCTATCTCTGTATTTTTTTCCAATTCTAATGTATCTTTTCTGAGATAAGTCAATCAGAGCTGCATGCAGAATTCAAAGTATGGATTTATATGCAGCATTATGATGTTCATTGGCTTACTATCTATCCCTTTCCTAAAAGTTCCTAACATTCTCTTTACTTTTTTGGCTGCTGCTACACTTTGAGCAGATATTTTCAGAGAACTATGACTCTAAGACCTCTTTCTTGAATGGCAACGGTGGGTTACTCACCAGTAACCGTCCTTCTTCAAGATGGGCTGCTCGGATCCATTCAGTAATAGGTGTCTCCATGCCAGAGCCCCGGATTGGTCAGAAAACTTTTGTCCTAGACTGTCAGGAGAGGGTAGGCAGCCTCCGCCCCGCGCGCCACCCACGGCTATATATACGGCCGTCTCCCGACACCTCCTCAGTTCCTCGGAGTCACCAACTCCATGTGCAGGGATGGAGGAGAGGTACCTGAATGGATCCTAGCAGCCCATCTCAAAGAAGAACGGTTACTGGTGAGTAACCCACCCTTCTTCTTTGAGTGCTGCTTGGATGCATTCAGTAATAGGTGACTACTAGCCATGCTGATGGATGGCGGGTGGAGTTGGCTCTTCCGCCTTTAGCATAGTGAAAAAACACCCCAGATGGGAAGATGCCCAGTGAGCAAGACTCTAATCAGAGCTAGGAGGTGAACTAGGCTCCTGGCATGGCACAGAAGAATTGATAACTGTGGGCAAACCCAAAGTTAGGGGTTTATCCAACCCCGCCGAGGCAGACGTGCGAGGGCAAGGCAGACCAAGGTCACCATGGCGAATATGAAGAATGCAACATGACAAGATATGGTTGTGCTTGGCTACTATACTAAGTGGTATAGCATGAGGAAAGGGACCAGAGAATAAGTGTCTGGTCATAAGACTTTTCAGCGTGAACTGTAAGGAGATGCAGGAGGCCAGTGGGTACGGTATTAGCTGTAATGTCCATAGCCCGCACAGGAAGCAAGGGGGAAGGGAAAATTATCCCATGAATAGAGCACATCAGGTTCGAGCTGGTGGCCAAAGGGTCGCAGCCTAGCCCTGATGGCTGCGGACTACGCAGACAGTCACCAGAAGAATGAAGCTATCCCTTGTTCTGGTCACAACCAGCCCCTGAGGGGGCCTGGGCTAAATTACGTAGATGCATTGGGAAAGATGGTGGGGGGGACACCCTGCATTCAAGTGAGAAGGGTCTGAGGAAGGCATTTTGAAGCAGTACCCAAAACCTGAAGGCAAGAGAGGTGCGGTGAGTGGCGCATTGCATGTCAGCCAGGGAACCCTAAGCTAGTGTGCAAGCGCACACTTCCAGTGGTGTATGGCAGTGAAAACTGGGCTTGTTTACGGTTTTTTTGAAGGGGTCCCCAGACCCACAAGGCAGCCTTAGGTGGTGCAAATGGTTGGTACCTATAAGCACCTCAGTAGTGTATGAGCTCACAGAGAGGGCCCATCGTTTGGCTTGTAATCCCATGGGGTTTCAGCATCATGAGGATTGCCCAGATGACAGGGGTATATGAAGAGGGAAGAAGGGGAGGCGGGGAACAATGCAAACCATCGCTTGATCAAGCCCTCAGGGTGGCCAAAGGCTCGTAGAGATCCAGTAGCAGGGATACAATCTTGTGTGCCTCGGGCATTGTTGGAGAAGAACCATGCCGCAGCTACGTGCACCTACATGTGTAGCAGGAACAAGCAGAGGTAGAGACGGAACTACCCCTGAAGTACAGTTGCCATAGGAAGGATGAGTCACCTTCCAAGCATGCAAGAAGTGAAGTTGCTCGCAAAGTGTCAAATGTGGCACTACTGAGGTACCTTGGGTTTAGAGAACCCACGTGTAGGGTTATTTCCAGCCAGAATATAAACAAATATATATATATAGGCTGGTCCCTCAAGGGAATGAGGGAAATAACGGTCGCAGTAAGGCCATTGCCAGCTCACATGGGGGTGGCTTACAATTCGGACTTAGATCCCCAAGGTAGGAGGCTGGCATGCGTCTAAGGGGCAGAGCCCTCTCCTGGGATATGTGCGACTGAAGGGCAAAAGGGGAGAGCAGGCACGAGCAACTCGGTGGAGGAACTTTCATGCCCGGATTGCCGTATTGTACCGGCTATGTAGGGGCTGACGCCACAGAAAAGGGCGGGCTTTGATGTGGGAGGCCCAGGATGGGTACTCCCACTGCTGTTCCTCGCCAAGGATAAACGCGACATTGATTCCTACATCTTGAGTTCCCTGATCCGGAAGTTCCGGGTCAGGTACGCTAGGTCTCTGCTTAGAGAGTGAACGAGGGAAAGAGGGGAGTGTGCGAGAAGAGCTTACCCCTCTTCTGGAAGGGTGGGCCCAAGGTGGGGACTCCCAGGATAGGGTGTCCTGGTACCAACCAAGGTCACCTGCAAGGGAAAGGGGCTGTTGAAAGGCCTCAGATTCTGCTAGAAGAGGGGAATATAGGGTGGTAGGGGTTGGACCACCCTGCCTTGGCCTTCCCTGGAGGCTAAGGGCCACCGTAATGATGTGAGATGTGTGCTGCTTGGCAGTTGGGGTAGTGGAGGTTCTCATCTAGCACAGGGGTGCCGAGCGCCTCAGTCGAGCTCGTCTAGCCAGCATGTCAATGGTATGTTAGCGACAGGAGGGGTTCCCTCCCCGACCCAGGAACGAGTGTGCATCCTACCTGATATAGGGTCTTTGGGTAAGCAGGAGTGGTTCTCCATCCTTAGAGGGCTGTGACTGCATGTGTCAGAGCCGCTGCAGCAGTGGCTGGGGCTACTACGAGATGCGCTTCTCGTTCCTGTCAAGACCTATCCTGTTGCCTATGGGCTCAGGGGTTGGTGGTTGAAGGATACCTGGAAGAGGGATGGGAGGGGCGGATCTATATAAATGCCGAAGTAATGTCCAGGATGTCTAGGAGTGGACCTCAGGATAGATGTACCGATGGGCAGGGGGTTTGGTTGACATGGCACGTGTTCCCCGAGGCTGCGGAAAGTACACGGCCAGAAATAGTGTGCCCGAGTTCGCCGTATTGAGAGAGGATGAAAGGGTCCCCTTATGTCCCGATGTCCCCGAAAGGAGGGAAGGGACACCAACTGCCCACTCTGAGGGTGCACTGGAGTCTTATTGCATCCCAGATATCTAGAGAATGGGGTAGCAGCCAGATAGGCCAGCACCTTCCTTTCCAGTGCACTAAAGTCTTACTGCATCTCGGATGTCTTGAGAGTGGGTGGGCGGCCAAATGGGCCGGTCCCTTCCTAACACGTCAGAGCATGGAGAGGTCTCAGCACCATAGCAATGGCATGCCAGGGGTGGGGAAGGTTTGTCTGTATCCCCGCGATGATGAAAGAAGCGGCATTGAGGGGAAAGGCGTTGCCCCAAGGGGTTTATGGGGGAGGAAAGGGCCCAGGAGGGAGGAGGCCAAAGTATTTGGCCTCACCCCTGGGGTCCCACATGGTGCCCACCACCGAAAGAGTTTCTGGCGGGAACAGGGCGTCTCCTCCAAAAGGCAGGTCAAGGACCACCTGTTGAGCAGTAGGGGGCACCCTAGCCTCCTTGAGCCAGGCTACTCAGCAGATAGTTACCTCTGAGGCCATAGTGCAGGCCAGGGGGGCTCCAGTGCCAAGCTGGGTCTCAGCACCAGGCGGGAACCTGAAGCCTCGGGTGGAGAGTGCCAAGCCTGCTCTGAGGCTAGGGCATGGCACCATTGTTCTCTCTCCTTGATGGTTTAAAGGAGAGATATAGGGAACAGGCTGAGACCAGGTGGTCTGTGCCTAGGCACCATTGGCACGTCCCATGGGGATCGTACCAGGGGAAGACCTTGCTGCACTCGGAGCAGTGTTTGAGCCCTGGCATATCCAGCAGTGAACGATCTTCCAGCCTGACAATGGAAGGCTCCTGCGGTGGAACTATGTCCACGAAGAGTTGCTCCTAGTCAGGCAAAAAGCTCAGGAAAGGACAGGCTGCTTGCGTTCGCAAGGAGCGGACGTTCCAGATCCAATGCACAAAGCGGAAGAAATGAAACTGAGGAGGGGTCGGGAGGCAGCCGTATATATAGCCGTGGGTCATGCGAGGGGTGGAGGCCACCTACCCTCTCCTGACAGGCTGGGACAAAAGTTTTCCAACCAATCTGGCGCTCCAGCATGGAGACACCTATTACTGGGTATGTCTACGCTATAAAAGCAAAGTCAACTTTATTAAGTTGACTTAATAAAGTCTACTTAAAGTCAACTTTAAGTAGACTTTATTAAGTCGACTTAGTGAGTACACACTACATTAAGTCGGCTTTATAAAGTTGACTTTGAGTGGGTGTCCTGGCTTAATTCGACTTAATAAAGTCAAATTAATGGTCCCACTGAACTAAGTCGACTTTATTAAGTCGAATTAGTTAGTCCACTTTGCCTTAAGTCAACTTAATAAAGTCAATTTAATGGTAAAGTCGACTTTATAAGTGGACCTTATAAAGTCAACTTTACTGGACCCTAAAGTTGACTTTAGTGCCCTGCAGTGTAGACAGGGCTCTGTTTAAGTTGACTTAAAGGCCCTTAAGTCGACTTAAACACATAGTGTAGATGTACCCACTGAATGCATCCGAGCAGCATTTGAAGAAGAACAACTAATTTAGATCCCATCATTTTGTATGTGTAATTGGGCTTTGTTTTCCAATGTGCATTATTTTGAATTTATCAGCATTGAACCTCATCTGCCATTTTGTTGCCCAATCACAGTTTTGAGCGAACCCTTTGTAACTCTTCACAGCATACTTGAAATTTAACTATCATGAGTAATTTTGCATCATATGTGAATTTTGCCTTCTCATTGCTTACTCTTTTTCCCATATCATTTACGAATTTGTTGAACAGCTATGGTCCCAGTACAGATCCTTGGGGGCCTCAGCTATTTATCTCTCTCCATTGTGAAAACATTTACTCCTATCCTTTGTTTCTTGTCTTTTAATTGGTTATGATCAATGAGAAGATGTTTCCTCTTAATCAATGACTACTTGCTTTACTGAAGAGCCGTTGCTGAAGGTAGGGGACCTTTTCACAGGCTTTCTGAAAGTTCAGGTGTATTATATAGGCTGCAGGGCCAGCTCTATGCATAAACCAGTAAGGCACTGGCTTGGGGCACCAAAACTTAGGTGCGCCAGCACCACACCAGCACCCCTAAGCTCAGGCGTGAAGTCCCCTAGCTCTCTGATTGCCCGTTCCACTCTCAGGGTGGAACAGCTGGCCCAGGGGAGGGCTGGGAAAGAGGAGCCTGGCCTCTGGGCTGGCCCGCTTTGCCCCTGGGCTGCCTGTTCCCTGCCCTGGCGGGGTTAGCCTACCTAGAGTGGAGGCCAAGTTCTGCTGCCTCCCCTTAATGGGGGTGGGGTACCAAAATCAACACTGGCTTGGGGCACCACAGCCCCTTGAGCTGGCCCTGACAGGCTGGATCACCCTTGCCCACAAGAATTCTAATAGATTGATGAGGCATGATTTCCCTTTAAAAAAGCTATGTGGATGCTTCTCAACATCATGTTCATCTATTTGTTCGGTAATTGTATTCTTCACTATAATTTTGACCTGTTTACCTGGTACAGAAGTTAAGCGTACCAGTCAGTAATTGCCAGGATCACTTCTAGAGTCTTGTTTAAAAGTTGGCATTAAATAAGCTATCCACCACTCATCTGCTACAGAAGCTGACTTGAGCAATAGGTTACATACCATGGTTAGCAGTTCTGCAACTTCATATTTGAGTCTCTTCAGAACTCATCTAGTCCTGATGACTTATTACTTTTTATCAAGTTCCAAAGGGGCAGCTGCTTTGATTTGCTGTTACTGTATGACCTGATCCCATGTCCTAAACTCCCTTGCATTTATTTTCATCCCATTCTGTAAGTTCTCCCACCTTCAAAGCATCTGATGAAGTAGGATTTTCTCCCACAAAAGCTCATGTGATAAATAAATCTGTTAGTCTTTAAGTGCCACAGGACTCCTTGCATCTTTTACTTTTTATCAATTTGTTTTAAAACCTCCTTTATCAATACCTCAGTCTGGGATAGTTCCTCAGATTTTTCACCTTACAAGAATGTCTGAGCTGTGGGAATCTCCATCACATCCTCTGCAGTGATGACCAATTAAAAGAATTAATTTAACTTCTCCACAGCATCCCTGTCTTCTCTGAGTGCTCCCTTAACACTACAGTCATTCAGTAGCCTTCCTGATTGGCAAGGGTGGTCTTAGTGTTTTGGGGGCCCTGGGCAAAAGTCAAGGATGGCGTCTCCCTTCTGCATGACCATTCCTTATAAGATCCATTTAAATAGCTTCCTTTTTTTTGTGTAGTTCCCCTTTTTGAAGTTAAAAGCTACTGTGATAGATTTGGTACTCCCCCTTCTAAAGATGTTAAATTTAATTATTTTATGGTCACGATTACCAAATGATTCAGCAGCTGGGGGGACCCCATCCTTGACTTTTGTCCAAGGCACTCAAAACACTAAGACCGCCCCTGACAGGGCATATTTTTGATGGAACATGTCACAATTATGTGACAGTGGTGAATATGGGGTTCTGAGATGCTTTCAGATAGTGTCACAACCTGGTATTACCATGTTTCTTTGATTAGAATAATTTAATTAAGTTTCTCTAATCCCTATTATATCACAATCATCATTTAATACAAGGCATTCAAGTTCATTTATTTTAGTGTCCAGACTTCATTTGTATGCAAATACTTACAAAAATTTGTCAGTCTTTAGTTGTCTGCCGTCATGTCGTATAACTGAATGGGACTCTTTTTCATTTGACTGATTCACTGCAGCTCCTACCTGTACTTCATCCAGGAGCGTCACTGCCCCTGGGAAAGACCCAGGGCACAGACATTCCCCCCCCCCGCGGCCCCAACTATCCCCCTAGGCCCCATCCAGCCTCTGGCTCCTGCCACCTCCAGCCTGGACCCAGATCTGGGAGAGGTAGCCACTGCTGCCAGAGGCTAGGCCCCGGATCTCCAGCCAGGGAGCGGGATGGAAGTGGCAGAGGCTGCTCCAGACATTCGGGGCACTGGCGCTGGGACTTGGGGCACGTGCTCTGTGTGCCAGGCTCCAGCAACGCCCCTGACTTCATAAACTTCTTTCTCTTTCCTTTTTACTAGCATGACAGGTTTGACATATCCCACACTACAGAGGCTCAATATAGCCTATGGGAGGTGGAAGTCCTGCCCTTTAAGCCCTGCTGGCCATGCTCATCGTGCTGCCCTAATATAAAAGGGAGCGACAAGAATGAGAGTAAATCATTTAAGCAACAAATGAATTAGCTATGGAGGATATCAGTGATACAGAGAATTTCAGCTGTAAGGAATGAATCAATATGTAGGTAAACAATAGTGCAAAGAATCAAACACAGAGCAGGTCATTTAAATCCAACAGACATAACAGGCAGTCAATGGCTGTGTTCACACACAGGCATTATTTCGATACAAGTTGTATCGAAACAACTTGTATCGAAATAATGCCTTATTTCAAAATAACTTAATTTGAATTAACATTTTGTTAATTCGAATTAAGGAAAAAAGCTCAAAGCGAAATAGCAGTTTCAGGCAACAGTTATTTCGAAACAAGTCACTGTTGTTTCGAAACAACATGTTCGGATGGCATTGTTTCAAAACAATAGTTTCGAAACAACATTGTTTCATCCCCACATGGGGTTTAAGTTGTTTCAAAACAACACCCTTGTTTTGAAACAACAGGTGCCGTTGTTTTGAAACAACCATGCGTCATGTGAACAGGGTATTTCTTATTTCGAAACAACCTCTGTTGTTTCGAAATAAGAGTGCTGTGTGAACACAGCCAATAAGGCCAGACTCCACAAAAGACATTAGGTATTGCAATGCCAAACGCTCAAATGCCTAGAAAATCTCTGGAAAAGCAATGGGCTTTATAAAGCCTGAGTTAGGTTCCCAGCCCAGGTCCTCAAAGGCTAACAGATTCCTGACTTGCATTAACTTGAGTGGAATTTAGGAGCCTAGAAACAGGGTGAATTGCACTGTAAATGTGGGACCTAGCCAACCTTGATTACTGAAAGAGGCACATCTGAGAGGGATCAGGTAGCTTCATTTATAAAGAGAAGCTGGAAAAATGGGCTCAAAGATTGGTAGAAGTGAGTGGGTTCTAGTGATGTGCTCTGTGTATTAGTGATAAAACTCCAGCCACACAGGACTTGACCTCTTGAATGTTGTGACAAGGCAGAAAAGCCTGGGAAGAAGTGGTCTGCATTGTAATTTTCTTTTTTTCTTCATAAATTTCATGAGAGCATCGTAAAATTTCATTCATTTGTCGTTCCACTTTCATGAACCGTTCAACATTCGGGTCCATACTCTCTGGTTCTCACATTGCTGCATTCACTTTGGCGAAGACATCAGCTAACCCCTTTACAGTGAACTTCTTATGTACTTCTTCCACTCTTTCCTCTGCTTCTTCTTCCTCCTCTTCCAAGTGCTGCTGCGCTTCCAACTCTATTAAATCTTCGTTAGTTAGCTCTCCCTCGAAGTATTCCACTAATTCTTCAATATCTTCCACTTCAACATTTAAAGTAAGCACATTAGCAAGTTCCACAATTTTTTTATTTATGACATCGATATGTTCATCTTTCTCAAACCCTTCGAAATTATTTACAAAACGTTTCAGGCATTTTTTCCATATGCCTTGCATACACTTTTCTGTCACTCCCGCCCAAGCTGATTCAATGTTCTTTATGCAGTGTAAAATATTATATGATTTCCAAAAATTGCGCAGGGTTACTTCACCATTTTCTGTTGCTGCTACCACTTTGGAAAATGCTGTACGCAAATATAGCACTTTAAACGTAGATATAGCCCCCTGGTCCATTGGTTGTAACACAGCAGTTGTGTTTTTAGGCAGATACACGACCTTTACATCAGGGTGTAGATCATCAAGATGCTGGGGGTGGCCTGGGGCGTTATCAAGTAGGAGGATAATTTTAAAGGGAACACCGTTTTCCAGACAATAATGCTTGACCGAGGGTATGAAGCAGTTCATGAACCAGTCCTCAAATAAAGATTGCATCATCCATGCTTTGTTATTTGAACGATAGTAAACGGGCAGTGTGTGCTTACTAACCAGCTTCAGTGAATGAGGGTTTGCAGAACGATAGATGAGAAAAGGTTTTAACTGAAATCCAGCGACATTTCCTCCCAACAACAACGTGACCCTGTCCTTAAAAGCCTTGAAACCGGGCGTTGCTTTAGCCTCTTTGTGTATATAGGACCTTTGGGGCATTTTTTTCCAAAATAATCCGGTTTTGTCCGCATTAAAGATCTGTTCCGGACGATACCCGCCTTTCTCGATCATTTCGTCAAATTCATCCACAAATCTTTCTGATGCTTCTACATCCGCGCTTGCCGCCTCACCACTGATACTTCGATTATGAAGGCTGAATCTCCGACAAAAACGTTGAAACCATCCATGACTTGCCGTAAATGTTTCCGTTGACTCTTCGTTTTCACGCGCTTTCAACATTTCAAAGATAGTGCGTGCCTTTGCTTGAATTATTAAAAGGCTCATTGGCATTCTTTTTTGTATCTGGTCGTCAAACCATATTGCCAGTAATTTTTCCATTTCGTGAATGAGGCCTTTCCGCTGCCTAGTTATTATGGCTTTATATCCTTTTGATGCTTTCACTGCTTCTTTCACTCGATCTTTATCCTTCAAGATCGTTGATACGGTCGAATGCGCCAGCTCCAAGTCACGTGCTATTGCTTTAACTTTCTTACCAGCTTCATATTCGTTTATTATCTTCATTTCTGTCTCAAGATCAATAGCCTTCCTTTGTTTCTTGGCGCTTTCCCTGGGTGAAGTCATGCTCTTCCTTTTCGCTGACATCTTGTACTTTGGGGTGCACAATAAAGTAAAAATACATAGACGAAAAACGCTAGTTCCAACTGTGGGAACGAGATGAACCTGAGAGAGGTGATGCGAGCTCTCGTACATTGCCATAATACTGACTCGTCAGAGAGCTGGTCGTAACTCCGAGGGCTCAATAAACGAGTAGGTCGCTAAGTGAGGACTACCTGTATTACTACTAATTTAAATACAGATTGGCAAGTAAATAAATCAGTGAGCAAACACAAAATACAGTCATTTATGAATCCATTACTGGCTTTAGTCATTTATTTGCTGCTTCTTGATTTCTTCTTTCTCATAACTAAAATATGCATTTTAATCATAATGGACCAAATTCATTCTTGATGTAACTCCACTGAACCCAGTTTAGTTAAATCAAGGATGAATTTGTCTTGGTGCTTTTAAAGTACTCCAGCCTTCAACACCCTCTATTTTTAACATTATACTTCCACCCACTTGATCCTGGCTTTTGGTTGCCAATCATTGGAGACTGGATTGTGACCTTTTCTTCTATCTAAGTATTTAGATGCTATAGCGATAGGGGAGTCACATGAGTGCTTCCCAAGTATTTATGTATTTATCCTCACAACACCTCTGT
Source organism: Podocnemis expansa (assembly GCA_007922195.1). Lineage (NCBI taxonomy): Eukaryota > Metazoa > Chordata > Testudines > Podocnemididae > Podocnemis > Podocnemis expansa. The sequence continues at coordinate 10,510,866 of ML681992.1, forward strand.
GAGATAATGAAGTATTGTCCTAATTTTTTACAGATAAGATGAGCCACAAAATAAGTTGCTCAAGTCAGAAAGCCAGCCAAAAATTTAACTGACATCGCCTGGGTTCCAGATCAGGGACTTAACCACCCAAAACATTCTAGCTCCCCATTGCTTACTGGCTTGGAAAAATTGTTCATGAACATGCGGGCCAATGCTTAGATATATGAATGTAAGAATATTGTATAATATCAACATTTTAATGAACTCTAATTGAGCAGAATATCTTTTGGGGATCTGATACAATCTATTAAAAGCAGTGCAACTACTGATACAATCTCTGCTTTGCAAAATCCCCTAAAATTATTTGATTGTACACAAAACCAAAAAACCTGTATCTTAGTTATATATTCTGTTGCCTTAATTTTCAAAGGAAAAATCTATGTCAATGCACTACACCAAAATCAGGTGTGCAATAACCACACACACTTTGCATAAATAAAACAAGAAATTTGAAATGTATTTTCTTCTAAACTAATGACACAATATTTCAGTAAGACTGGTGCAGGGCTTATAGTTGCACAAAAGATGATGTGGCAGGTTAAGTCTGCATAGTCTTAAACCCTGGTAGATCATGTAAATCATCCAGAGAATGGAGATTTGCAGTGTGGTTAATCTGATGATGAGTAAAGATATAGCAGGAGTGGCCAAATTTATGGAACTCAAGAGCCACGCTGCACTGAGGCATATAGCCATATACTTTTATCTACTCCAAAATTACTAAGTTTAATATTCATTGCATACTTTAATTCTATTATAAAAAGAGGGCAAATATTGATCCTACTAATGTCAGATTCTAATAATTACTTAAGGTTACCACGAAAACTATGCCTATACAGTAAAAACATAGCTGTCACTCGATATAGAAGACTGCTGGCTAGTAGTGAGTTTTTTACAATTGGGACAGTAATTTGTAAACGCAGCATGTAAAAGCTCTCTCAGGTGCTGATCTGTAAGTATTGCATGATGTTTCAATTTCACAAATTTTATTGTGGAATACAATGCTTCCCAGCAGTAAGTTGTGCCAAAAATTGAAAGTAATCTACAGCTGCCTTTCTTCAGTTGAGGATATTTAGTTTCAGGCACTAGTTTCCAGAATTCAGTTTCAGACTAGGAGCTTTTGGGCATCATCTTTAAACCAGAATCCTCTTGCATTTCAGGTAGTTCCATTTCTGCAGTAGATGTTACCAAAAGCAAAAATTTAGGACTAGGAAAACCATTGATGATTATATCTACCATGAAGGGATTTATGAGAAAAATCTAAACATGCAGCACTTCTGCCTGCTGTTCCCAATCATGCCACACTTCTCCAAGCTGTCCCTGACCATGCTGCACTTCTCCCGCCATCTCTGACCCCCTCCTTAACCCACAGGCACTGACACTGGCTTCCCTGGCCTGACCCTCCCCCAAGGCCCCCTTACCAGGCCCCTCTGGCAACTAGGCACAGGCTGGGGCTTGCATTAAGCCCTGCCCGGGCTAAACATCCAATGTGAGCATGCTCAGAGCAGGAGATTTAAAACTCCTCGGCTGGGGCTGCTTTCCTAAATTGATTTGCTGACGTTCTTCCATGAGCTGCACTTTTTCATTCAAGAGCCACATGCAGCTCCCAAGCCACAGTTTGGTCATGCCTGATCTACACCATCCCTGATGCTCTTCTTGTTACTGATATACTTGAAGTACCCCTTCTTGTTATCCTTCACATCCTTTGCTTGCTGCAACTCCAGGTCAGGGACTGCTTAAAGAAGCTGGATGTGCACAAGTCCATGGGGCTGGACGAACTGCATCCAAGGGTGCTGAGGGAATTGGCCGATGAGATAGCAGCACCGCTGGCCGTTATTTTTCAAAACTAATGGAGAACAGGGGAGGTGCCAGAGGATTGGAAAAAAGCAAATGTAGTGCCTATTTTCAAGAAAGTGAAAAAGGAGGATCCGGGGAATTATAGACCAGTCAGGCTCACCTCAATCCCTGGCAAAATTATGGAGCAGATTCTTAAAGAATCCATCCTCAAACACTTAGAAGAAAATAAAGTGATCAGGATAGTCAGCATGGATTTACCAAGGGTAAATCATGTCTGACCAATCTCATTTCCTTCTATGAGCAGATGACTGGTTTTCTGGATGCAGGAAGAACCCGTTGATGTGATATACCTTGATTTTAGTAAGGCTTTTGGTACAGTTTCCCACAGCATTCTCACTGGCAAATTAAGGAAGTATGGGTTGGATAGGTGGACTATAAGATGGATAGAAAACTGGCTAGATCAACGGTTTCAGCGTGTAGGAATCAATGGTTCCATGTCTAGCTGGCAACCAGTCACGAGTGGTGTGCCCCAGGGGTCAGTCCTGGGGCCGGTTCTGTTCAACATTTTCATCAATGATCTGGATGATGGAATAGACTGCATTCTCAGTAAGTTTGCGGATGACACCAAGCTGGGGGGGAACAGTAGACACGTTGGAGGGCAAGGCCAGGATTCAGGGATACCTAGATAAATTGGAACAATGGGCCAATAAAAATCTTATGAAGTTCAATAAGGACAAGTGTAAAATTCTGCATGTGGGACGGAAAAACCCCATGCACTGCTACAGGCTGGGAAACATTCAGTTAAGTAGCAGCAGTGTAGAAAAGGATCTGGGGGTCGTGGTGGATGGGAAGCTAGATATGAGTCAGCAGTGTGCTCTTGCTGCCAGAAAGGCCAATGGCATACTGGGCTGCATCAAAAGAAGTGTTACCAGCAGATCAAGGGATGTGATCATTCCCCTCTATTCTGCACTGGTGAGGCCACATCTAGAATACTGTGTTCAGTTTTGGGCTCCCCACTACAAAAAGGACAGGGACATGCTAGAGAGAGTTCAGAGGAGGGCAACCAAAATGATTAAAGGGCTGGAGCACAAGCCCTATGAGGATAGACTGAAAGCATTAGGCTTATTTAGTCTGCAGAAGAGAAGATTGAGGGGGGATTTGATAGCAACCTTCAATTACTTGAAGGGATGCTCTAAGGAAGATGGAGCTCGACTGTTCTCGGTGGTAACAGAGGACAGAACAAGGAGCAATAGTCTCAAGTTGCAGTTAGGGAGGTCGAGGCTGGATATTAGAAAAAACTTTTTTACTAGGCGAGTGGTGAAGCATTGGAATGAGCTGCCAAGGGAGGTGGTGGAGTCTCCATCTTTGGAGGTGTTTAAGGCCCAGCTGGACAAAACCATGACTGGGATGGTTTAGTGGGAGTGGTCCTGCCTCTGGCAGGGGGTTGGACTAGATGACCTATGAGGTCCCTTCCAACCCTAGGATTCTATGATTCTATGAATTGCCCTTTGGCCTTTCTGATTTTATCCCTGCAGGCTGGAGCAATATCTTTATATGCTTCCCTAGTCGTTTGTACAAGCCTCCACTTCCTGTAAGCTTTCCTTTTGTGTTTCAGCTCACCATAGAGTTCTCTCCATAATATATACATTGTTCTATTATTGAGATATTAAAGGCATTAATAATTAATAGAAGAATAACAGAACAGGGCACCCTCTCCTTACGACTTTAAATAAAACTCAATCTTTAAGTTTCTCTCAGAGAAGTGGGGGTGTGTGTGTGCATGTGAACGTGTGCATTTGGGAAAGGTGATTCAGAGAGCATTCCTGTAGTCCAGCCATTTTCTAATTGGAAGTACTTCACTGGAGATTTCCAAAAGGGGCAGCCGTATTAGTCTAGTTCAGTAAAACAAACAAGGAGTCCTGTGGCACTTAAAGACTAACAAACTTATTTATAGCATGAACATTCATGGGAGAATATCCCACTTCATCAGATGTTTTGAAGATGGGAGCATCTGAAGTGGGATTTTCTCCCACAATAGCTCATGCAATAAATAAATTTGTTAGTCTTTAAGTGCCACAGGACTCTGTACTTGTGTTACTTCACTGGAGAGTAGACCTAGGATAGGACTGAGCCTTAGATGTGATGTGGGGACGCTGATTCAGTGAAAGACACCGCAGAGTCAGCAGTTGCACTGAGCTTTCCCCATTATCCAGTGAAATCACTAAGAACTGAGCTAAGTGTCAGAACATGACATTGTTGTAATTGTTGCTACCACCTCTGCAGAGGTAGAAATAGCACCAAGAAGAGGCAGACAACAGCAGGTGAGGCCGAGGTGGCAGTGAATGGTGGCAGCAGCAGAGACATTGCTCAGTTGCCCATCCTTTTCAGAGGTAGGAGGGGAGGTGCTCACATGTATGTAACACCTGAACTGTGCAGGGGTTGAAGTATAATTTGGCAGGCCCTGGCTCCTTCCTAATCGGGCAGCCCCCCTTCCCACACAGACAGGCCCCCCTCCCGCATCCCAGCTCCTGCCCCCCCAGCACCAGCCCACCCACCTGCCTAGGCCGCACCCCAGCTCCTTCCCCCAAATGCCAAACCCCCACCCCAGCTCCTGCTCCCAAACACCAGCCCCCCACCCCAGCTACTGCCCCCCAAACACCTACCCCCATCAGAGCCCTTGCCCCATGTCCTTCTCAGCCCTAATCCCCACTCCCTAAGCTCCCTGCCCCCATTCCAGCCCTCCTAACCCTCCACCCCTTCAGCCCCCCAACCCCTCCCCAGCCCACCATCCTGACCCCTTTTGCCCCTGCCCCACGCACCCTCCCTGCCCCCATGCTCTCCTTGCCAGCTGCCTGACCCCCCACCCAGCCCCCTTACCTGGCTGAAGAGCTGGGCAGGGGATAGGGGGCAGGAGGTCGCAGTGCAGGCTGGCCAGGTGGCTGGCAAGGAGGAGCTGGGGCGAGAGGCTGGGTCCTGGCCACACACACACAGCCAGGCCCCAGCTAGAAGAGGCGAAAGCCACACAGGCTTCAGAGAGGGAAGGGAGGAGTAGCCAGGGTGACCCCACTTCACAGCCCCTTCCTTCCTCCAGCCTAGAGGGGACGTGCTGGAATGCTGGTTCCAGTGCACCCTTCTATTTTTAGGGGGCTCCGGAACTCAACATTCCAGCATGTGCCCCTATTTTTGGGGGGCACCGGAATACAGCGTTCCAGAGCATTCCTCTATTTTTAGAGGGCCCGGAATGCTTGTTCCCTAAAAATAAGGGGCCCTGGAACAGTATTCCAGGCTGTTCCCCCTTACTTTAACCCCTGGAATTTTGAGATTTTGGCCCTGAGCAGCCACCTCTGAGAGGGATGCAGTCAAGGGTGGGAATGCAGAGTGGAGTATTAACAGAAGATTTATCCATCAGACTTTAACATTGAGAGGTGGGAATCAGAAACAAAAGGCCCTGCCCAATATACTGCTGGGTAGGTGTTTGCCTATGGTTGATTGTATGCTTTTGAATTATTACAGGGGTGTCCTCCCAAATTAATATTGGATTCTCTCTCCCTTTTTAATAAAAGTTTTATTTTGTTATACACTGACTCAGTGCTTGTAAGTGGGGAAGTACTGCTTCTTAGAGGTACCCAACACAGTGTTTAGTAGTCCCAGATTACTGGGTGGGGGCTTGATCCATGTTTTGCAATGTTAAGAGGAACTGCTAGATGTTTAAATTAGCCCTTGTTGTTGCTAGCAGAAAGACTACTCGTAAGATGATGAGGTGACTCGGCAGAAATAAAATAGTAATTGATCAGCAGGAGCAAAACCTTCAGCTAGTCAAAAACATATTATGATAAACAAAAACATACAGAACGTACAGATCCACAGACAAGGACATCACCCAGAATGTGAATGATATTTAGCCTTCCCACAGCCTCTCTCCTCCTATTTCTTCGGTAACCCTTCTCTTCTCTAGCTTTGCAAGTGGAAGGGGAAGTCAAAGTGAAATTATTCCTTTGTGAGCCTGGGAACAGGTACAGCTTCCTCTCTGGAATGACATCTATGATGGCCTTCTCTGCTACAATCACAGGAAATCAATCATATGGAATAGTCTCACTACCTCAGTCTCTGGTTATCTTCCTTGTTAAAAGCCTTGTGTTACAACTCCTCTTTGTTTCCTACCTGGAAGTTGCAAACTTTGCTTTATTAGTCCACCAGCAGCAAGTCATCAGGGAAATGGAGAATTACTTCTTAGCCAAAAAGACTTTAACAACACTTGTTTTCATAGATTGTGTTACCTTATTGTTATGGCAACATTGCTATTTTCTTTTAATCATCGACTTGCTGCTGGTGGACTAATAAAACAAAGTTTGCAACTTCCAGGAATCTTGCAAATGACAGAACAGAATGTGTGCCAGTGCCACACAGTGGAGCTAAAGATGAGATCAATAGTCAAGAAAGTGACAGAAAAACAAGTAATGTGACATCCATCCTAGATCAATTTGAAATGAATTATTGCATCCAAGTCTCTTTTGCTTTTGTGCATTTGTAGTTCTAACTGTTTTACACAAGCATCATTCAGCAGCTGTAGACCTTTCTTTTTTGGTTCTTGCAAGTAACAATACTATGCCCCTATGACTGTAAATCAGCGGTCTCCAAATATTTTTGGTCACATCCCATCTTACCTGTAACTAACTTTTACTGTGCCTTTCTCCCTCAGGACTTGCAGTCAGGAATTGGGGCTGGGTCCTGAGGTTGAGGTCAGAGCCAAAGGTGCTGCGAGGCCCAGGAGTCAGGCTGTGGCAGGAGCTTGGGGCAACAGTTGGACTGGAGCTGCCACTGGGTCATTTCTGAGGGCAGTGCGGGAGAACTGTGGCTGGGGCCATGGCCAGAGCTGTGACTTGGGGTGCGGGCTGAGACAGTGGGTAGAGCTATGACTGGGGCAGTAGGGCGAGTGGGTTTGGGGGCTGATCCCTCCTCCCTACATGGGACAGGCTTGGGCCCTAGTGCACCTCCCCAATGTTCCTCCGCATCCTTATGTTAATGTGCTGATAAGAAATATCTACCAGACTCCTCTTGTCAGCTGCTGTCTGTGTGTGTTCTTCAATGTGTATGATGCTGTCCCAGCTCTTCAGATAACCGATATAGCAAGCCACAATTGGATTACTCTGTAAAACCAAGTTCCAAAGGGGTAGTAGCAATGTTAATCTAGTTCATCAAAACAAACGAGGACTCCTGTGGCACCTTGACTAACAAATTTATTTATTGCATGAGCTTTTGTGGGAGAAAATCCCACTTTGTCAGCCACTTAGAAGATTCTAAATTCCAGAGGGCCAGCTGTGTTAGCAGGGGCGTTGCTGGTGCCTGTCACACGGGGCCCGTGCCCCGAATGTTGGCGCCAGTGCCTCGGGTCCTGGCGGTGCCCCTCCTCTCCCGGTCTCCAGCCGGATCAGGCCAGAGATCCAGGGCCCAGCCACCCGCAGCTGCGACTGCCGCTCCTGGCCCTGTCCCAGGCTGGGGATCCGGGGCCCAGCTGCCTGCGGCAGTGCCAACTGCTTCCAGCGCTTTCAAAGGCTGGGCAACCCCGCGGCTGCAGTTGCCACTCCCTGCCCTGTCCCCGGCCGGGGGCATGGCCTGCGGGCGTGGGGTGGGGCCTGGGCCTATGCCCCAGGTCATTCCCCAGGACAGCGACACCCCTGCGTCTTAGTCTAGTAAAGCAAAAAAAGCAAGGAGTCTTGTGGTACTTAAAGACTAACAGATTTATTTGTTGCATGAGCTTTTGTGGGAGAATATCACACTTCGTCAGATGCTTTGAAGAGGGAGAACTTGGACAAAAATAAATGAAGGGAAGTGTAAGACATGGGATCAGGTCATACTGCAACAGCAAATCAGAGCATTCGTAAGGATTCAAACTTTAGGAACCAGCATAAAGAGGGAGGGTGATGTCAAATTACCTGTTATAATGTGAAAAGAATCCATAGTCACGATTCAGCCCCGCTTTCACACAATTTAATTTGCACATTAATTCTACTTCAGCTATTTCTCTTTGAAGGCTTGATGTCCCATTGATTTTCTTGATAAACATCATTAACATTTCCAAAGGGATAGCCGTGTTAGTCTAGTCCAGCAAAAAAAACAACAAGGAGTTGTGTGGCACTTTGAGACTAACAGATTTATTTTTCGCATGAGCTTTCGTGGGAGAAAATCCCACTTCCTCAGATGCTTCGAAGATGGGTGAACTTACAGAAAGGAATGAAAATAAATGCAAGGGGGTGTAAAACATAGGATCAGGTCATACAGTAACAGCAAATACAAGTCATCAATGGAGTGATTAGGAAGATGGAAGTGCTCAGCAAGATTTTAAGTGGCTGACGAAGTGGGATTTTCTCCCATGGAAGGTCATGCAATAAATAAATTTGTTAGTCTTAAAGTGTCACAGGCCTCCTTGTTTGTTCTGTAAAACCAGAGATCAGGGCCATAACTAGGGCGGGGCAACCGGGGCTTTGCCCTGGCTACCGTATTGAGTGGCTCTGTTTCACCGCTCGATTGAGGGTGTGTTCCGTGCTTCTTGCTCTGGGTGTGTCCCAGGTGCCAAAATACCTAATTCCAGCACTGCCAGAGATCTGTTTCAATAACAAAGGCTCCAGAGCAGGTGTATTGCTGATGACTTATTGTAAAAAGTGTCCTCTGTGTGCTGCAAATATGCTTACTACATGTATACCTGTGACAATGGACCAGCTCAGTAAATGGCAGGACTTTCTGTTCCTCAATTGACTGGACAAAGACACTCCTTTTGAGACCCTCTTTTATACACTGATACAAACAAGTAGCATGTTGTTGCTCCCCTGCTGTGTGTAGTTACCATCCTCTGTTGATACCATTCTTTACCTTGTACTGGATCGTTTGGTCAAAAAGTCTTGCTCTATCATATTAGCAAGCCACCTCTATCTTTTATGTTATCATCCTGAGAGGTCAGTAAGCAATCATTATCTTTGAGGTATTGGGATGTTCTGGTATCTTTCTGGAATGTGCTTATGCCTAGTCCTTCTTTGGAATGTGTGTGTTTGCCAGTTTCTGTGAGCTTACAGGTGAGCTCCTAGCCTGACTCCTGCTAACTTTGCTTTCTAATGGGAAGGCTTGACTGTTACTTTAGGTCAGGCTGCATAGCTGGCCCGTTGTACAAGACCTCATGTCTCAGGTTCTCACCTTCTATGCACTGTCCCACTTTTTGTCTTTTTTATGGGGAGGATGTTTACCCATTTTCACAGGAAAGCACCATGCATGGACTAAATGTGATCCAGTGGGTTAAACATTGTTTTACGGACACCTTTTATTGCCATCCATGCACTCATGCCCCATTTGTCCCATAATGTGAAAATTCCCTTGTAAAAGTGATGGACAAAACTTATTTTTCAATGTATTTTTATGATTGAGTCTTGGGGCCACTCAAACAATTAATACATAAGGATAATACATCAATTGTGTACAGTATATATATGTGTATTATGTATGGGTATACATGTGTAGTATGCATGTGTATATATGACGCCACTTCATATTTAAGCATCATGATCCTTTTCAACCTGGCGTTGTTGGTTAGTCCTTTCTCTTTGATACCACAGAGATCAATATACAGTACTTTTATTACAGCAAATTTACAGTTGTGACCTGTATTATCATTAGTAATATGCTAATTTTTTGAGGTACCAGTATAGGCGTTATTACAGCATGTCCCATAATGCTATGCACATAAGAGGCAAAACAGAAATTCAAAGTAGTGAGATTACAAATGAGGCATTTATATATGAATTTCTTGTGATAAGTTACTACACACTAATGTCCATCTATGCTATAGATAACTCCTACAGCTGTTTGTCACCCTTTGATAAGCTTTGCTGGGCAGGAAACAGGAACAGCTAGCTTCTTTGTTTCATTGGTTGCATTGCTCTGTGATATACCAGTAGCTCGCTTAGATTCAGGTGTTTGTAGATGCTGAATGGACAGTAACTAATTTATTAAATTACCGTGGCAGGATTTAATATTGATACCCAGCAGGGGCATCATTGGCATCTGGCACATGGGGCTTGTGCCCTGAGTCCCTGTGCCAGTGCCCCAAGTTCTGGCACAGCCGGTGCTTCTCGCAGTCTCCGGCTGGAGATCTGTGGACCGGCTGCCTGCAGTGGCAGTGGCTGTTTCTGACCCCATCCTAAGCTGGGCTGTCCGCAGTGGTGGCTGCTGCTCTCTGCCCTGTCCCTGGCTGGGGATCCAGGGTCAGACTGATGGCAGCAGGTGCCAATGTTCCCTCTAGACTGCACAGGCACATGGCCATGCAGCCCACCGCAGCTGCCTAGGGCAGGGAAGGCTGCCAGCCCTGTAGTCCCAGCTCAGAGCTCCTCTGGAGCAGGGAGTTATTAAAACTCCTGCCCAGAGGAGCTTTAACGGAGCATGCCCAGAATGTCTGAGCATGCTACATTAGTGCTTCTCTGTCCCCAGGAGCTGTGGCTGGGCCATGGTACTCCAGCGGCAACACAGGATTGCGGACAGGGGTTGCGCAGGCTGGGCCCGTGGGGAGGGGGCTGGCAGGATTGGGCCTGCAGGGGGGTGTGGCAGGATCAGCTCCGCAAGGGGGGCAGGATCGGGCCCGTGCGGGGGGGCACCATGTAGCGAGCAACGTGAGTTGCTCAGCTGCCTGAGGCTCTTAGAGGGAACATTGGCAGGCACCCAAGGCTTGGTAGGCCTGAGCATAGAATCGGTGCTGGGGGCGTGGCCCGTGCCCGTGCCCCGGGTCCTTCCCTGGGACATCAATGCTCCTGATACCCGGACACTGAACAGCATTGTTCTGAATAACAAACAAGGAGTCCTGTGGTACTTATAGACTAACAGATTTATTTTTTGCCCTAGCTTTTGTGGGAGAAAATCACACTCGGTCAGACCCTTTGAAGATGGGTGAACTTACAGAATGGTAGGAAATAAATGCAGGGAGGTGTAAGTCATGGGAAAGGTCACACTGTAACAGGAAATCAAAACAGCTGTAAAGATCCAAACATTGGGGTACAGCATACAGAGGAAGATGAGATCAAATCACCTGTTTTAATGAGAAAAAAATCCAATGTTCCTATTAAGTCCTGAAGCAATGCGACTAAATTTACAAATGAATTCAATTTCAGTAGATGCTCTTTCAACTATTAGCCAGCAGATAGTGTTAGAAGCTATCTGCATTTCTGTTGCTTGGCAAACATATCTTCAAGAAGGTTAAGAATCTCTCTAGCTGTTGCATTCCTGAAGTGTTAGAATAAATCATTGGACTTTTAAGTTTTTACCTTGTTTTACCTGTTTTGTTTTCAATTACTTTATCTTTTTTAATAACAATGATTTCTGTAATATCTATAGCTTTTAAATTTTAAAACAAAGACAGCAAAGAACATTAACTCTATCAAGGTAGAAACAATGAGAACCCTATGACACTTTAAAGACTAACCAATTTCTTCAGGCATAGGCTTTTGTGGGCTTTAACCCAGTTCATCAGACACATGAAGTTGAAACTCCCATTTAGAGGTGTATATATACACATGCCAGGATGGCAGAGGACAAGTGTTTAGCAAAGGCAATTCAGTTAGGGCAGATGGGAACTATTCATACCAATTGATTAGAAGGTAAGAATGTGTGAACTGGGCAGTTACTTTTTATAATTCTCACCTTCTAATCAACTGGTGTGAATAGGCCCTATCTGCCCTAACTGAACTGACTTTGCTAACACTTGCCTCATCCATCCTGGCATGCCTATGTATACCTCTTAACTGTAGGGTCTACCTCATGCATCTGATAAATAGAGTTAGAATTGATGAAAGCTTATGCCTGAAGGAATTTGTTGGTCTTTAGGTGCCACAGGATTCTCATTTTTGTTTATACAGACTAACATGGCTACTCCTCTGGAAATTTTCATTCAAAGTATACTGAACTGCAGTCAGCAACAGAAATTTTTAGCAAAATAAAAATGTGTGCCCTTCCTCCACCCCCACACAGCTATGCAGGGGCTGTCATTCTTATTTGCAGGGATCTGCAGCATTATGAATTAGGCAGTTCAGCATTTCACAGCCTTAATCAAAGGTAGTGCTAAGAATCCATAAACCTTTACTGGAGAAGTTCTGTCATAGCTTCTTTACTAAGAGCATAGAATGTGAATAGGTATTTAGGGCAGGAATGTCAAAGTAATCAGCACTAAACATCAGTTAAAACAGAATGAAGCCAATGCTGAACACTTTTCCACATTGATTTGAACAGGAGCCAAGCTAGGCCAATGCTGAGGAGGTAAAGCTAATAAATTTGGGTTTTTTAAGAGAAATTATATGCAATCTCTTCTGTAGGACAGTGAGAAAGGTGCTAAAGTATAGGCCTCGTTGGAGCCGTGGGTTGCTATGGTAGTGGGGTCGTTTCT
>ML681992.1:10538112-10574703 GCA_007922195.1 Podocnemis expansa
CTCTCTTTCCAGGTTGAGAGCCCTGATTAATTTGTCCCCCACAGTACACAGATCCCAGAGGTTTGTTTGGGAGTGGGGGGAACATGATAGCTTTGATCTTGGTGTGTGTGGAAAGGGGGGGCAAAATATTGCATGTTGGGCTTTGGAAGAAATGTTAGGGCAGTGGATCAATGTTAGTCATCACAATTTAAATTAAAATTAATTTAAACATATCAGAAGGCTTTATTACATTAAATCTCAAACTGCACATTTGTTGAGTAATCACTACCTTTGAGGTTTTCAATTCCAGTGAACTAAAACAGCTAAGAAATAAAACTGATCAAGAGGGCAGGGCCATAACTAGACTTCTTGTCACCTGAGGCAAGCAGCCTGAAAGGTGCCCTGCCTGCCCCACCCCCTGAACCTGGGCTGCGGTGATGGTGAAGGAATAGAGCATACCCAGTGGTTAAAGTATAATTTGACAGGCCTCAGAACCCACCTGATCTCTGAGCTATCTTCCTGTATTTTCCGGGCCCCCTTTATGCATGTGCAGGCCCCAGCACAGGTAGGCATTTGCAACCATGGCTCAGTACCATATGCATTGGTTATTGCTCCATAAAAATATTTATAATTTTATGTGGCATTTAGGTCTATATTAATTGTCACAAACTAGAAAACACTGCATAACACAATAAGTATTGTGATTAACAATGTGATAATTAAATAAAATGTGATATGTAATTGAACGAAATGCAACACAGTGATATGTAATAGAACGCAATGCATAAGCAGAAACAGCTGAGACAAACAAAAACCCAAAACTGCATTTATTGCTTGCAGTAAAACACAGATATGCAAACTCTCAAACATTAGATAAACAGAGTCCTGTGGCACTTTTAGAGACTAACAGATTTATTTATTGCATGAACTTTTTGGGGGGAAAAAATCCCATTTCATCAGATGCTTCATTTTGAGCGTGTCTGACAAAGTGGGATTTTCTGCCACAAAAGCTCATGCGATAAATCTGTTAGTCTCTAAAAGTGCCACAGGACTCTTTCTGTTTCTCTGCAACGGACTAATATGGCTACCACTTTCGACCTCAGACTTTAGTAGTGCAGTCTCCACAGTCCATTCATCCACTGCTCTCTGCTCTTAATTTATGTCTTGGTACTGGATAGGTCTGTCCATCAGGAAATGGATTAAGACTAACAATTCTTTTCACATACCACGACCACCCAGCACTTTAATAATCTTCAATCATTATTAATCTGAGCTGGATTTGAACAAGCCACAAGTGAAAGATTCAGTAACTCATTACCCTTCTCCGCAGCCAGTCAGTTCCCCTCAAATATGACAGCTACAGTAACATGTATGTTAAGCAGTCTTGTCAAGAAAACTTTTAAAGCATCCTGCCTCACCACTGCAGGAGACTAGCTACAGACGCATCTAACAAGCCCTTTTCTATTCTTATGTGAAACATAACATAGCAGAGAAAAGACCTGGCATAAAACCACCAAGTTTGGTTAACACCAGCCTCCTACCTCCATGCACATACACAAGAGTCTTGGTGTCTAAGGAACCTGGGTAGTGGCTTGGAAGGAGGGATTCTATGAAGTGGGATTTTCTCCCATGAAAGCTCATGCAAAAAATAAATTTGCTAGTCTTTAAGTGCCACAGGACTCCTTGTTTGTTTTACTGAACTAGACTAACATGGATACCCCTTTGGATTATAGCAGGCTGCAAAGCATTCAGTGCCAGGGCCTGTTGATAGCAAGAACAGAAGGATCTGCCCTGCTAGCTGAGAATGGCAGGATGTGTCCCCATTGCGCAAATCCACAGGCCAGACACAGAGGAAGACCAGTCACTTTAAGAAATAGATGCCCTTTGAAAGACTCTTCATAAGTGACTGTGACCTTATAGCCAGCCATGCCATCCCTCCATGTCTCCACCAGGTACCAGCTGCCATGGCTCCATCCCATTTCTCCATCCATCATTCACTTCTCCAACCACCCCACCTACAAGCAACCCATCATTCATCTCCTACACCGCCCCCCCCACTGCACTTGCCATCTTCATCCTCCCCCCCCCACCCTCTCTATAGCATCTTCCTCCAGCCCTGTCTCTTTTCCCATACCATCATGTTCCAGGAGGGCTTATATTGCACTGTATTTATTTTTATGGACAGGTAATTTTTCAAAACATTTTTATTATTATTATTATTATTATTATTATTATTAAAGTTCTGCTGGAAACCTGAGTTATTTCAGATACTCCAGAAAACCACTATAGGGAGTCTGGCACTTGCTTCTTGCCTTTCCAGAGCATCCATGGTATAGCCAGCAACCTGCAGCCCAGCCTCTTCCAGAGAGCTTCACACAACCAAAGCAGCTCCACCCCCCCAACTCAAAAACCCACTACCAACCTCTCCTCTCAGCTATTACAGGGATCCTAGAGTTATGTCTTCTCCACCTGGCCCAAAATAGCCCCCTGCTATTTACCCCCAAACCACCCCACAATTCAGTGCCCTACCTGGCTCAAAACCACCCTGAATGGCTATTGCCCCACCTAGGCCCTCCTAGCCACCCCCCCCCCAGCCCAGCACAAAATTGTCCACCACCCATTTCTCCCAAACCACCTGTTCCCTCCACCCCTTACTGCCCCAAAGCTACCTACTTCCCCACCGTGTGGCCCCCAACACTGCAGCTGAGCAGCTATAGTCCAATCTGGGTCTCTCTCACTCACTCACCCCGCAGTATTGCTCAGATTCTGACCCCAAACTGTCTCTCTGCTAGCCCCTCCCCACTTGCCCTGGCCCTGATTTGTCCTCCGGGGCACGACACCAGGCCTGGGGCACCTGGGTTGCCTGCCACCTGCCTCACTCCCTAGCTTCCCTTTCCCTCCCCTGAGCTCTGGTGCCCTGTACTTGCCCCTGTGCTGCTGGGCAGGGGAGCAAAGCTGAGTCAGAGCCATGCCATGTGTACAGGCTGCCTGCCTGGAGAGGATTCAAATTGCCCTCTTTTCTTCCCAGGAACAGAGAAAGGAGCTACTCTGTGTCTCAGCAAGCTGGGGGGGAGCTGAGGTGAGAGCAGACTTGGACTGCAACAATTTATCTTAATGATTTGGATGCCCCTGGACCGCTTAGAGAATACCAGGAGCTGTCAGAGACTTGAGAGTGGCCGAGAGGTGCACATCACTAAGATAAGTTGTTGCAGTTCCTTCACTCCCCCTTCCCTCAGCCGGGTCCTGGCAGGGGACTTCCTAACCTGTCAGGCTAGGACAAGCTCCTGTCTGGAGAGGAACAGAGCACTGTACGCTCCACTTCTTTGCTGCCAGGACCAATCTGTGTGAGCATGGTTTTGGCACCCTGTAAAATACTTCACCTGGGGCCATGACCCTTTTGCCCTGCCATAGTTATGGCCCTGCAAGAGGCTCTTGTTCAAATAAGAAACGCAGGTTCAGTTTCACTGTACAGGCATATTCCACCACCCGTGTTGAAGAAAATGAAACAGTCCAGCTCTATGGCTAATTCTGAATAGGCCGTGAGGTATGGATAAAAATAAAGCTGTATAAATATGAGGCCAGATGGAGAGTCTGAAGCCACGGTCTGTGGAGAAAAGTGGGATGGGAATTGAGGAAGAGCTGTGCATCATCAGGAGTCCTAGGAGAAATTCTGGTTGAGTGGGCTCTAATTCCTTACCAGACTAATGGAGAGCATGCTTTTTCCTTTTAAGTGGATTTTGAGTGTGTTCCCCTCAACAATGGGCTGATTTTGTTTCCTGGGGTAGAGTACAGGCAAGGAAAGGACAGAGTTCAGACCTAATGGGAGACTGAAACTACAAGTGGTGATGTCTGGGAATAGGACTGTGTTCCTGTGTGATAAGACCCAGTCATTGTATACCTGGGAGAGCGCTCTGTGCCCTCTTTGCTCTCAGGAATATCTGCATATTAAGCTCTGACAGTGAATACCTACAGAATAAACCTATTCTTAGGCAGATAGTAGTCTAGGAAGTTACAGCATGATGCTTTTATGAATTTATTAAGTATGTTTAATGATGTCATCGTTGTCGTTCAGACTGAGAATTTTATGGCTGTACATATGGAGGTGTGTATAATTAAACAAATTACCTGAGTAACATGACTCAGAGATATGTATTGAGTCAGAGGATTTCTTCCTTCCTCTATGCTGTGTTTCAGTGGTTCTTGTTTTGATTTTGGTTTTGGTTTCTTTTTGTTACCAAAGCTCTGTTATTTGAATGCTATTCCCATTCTACTGGTTTACGCCCAATGTTAGGAAACCCTATTCCAATTCTTTCTGATAAAAGGTTTACACAACCTCTCAGTACTTGATCTTATCAGTTTTCAGACCTTTTAATCCAAACCTTTTGGGCATTTTCCTCTCTGATAAAGTTTTTAATAACTTCCTTATTTAAATAAAAGTTTACCAGCCTTTTTATGGTATACCACCACAAGAAAGCCATTTTAAGAAATCTCTTGGATATAAGCGTAATACTCACAGAAATTCACAAAGGTAGAGATTGCTGAAGCTGTAGTTTTCCCCCTTCAGAATTCCTAAATCTTATGCCTAATTCTTGCTGTCTGTTGCTGCAGGCTTCCTTGTTCTCTCTGACTATGCCAGTTTTCCATACTTATTACCTTTTGCTGATTTTGTCTTTTTTTTCTGGTTTGGGTTTTTGTCATTTACAGACTTAATAATTTTCTCTATTGGTTTTATATACTCTCTTTAATTTCACCGATTACAGCACTTGAAACTTAGCCTTTTATTCAACAGGCTGAAAACAAGTCATTTGGCCTTTGCTCAGTCTCAAAATAGACTTTTCATGGGGTTTTCAAGAACAGTTTGTAAAACTGAGAGATTTTGGATTTTCTTTGAATTTGGCTAATTTTTATCTCCCAGCTTTTTGGAAACAGGGCTACTGCTCCTGTAATATACACATTTCATGCACCATTATTATAGGTTTTTATTTACGGTATAGTATCTTGTAGATTAGAATCCACTGCCAATACTGGGCCCCCACTATGCTTGGAACTACACAAATATATGTGAGAGAGAGACTGAACTGCAAAACAAAGGGAACACTGAATTGAACAGATTTTTATGAAGAATGCTTTGTTACACTAATTAGACTTTGGGAAACATTCAATACATAAAATATTTCCAAAGTGCAATTTCATAATCCATTAAATTCATGGTACATGCAATGTCATAGCAAGACACATTCTGTGATATTTCATTGAAACAGGAAGTACTAAGAAAATTTAGGATGAAGAGCAAACATTCAAGATCTATTCTTAACTGAACAGTAAGAATAAAACTTTAGTTTTCTTCTAAAACAGCCTACGCTACCAATCCTGAAATAGGTTGCTCTTCCTGTTAGCCAGTCATGTATTACGGGCCATTAGATGTACAATCTAGATGATGCTACTATAAGATGAGTGCATAACTGGTTGGATAACCACTCCCAGAGTAGTCATCGACAGTTCACAGTCATGCTGGAAGGGCATAACAAGTGGGGTACTGCAGGGATCAGTTTTGGGTCCAGTTCTGTTCAATATTTTCATCAGCAACTACTTAGATGAGCATTTCTCAAACTGTGTTCTGTGGAACACTGGTGTTCATGCAATGTGAATAGGTGTTCTGTGAAAAATTTGATGCTAGTGATTGTTCCTTCTAAAATATGAAATTATTGTTAATCAGCTTTTGAGCAATATAGGAAGCAACATTTTGGTATGAATCCCCCTCCCTGTGACCAGCATGTATATGCTCCACCAATATATTGCATGAGCTGTGATGGAGTGAAGCCTGATGACTACAGGAGGGTGTTTGAAGGTAGATATATTAGCTCCAGGCTTAGTAAATCTCTGCTTCCAGGGTAACTAGGGCAGGGCTGCACTGACCCAACTAGATCATGTGAGACTAGTTAAAGCATCTGGAGGCCAACTGGGGTGATTGGACACAGCAGGTAAAAGGCCTCTGCAGCCAGAAGGGGGGGGGGGGAGGCAGGGGAGTGCTGAGTGTGGTGGTTGGAGGTTTGTGTGGTGTGGAGTAAAGCATAGTGAAGCAGAACTGGAGAAGGTTGACCAGCAATCATTGCTGTTAGCACCTAGAAGGTACAGTCAGTTAGGGCAAGCTTGCCCAGACAGGCCCTGGGCCCTGCAGGGTGGAGAGTCCAGCTCCAGGGCAAGAAGTCCGGGCAGACTGCAACACTGGAAGTTTGGAGGAGGAAGAGCCATGCTTAAGCTGGACGCCAAAGCTTGAAGCGCACAACCCACAGTGCCCGAGCAGCCCCATTCCGTCACAGCCCAAGTGTTCCATGACCAAATTAGTTTGGAAAACACTGACTTAGATCAGTGGTTCCCAACATTTTCTCTACCATGGCACACCTTGCTACCTTTAATTAATTTGAGGCACACCACCATATAGTTTCCAAATGAACTCATGAATATTCATGGACTAATGAACCAATCCAGAACTCTTTGAGTTGTTTTTCAAAAAAATTTGTGACACACCTGCTCAGACCTGGTGGTAGACGTGAGTGCTATAGCACACTGTTTGGGAAACACTGATTTAGATAATGGCATAGAGGATATCTTTATAAAGTTAGTAGATATTACCAAGCTAGGAGGGGTTGCAAGTGCTTTGAAGGATAGGATCACAATTCAAAATGA
This sequence comes from Podocnemis expansa, assembly GCA_007922195.1. Taxonomy (NCBI): domain Eukaryota; kingdom Metazoa; phylum Chordata; order Testudines; family Podocnemididae; genus Podocnemis; species Podocnemis expansa. The sequence continues at coordinate 10,544,779 of ML681992.1, forward strand.
TTTGGACCAACTGGTGACATGGTCTGGATGAAATTCAATAAAGACAAATGGAAAGTACTCCAGTTAGGATAGAGCAATGGGCAATGACTGCTTAGAAAGGAGCACTGCAGAAAGGGATATGGGTCTCAGAGTGGACCACAGCTAAATGTGCGTCAACTGTGTAATGCTGTAGCAAAACAAAACAAACAAAAAACAACTACCGTTCTGGGATGTATTAACAGGAGTATTGTAAGTAAGATGCATGAAGTAATTTTTCCACTTTACTCCATGCTAATTAGGCCTGAACTGGAGTACTATGTCCAGTTCTGGGTGCCTCATTTCAGGAAAGCTGTGGACAATTTGTAGAAAGTCCAGAGAAAGAGCAACAAGAATGATCAGACGTCTGGAACACTTGACTTAAGAGGGAAGATTGAAAGAACTAGGTTTATTTAGTCTGGAAAATAGGAGATTTGAGAGGGGACATGATAGCGCCTTTCAAATGCCTGAAAGGTACGAGGAGAAGGGAGAAAACTGTTCATGATAGGACAAGAAGCAGTGGGCTTAAATTACAGAAAGGGAGGTTTAGGGTGGACATTAGGAAAAAAATTCCTAACTGTCAGCATGGTTAAGCACTGGAATAAGTTGCCTAGGGAAGTTGTGGAGTCGCCATCGTTGGAAATTTTTAAGAGTGGGTTAGACAAACACCTATTAGGGATGGTTTAAGAGTGTATCTGGTCCTGCTGTGGATGCAGGGGGCTGGGCTCAATGACCTCTCATGTTCCATTCCAGTTTTTCTTATCTTATGTTCCAAAACTACTAATTCTTTCCAGAGCCATAACTACTATTTACGGTGCCCCTTACAGTGATCAGCACGTGGGGTGAGCGGTGTGGAACATGCCCTTTAATGGAACGGCTCAATGGAGTCACTCTGTTGTGCCCAGGGCAAAGCCCTGCTTACCCCGCTATAGTTACAGCCCTGATTCTTGTTTGCTGAGGCAGGAATTTCAAATTAATTACATTATCTGGATGTATTTTGAAAGGGAAAGCTGCATATTTTGTCTTTTGAGGCAAAATGTAGAGTTGCATTCTCACAATGACTGAGCTTACCTCATGTTACTTTTCTTTCTTCACAGTTACTGCTGCTAACTCCTATAGTGCCTGTCTTCCCCAAAGTTTTTGTTTCTTGGGGTTGGGGGAGAGCAAAGGTCACACACAGCTGCTTTGGCTGTTCCCTCCACTGTGCATTCTTTAGGCTTCGTTAGATATGGCCTATGGAAATTTGTTTATTCTGAGAACACCGTTCTACTAAATCTTTAAATCCATCCTCAGGCAACTGAAACAGTTGTTCAGAGGGAATAGTACTTAATCCTTACTGTTTTTACAATAGCCAAATCTAGGTTTTTGAGAATTTACAACCCAGATCTGAACTGGATTGGGATACTAACTGAACTGAGTTTGTCATCGTTTGAACTTTGGCAATTGGTTTTACAGTGTTCCTGTGGATCTTAGGATCTATGCACTTGCACTATTTTCACACAAAATGATAGGTTTTTCTGAATGGAATTGACCTAGTTTTCAAACAACATCAGGTATTGTAATTTGACTGCAGCAGTTAGTCTTAGTTTTCTTTTTAAACCCCTGCAAACTGGCAAGCAGTTCCCTGTGTTTATAATGGGGGAGAGTCAAGCTGGCAGTGAACCCAATGAAATGCCTCGTTGGCTCCTCTCTGCTGGATAACCTTCAAAGACCACAGTTTTGCCTACTGGATGTGAGGAGTTTGAAGTGTATCTCTTGTTAACCACAGTCAGGAACTGACTGAATTGTACTGCAATAATTACAATCTAATAGTTTGTAAGTATAACTAAAAGTTAGATGAAAGATGGCTCTGCCTTGTTTGACCAACTCTGACTCAGCCCTGCAGTGAGGTCACTATAGTTCTCTTCTGGAGTATCAAAGTCCCTCTATATTTGTGACTGTGCCATTCCTCCAGGGGCTGGTAGTGAAACCCTGGCCTGTTCTTTTCTCCAGGTTCCAGTCCATGGATCCTAAATCTAGCAGTGATGCCCTACTTGCCACCAGGCCATGTTGCACTTTCCTTTAACTCCTTCCTACACATTCCTACTTCTCAACACTACCTACTGACTTTCCCACTTTCTGGGGTTACCAGCATAAACTCTTTCCTCCCAAGGATTAATGGCAGGCTATCTGGCACTGTAGCCCCAGAATATTTCCCTTCTCTCAGGTAGTGACTGTAGGCTACTTCCTCTGCAGCCTCCTTTCTGCTGCCAACTTCCTGTCCTTATAGCAGCCCTGCCAATTCCTGCTCAGCTAGGCTCCATCTCCGGTCATCTTTTTCATTCTTGGCTCTCCCTGATGTGCAGCCTTTAAGTTAGTCCCCCCCACCTTCTCAATTACATTAACCCTTTCAAGGCTGATATGGGGTAAACACCCCATGACAAGCTTCCATGCTTCTCTAACCTGCACTGGGGCTGAGCCAGAGAATGAGGGAATTGTAACTCTCCACTTTGATATGGAGTCTTTTCCATTGTGTCCAGTGGAAGTTTGTGCACAGCAAAGGGTCTTCCTCAGTATGTTAACTTATTGGGTAACTCCACTTATTTTGATTATTCAGCAGGAATACAAATTCATGCTACTCAGCATGAGTATTTGATGTTGCTATACCATGTTGTGATACAAAGTCAAATTCCTCCTGACATTTCCAGAATGATTACAGAGATCATGTATGATGGGATCTACTAGGTATGCCCAAGTATACCTCCTCTGAACCACAACCATAAATTTTTCTTTGAGTGGTATCTCTACAGGTGTTCCGCTCTAGGTATGTTTTCCTCCCTGTATTGTTGATCAAAGAGCTTTAGTAGCAGTGTTCAGTGGGCACTGCCTATTCCACCACCCCTTCTATTAACTGAATGACTGCTCAATGGCTAAAGCTGTCTTTCCCAGAAGAGGTAGAAGAGTTCTTGCTGAATAGTAAACAGCCTTCTATAAAAATTACCTTGCCAAATGGAGACCTTTCCCATCTATTCTCACCATTAGGGGGTATCATTGTCCCATTCATCTGTTCAATATTTTATATCTGAAACATCAAAGTTTGTCTGTTCAATCAAAGTACTTTTTGGAAGCAATTTCAGCATTCCACTTTAAAATGAAAAACTGCTGCGTTTTCTCTAATGACATGCCCATAAGGTTTTTGAAAGACTTAGTCAGTTTGGGGTCTTGTATTTGATGATACATTCTCCTGTGGGATTGAAACTTTCTTTTGCTAAGACTTATGGGTCTGCCATTTGAGCCATTGGTTGTGTGTTCTCTGCTGTGCATAGGAAGATAACATTTTGGGTGACCATTGTATCAGCTAGAAAAGTACGAGAGCTGCATGCCTTAATGTATGGGCCTCCACCCAGAATATTTCTTATTGGATCATGGCCTGTGTATGTTTGACATATAACCCAGCTAACACCATGTCACCTCTCAGAGTTACAGTTCATTCAGTGAGATCAAATAACCCATGATTGCTTTTCTGGCACAGGTTTCAACTGCAGATATTTAGTAGCAACCTCATCCTCAGTCTACTTTTTTGCATTCCACTAAGCTATAGCTCAGGCCTCCAGAGACAATGTTGGAGTTGGACATGTTCTCCGGTCTTTATTGAAGTAGATTCCAGTCCCGTCTCCTGCTCTTACAACTTGTGCATCGCCAGGAGTAGAATGCACGTATGCAGTCACTCGAAGAAGCAAAAACCTGTTCAGTAACTGTTGTTCTTTAAGATGTGTTGCAAGCATCCATTCCATGATCCACTCTCCTTCTCCTGTCTGGCTCAGTGTATCTGGTAGGAAGGAACTGAGGGGAGTTTGGGGTGGCTCCACATTTTATACATGCATGCAGTGCTGCATTGAAGCACAGTGTGCTCAAGCTGCCCACACTGGTACTGCTAAAAGAAAAAAAATCTCCTGAAAACTGTGTTCTGGACATGCACTCATCTATGGTAGAATAGTCATGTGCAGCACGTCTCAAACAATCGGGCACAAGGTGTCTCAGATTGGGCACCCAAAATTTTTTTATCTTAATCTCTGTTCCTCGTGTTACAATGGAGCAAACAATACCCGCTTATGCACTAGAGAGGTTGTGAAGATTGATTAATACTTGTTAAGCACTCAGAGCCTATAATAATGACTACCAGAGAAAAGCCTATGTGGAAATTAATAGTTGTATTCAAAGCAGAGACTGATTTATGTGTAGTAAATCAAGCTTTTGGCCACGCAATGAATAATTAAAACAATTTGAAGTATTGAACTTCTGTTCATTGAATGAACACTGAATCGAAGTGGGTTTTGTGTTAAAAATATTGTGCAATATGTAACTAAGGAATGTATCATAACAAGTATGTACAAGGAAACCAAGTTAAGGTTTTCACAAGCATATTATTTTAATTACTACATAAGTTATTGGATGGTGGGCCTGTGCTACAAATATAAGCAATGTGTTGACCACATACACTGGCTAACTACAGAGGGGGTGTGTGTGTGTGTTAGCTGCACCATATAGATATAATACATACACATGCATGTATGTATGAAGCATAGATAGCATTCAGCACAAATGTCATAGCAGTTATATAGCCTTGGTAGCTTATACCTTCACTATATTCTTATTCTTCTACTAAGAATCCAATAACAGCTAAAGTAAGTTTTGTCTTAAGTTGGTAGGAAAACAGTAAAGATCAAGACATACAAATATTTTATCATAGCAACTAAGTAGGGGATTTCCCCCACAGGTCAGCACAGAAATGTCCCAAAGGAAAGGGATGAGACATTTGATTGTTCTCTTCTAGTACAGACCTGGAAGATTTCTTAACAAAGATTAGAGGCGCAACATGGTATCAAAAAAATAAGTTAGAAAGCTAATTAATTAAATCTAGTTTCAGATGATGTACATATTACCTCTCCACTCTTCGGATCACCCACACCCAAGCTAGAGGGTTTCCAGGTTTATAAACACCAGTGTGTTATTTAAGATTGCCTTCTTTCATCAATACAGCCTTCTGCAGCAGTATACAAAGGGGCATAAATGTCCCCACTTAGTTAGCTCCCCAGGGAAGGGAGGGAAAGTTCTCTTCAGTCTGTGATCCTGGCTCCCGCTGCCAGCCTCCTCCCCTTGCACTTCTTTCCTGTCCTTTAATTGTTCTTCATTGAACTTTTTCTTTAGTTTGTCAGCCTCCTGCCTAATAAAACCATTAAGTTCTCAGCTAAGTACAATCTAAGTGAAATAATTAATATCAGAATTCTGGGTCAGTTCTAGGTTCCCAGCACCATGTTACTGGGGCTGACTATGGACCAAACTGCCAGAAGAAATCAAACTGATCCAAACTGTGGCCAACTTTAGGGCGAGCTGCAAGACTCTTTTATGATGAATTCCAGCTATAACCAGAATAATTTATGTGTACACGTGTGTGTGGATGTCCCAAGCAGCAAATTCTAAAACCAGGGAAGAGTGAAGTACAGAGGACCCCATCAATTCCACTAGGGACCTCAGCATGTAAATTTAATTTAACCTCAGCAGCACTTACAGGAGGGATACTATTAGAAAACCACTGACAGACAGACACATGTCGATTTTGACCAATGAAGCAATATGGTCATGAGTTCATTAGCCACACAGAACAGAAATAGAAAAATGGATATATGTACCACACATGAATATACACTCTATTATGAAGAACAAGTCAAATAAAATAGGCTTTATTCCCTTCAGTTAACAGTTCTCAAACTTGGCTAATTACCACACATTTCTAAAGTAACCGAGGCTCATTTGTTACCCCTTGATACATTTACATTGTTTAAGACTGCCTTTCAACATTTTCCTAATTGAAAAAAATGGACCTTCAGCACATACCTGGGTTCAAGGAGGTAAGCAGTCAGAAATAGCTGTAGTGCAGTATTTGAATGCCTGAGACACCAGCAACCAGATAAGTACAGAGTGGAGGGAAGTTGATGATTCTGATGATCACTCAGTTATATCACCAGGAATGACAAGTCTTAATAAGTTATTTCTAACCTGAGTTTAAAATCCAGACAGTGCTAAGTTACCAAAGGGATAGGCATTTCTTAAAAATATGATGCATAGAAAATATGCAAAGCGAATACTTAGAGTGAGAGAGTCTTTGTCCTAGGTAATAATGCTGGAGCAGCATACAGAGTCCTAAAACCACGGTTCCAGCCAGGGTAAGATTTCCCTGCTGTACATATTATGGACAACCATTAAAAAAGCCTGGTGCAGGGTGCCATGCTTTTTGCATAAGAGGCGGGGGTGAGCAGTACTGTGTCCTATAAGGCAGCCCAGGAAGCTGCTGAAACTTAGATTAGCCCTAAATTATCCTGGGAGTCTCTCTTGCTCCTGGAGCAGTCAAGGGTTAGTAAAACACAAATGTATCTTAAAATCACCATACACCTTTCCCTGGCTCCTCAGGCTGTGAGTTCATTATTACAGATCAGTCTAAGAAAGGCCTGACAATCCTATATCTGATGCTCCATGAGAAGCTGTTGTCTTCACTGCCGAAATCTTTCATAAGGTCAGCTACAAGGTGATGACTGTGATATATTTTGTTTTCTGTATGTTGTACCTATAACTCTCTAAGCACTCTGGCAGGTTTTTTTTTTTCCCCCTCATTGCTACATTTAACAGAGAAGATAAACACACCGTGGTCTCATGGAGACTTTACTTTTGTTCTGTCTTGCTTTTTGTTCTCTTAATCTAAAATAAGCCACTGTAGCTTGAAAGTAATTACATTGTGTGAGTGGAAGAACAGAGCAAGGTCAATGACTTCAGTTTGTGCTACAATGGACAAATTTTGCTTATCAGTACAGGTTGAAAAAACAAAATCCTTGAATTTAAAATTGCTGTGAAATCAAAGTGTTTCAACTCAGAATATAAAATGAGTGCATGACAAGAGCAAATGTTTTCTGTCCTTTCTTCTGTTCAAAAACAAGTAAAGATCAATTTTTTCCTTGGACAAGAAAGGGAACTATATTCAATACTCTTGTATTTCACTGAGTATCAAGCAGCTTTCTTATTGGACTCAAACATATTAAGAATGACTCAGACTCAGTTTGCTTTGCATTTTTGACATGACTGAAGGTCCTTGTGAAACTGCACCAGATTTAACATTCTGCTTATAAAACTGTGAATAAAGGATCTCAAGATTGTGTCATAAGAAGACACAGTAGGCTTATGGTTTCTTAACAATTTAATGTGTGTTCAGAGAAAACAATAGCAAAGCAAAGCAAACAAACTCTAAAACCAGTGGGTCAGTGTTTCAATCTTTATGATCACTTCATTAATGATTTGCTAATTGGTGTGCTTACACAGATGAATACTAAATCAAGGCTTCAAAGCGAAGCTACTGAAATTGAATTCACTTGTAAATTCGGTTGCATTGCTTTAGGTCTTAATCGGAACATTGGATTTGTCTCTCATTACAACAAGTGATTTAACCTCATCTCCCTCTGTATTCTGTTCCCCAGTGTTTGTATCTTTACAACTGTTTTGACTTGCTGTTACAGTGCAACCTATTCCTATGACTTCCCTGCATTTATTTCCTACCATTCTGTGAAATTCTCCCATCTTCAAAGTGTTTGAAGTGGGATTTTCTCCCACAAAAGCTCATGCAAAAAATAAATTTGTTAGTCTTTAAGTGCCACAAGACTCCTTGTTTGTTTGTTTTACTGAACTAGATTAACACGGCTACCCCTTTGGATCTCAATAACAAAGTATTGAATAATTGTTATGATATTATGTAAATTTAGTAACATGTCTTGAAAACTAGAGTCCTCAACACTAGATGAATAATCTATGGTGCATAAAGCTGTTTTGCTGTATTTTATTAGTCATGTGATTTTAAATGGATGCTGTAAATTAATTCACCTGGTTTGTTAGTTTGAGAGGCAATTCCTGTAGAGGGCAGTAGAGTACTTCTTATTTGCTGTATAGTATAGGCTTGTTTTATTTTGCTTCAGATCAGAAAACTGGAAACAAAATTAAAATGTGTATCTTGCAATGACAGCTGTGACTTCAGTTCTGCTCTCAGATCAGCATGATGCATTTTCACTTCATTATTTAATTCTTTTACATGCAGAAATCCTGGAACAGGAGATATGTAAGAATATTGCATGGTGGTGGTCACAATATTACTGATAAAGGTCTGCCATGATCATCTTTGCTCCTTTAAAAATAAACAGCAATAATTTTCTGAAAATATGCAGTGGACAGGAGGTGGGGTCTGTTTAACTCTAATCAGTTACTGTATAACACCTTAATCTCTACATTTAAAAAAAAAAACAAAATAAAAAAAACCCCTCTATTTGTAGATTAGTTCCTCCATGTCTTCACTGATAGCTCTGAAATCAGGATTCCATCTTTCCCTAGGAGTCAGCTACAGATGATATCATGAAAACAATGGAATGGGGGAAGGGAGAGATTTAAATGAAAACTTTTTTTAAAGAAAAGAATAAAAGGAAGAGAAGCCTCTTAAAAATTGTAGAGGAAGGGCATTTCCTTGATGTATGTGTGTGTATAAAGAAAGCAAAATTTGTAGGGAGTGTAGACAAACAAGGATTCCTGTGGCACTTCTAAAGACTAACAAATTTATTTGTCACATGAGCTTTCATGGGCATAGTCTGTATCACCCTTTACCTATTCTACTAGCAAATGTCTGCTAGTGTTTAGTTTTCCTTCTAAAACTCTAATGCTAATTCAAATATTTTCTTTTGTGCCTGTGAGGTCATGCAGCAGAGTAATGGTGCCACTGTTGGCCAAATGTGGAGCAGTTCCTGGGCTCAGGTAGCCTAGCAGAGCTGCTAATCTGTTCCTGGTCCCCAGGAGTCTGAAAAACACACTTTCTTCACTCTCAGGTCTGTCAGGAGATTATTTAGGGGAGCACAACTCATCCATGCCACTAGGTTCCAGTTTTGGGCTCTCCAGCTTGATAAATTGGACTAGGGTTCTTCAACTCAGACACTGCCCTGAACTGCTTCCTACCATCTTCTTCTATGCCAGCTGTCTGGCCTGTCAGTCAGTTCATTTCCTCAGCTATTGTTGTCTCTAGGCAGCTCTTTAATAGGTTCCTGGCATGAGCTCCTGTCTCCAATCTTACTCTTTTGGTAGCCACCTGCCTCGCTGCTTCCTAGTCCCTTTTATCCTCCTGGCTGCTGGGAGACTTCTGATCAGCAAGGGTCTGCTGTGCCTATATAAACCATTTGCTGCTATGCCAGTGACATACACACACCTTGTGACCATGTCCTAAAGAAAGAATGACAAAAGATTTCTACTTCTAAAGTGGTACTACATGTGATGCTAGTAGACTATCTCAGTTATCAGAAATAACAACAATTCTCATACAGTTTCAGTATGAAAGGATGAGAAAGACAACAGCAGTTAGGGGGTCCTAAGTGTCTGAGGCTGAAACAAAAATATCTTCATTTTTAAATATTATGTTAGATTTTTTACTGTTTGTCATATCAGACAAGAAGACCATGCACGACCCCTCTGCAAACTTTGGCTATATTAAAACTGTGCTGAGGAAGTGTGATGAAGCTGAGAAACAACACACCAGTGTGGGAACAGTTAAAGAGAGCCCCTGAACTCAACTATCCCCACCTCACTATACCTGCAGCTGATGCCAGGCCTGGAGGGAAAAGGAAAGAAAAGAACATGGCTCAGTTCAGGGCTGACTGGTAAAGACGGAGGAACTAGGTGCTTTCCTACCTGAGGAGAGCATGACTAGGATACAGCCAGGATAGCCACTGGGGAACAATCACTGCATCCCTGGCTTAAAGGAGACTGTTGAGGAGCACTGAGCATATGAGTGAACATGATGATGGTCTGCAGAACTGTTGTGTAGTTAGGTCCTGCCAAATTCATAGCAGCAGAGGAACCTGAGGCTATGGCAGAATACTGCCTGAGATGTGAAAGGGGACACTACTTGAGTCAAGACATTACAATTGTGGGGGACTATAAAAGCCACAGCCCAGGTTTACAGGATAGTGGTAGGAGGTAGCCTAGGGCAGTGGACTTAGACTCTCTGCTTAGAGGCTCCTCTTGGGGAGGGTACTTACTTCACACAGGGTGCTGGCCTGAGACCCTGTGGAGAGGATAGGCCTGAGTATCCCCTTCCTTAATGAGAACTGAGACACCTCTGCCAGGAAGCAAGGGTCCAGGCCCACCACCCACTAAGTTGCCTAGCTCTTCAATCATCTTGTTACAGATTTGATGGAGAATGCCTGAAGATGTCTTAGTCCCTGGATAAGGAATTTGGGGGAAAAACACCCATAAAAACATTCCCTTCCATTGCTTAATGGAGAGGGAGAAGTTGCTCAAATGAATGGCCACACAGAACGTGCAACAGCAGGAGTGTCTGTGACAGCCAGGGCTGGATTTCCAATTAGGCGCATGCTCTTGGGCACTAGAGTTCTAGGAGTATCTGTGGCAGTTTACTGCACAGGCCAATGAGGCCCATATCGAGGGGTCTTGGCCAATTTAGGGGCCTAATATGAATGCTGAAACTCTGGACACACCCCCTGCTCTTCCTCTTCCCCTTGAACCCCCAACATCTGGCCAGGCTGGAAGTTGGAGTGCCCCGGGTGAGCATATTTCCACTGCCTGGAGCTGGCTGAGCAGGTCACCCTAGGCCTCCTCATCCCCTCCTCCATGAAGGGCTGGCCTAGCCACTTCTAGTCCTCCTCTCCCCAAACAGGGTGATGCTGTACCTAGGGTTGCTTAAGATGTAAATTTGGCTCTGCCAATAGCTCTGGCAACATGTGACAAACTAGCAGCTGCAGTTGATACACCATATGGTGGCCCAACAGCAAGAGCTGCTATAGCAGGTGGTCATGACGCTATACTACAGCCATCTGCTACCCTGGAGCCAGCAAACCTCAACCCAGATGCAGCCATGGCCCTTGTCAGTCTTGCCAACATCCCAAGGACTTCCTTGAAATCTTTGAGTCGGAGGCCATGGTGGGTCTGAGACCAATGGACCATTTTGCTGATTTCATACTTATGGTGGCACAAGCCATGTATCATGCTCTAAGGTCCCATTGTGGCGCAAGAGTATATACAAATCAAGGTAGCAATTCTCAATGCCTTGAACTTTTGAGTTGAGACATTCTGCCAATACTTTTAATGACAAGTGATACTGCCTGGACATTCAGAAGCTACAAGACTTGTGCTGAAGATGGCTCAAACCAAAAACAAAGATGGGAGTTCAAATGGCCAAGCTAGTCTCACTCACAGTTCTCCCAGATACTTCCCATTGGAGGAGAAGAGTGGGTGTCATGGCACCATCCTCAAACCATGACAGACACTGTTCATTCTGTCAAAAATTATCTAACTGCCAAGACCCGTGCCCCCATAAAGATGCACCACCAGGGAGACACTGAGATTAAGAGCCCCATACCACTAAATGAGAGAGCAAGCTACAGAAGTATACAACTCCAGGAGCTTCAATCCATTCCTTCCCTCACCTGGACTCAGGAGAACTCAAGGATCGAGGCACCCGAGGATCCCACTGACAAAAAATCCAGAATCATCAACTTGCAATTCAGTCCAAGAAAACACTAACTCACAGGAGTTTAAGAGGGGCATACCACTGGTGACAGCACGTGGGATCCTAGGCAGAGAGAACTTATGAAATGCCCATAGGAAGGCCCAGTGATAACAGCAAAGATTAAGTTGGGTGCTTCACATATGACAACCTAGAGCACTGATTCCAAGACTACCTGGACATGGTGTGGCAAGAGCTTTGGGAAGATCTGGGCTCAACAAAGAAACCCTGCCAAGTTGACAAACTTGTAAAGGTGAATGGGATAGAGGTGGTGGTAGGACTTGTGAACTCGATATATTCCAAGCATCCAGATTAGTTTCTTCACATAGTAGCAGGAGGGGGTGCAGGGATTAGGGATGAAGGGAGCACTCAGTGCAGGATTTAGGGGTGAAGGGAGCACAGTGCTGGGGTAGGGGCACAAGAGGGGAGTGCAGGGCTTGAAATAAAGGGGGCACAGGAGATTTGAGGAGAAGGAACACAGGAGCTGGGGTGCAGGAGGGGAGTGCAAGCCAGGGGTTGGTGAAAAGGAGGCACAGAGAAGGGGCAGAGAGGAGATAGGGAGAAGGAGCAAAGAAAGGAAATGCAGTGGTTAGGAGAGAGGCTATAGGAGGGCTTTGGGGAGAAAGGGTTATTCATTTTTATTGTGTATTTTACAAATAATTTCAGACTTATCTCTCAGATTAAATGCCTGAAGTCACACTCAGTTTGAGCAGTGACCTCTACCATATTTCAGCTTCTGTGCACTGGCACAAAATGTGAGTTTAAGCACCAAAAGGAAGCTTACAAGGAATGGAAACTTGAACAGATAATTAGGGAGGACTATAAAGATATTGTATGAGCATGCAGGAGTGAAATCAGGAAGGCCAAAGCATAACTGGAGTTGCAGCAAGCAACGGATGAGAAGGTAGGAAAAAGGGTTGTACAGGTGAGTTAACATGAAGGACAGGGAAAGTGTGGGCCCCTTACAGAATGAGGGGGGGGGGCAACCTAGTGACAGATGATATGGAAAAAGCTGAAGTACTCAATGCCTTTTTTGCCTGTCATCACAGATAAGGTCAGTTCTCAGACTAATGTGCTGTGCAGCACAGTATAGGTGAGTAGTTTTCAGTGATGAAAGAGCACAACTTTTTAGAAAAGCTGGACATGCACAAATATCTGGGCTGGTGCAATGCATCTGAGGGTACTGAAGGAGTTGTGAGTGCAGAGCCATTTCCCATTATCTTTGCAGGCTCCTGGCAATTGGGGAAGGTCCCAGATAGCTGGAAAAAGACAAATATAGTACCCATCTTTAAAAAATGGAAGAAGGAGGATCTGAGAAACTACAGACCAGTCAGCCTCAACCTGTCCCTAGAAAAATTATGGAGCAGGTCGGCAAGCACTTGAAGGAGAGGAAAGTGATAAGGAACAGTCAATGTGGATTCACCACAGGCAAGTCATACCTGACTGACCTGATTGCCTTCTATGATGAGATAACTGGCTCTGTGGATGTGGGGAAAGCAGTGGACATGATATACCTTTACTTTAGCAAAAATCTTATATTGCCTCCTACAATACTCGTGCCAGCAGGTTAAAGAAGACTGGATTGGATGAATGGAGAATAAGTTTGATAGAAAGCTGGCTAAACATCAGGCTCAATGGGCACTGATCATCAGTTTGATGCCTGGTTGGTGGCTGATAACAAGTGGGTACCCTCAGGGTCAGTGCTGGGACTAGTTTTATTCAGCATCTTCATTAATGATCTGGAGCAGGATTGTCCAACCTGCAGCCCATGGGCCAGAATCCGACCCGCCAAGGGCTCTTATCTGGCCCACGGGGCCACCCCACATACTTGTGTGGGCTGTGTGGGGCTAGTAATGTAAAAAAAAAAAATTTGCTCACTGGCCCCCCGAGTGAGAAAAGAATCTCGATGTGGCCCCTCATCCAAAAAGGTTGGAGGATGGCATGGATGGAGCAGTCAGTTCACAACTGACACTAAGTTGGGGAGAGTGGCAGATAAGCTGGAGGACCTGGATAGAATACAAAGTAACTTAGACAGATTAAAGGATTGGGCCAAAAGAAGTCTCATGAGGTTCAACAAATGCAGAGTCGTGCACTTACGATGGAAGAATCCTATGTAGTGTGACTAACTGGGAACCAACTGGGGTAGGCAGCAAATCTGCAGAAAAGGACCTGGGGGTAACAATGGACAAGAAGTTGGATATGAATCAATGGTGTGTCCTTATTACCAGGAAGACTAATGACATATTGGACTGTGTGATGGGACAGTTGCCCCATACTGTCCCAAGAAGGTTAAAGAGGGCCTAAGGAGAGCAACCAATCAGTCTGAAGTGTTGATGAACTAATTGGGGCCCAGATTAAGGTAGAAGATCTGACTCCAGAGCCAGACCAGTGGGCAGTCTCCTTGAGGCACTTGAGGGAGATGGCTTTGCCTGTGTAAGGGCTTTGGGCTCAGCAGTTATGGCAGGTCCCTGTGAACAGCAGAGCTCTGAAGAAGATGGGGTCTGAAGCCTGGAGAAGGTGGCCTGCAGGGAACCCTGAGACAGGGAGAAGAGGACTGAGACTGCCAGGACTCAGGAGGAGCTGAAGGAAGAAGTCTGCTAGAGGTAGAGATGGAAGAAAGTATGGGGGCCACAGGGATGTGGCCCAGGGGCCCTTCTTGGACGAGGGCTTCAGGCAGTGCCTGGTGGGAGGTGCCTAGGGTCCCTAAGCTGTGGCCAGGAGCCACCCCTACACCACTAGAGAGTCATCAAGGAACTGAGGCAGTCACTGCTACCAAGTGGGTCTGCCAGGACTGGACTTTGCCAAGAAGGGAGGTACCTGGATTGGGGTCCAACTGGAGAGCTGGGTCACCTTGTAAAGGGACTGAAAGACATGGTCAGCACTGGACAGCAGGGGATGTGACTTGAGCTATTGTCCAAATAATATCACCAGGGAGCCTGGCTGAGGGGTCCATGACAGGCTGCATTAGCAGGAGCATAGCCAGCAAATCAAGGGAAGTGATTGTTCCTCTTTTTTCAGCACTGGTGAGGCCACATTTGGAGTATTCTGTTCAGTTTTGGTGTCCCCACTACAGAAAGGATGTGGAGAAATTGAAGAGAGATCAATATAAGGCAAGATAAATGATTAGGAGCCTGGAACATGAGTTATCAGAAGAGACAGATGGAACTGGCCTTATTTAGTCTGCAGAAGGGAAGATTGAAGGGGATGTGATCCAGGCCTCCCTGGATACCCTCCTGAATGTGCAAAAATCAGGGCAAGCTGCAAAACCAGGGGCCAGACTCCCAAAACACTGATGGGAGGTACATCAACCAGTCTCCAATCAGTCACAAAACATGTTTCTGATTCCCCACACCAGTTATCATGAAGCACAATAAAATAGAATCAGCCCCCTTTATTGCACCTCAGCCACTATGGTCCTTGCCCAGCCACTGGTTCTCTCAAAGAAATAAGTTCTCTTGACCCCAAAGGGCCAGCCACATTACCCAGAACAATATAGGCTTGGATCTTAGCCAAAATACCACGCTGCCAGTCAGTCCTTTAGTAACTAAAACTAAAGGTTTAATATAAAAAGAAAAGAAACAAAATATGAGGGATGTTAAAGGCTCAAAATGAATCGCATACATACAAATGACTTAGAGTCCATAGAAAGCAAGCCCTTGGAAGAGTCTGGAGTTTGCAGGTTAGTCCAATTCCTCTGGTATACACCCAGCACCTCAGTGGGTCTCAGTCCTTTGTCCAGTCACAGAGGAATAGTTCCATGGATGGGTGTTAGTTGGAGACTGGAGACAAAATGGAGTTGATGTTACTGCCTTTTATTACCTCTGACTTTCCACATGCTATGTGGATTTTTGCCAGTCAAAATGGAGTTGAGGTACATGGGCAAGTCGTCGTGGCTCAAAAGGTTTCTCCCTGGGCCCACTGTACCTGGGAACTCCCCCAATGAGCCATTAAGAAGACAATGGTGGCAGGTATCCAGTCTAAGAGTGTCCCAGAATCCAATAACTCGAAACACAAGTAGAACAAACATATTACTAACTTCTAATACAAATATGACACCTACATATAAACCATAGAATCATTCATAGCAGATAACAACCTTTCTATCGGTACCAAACATGGCATATCATTTATGAATTATTGCAAATATGAAATGTTAATATGAAAGCAATCATAAATGGTACCCTAAATCCAGACATCATCAGAGGGGGATTTCACAGCAGCCTTCAACTACCTGAAGTGAGTTACCAAAGAGGATGAAGCTAGGCTTTTTTCATTGGTGGCAATGGTCTCAAGTTGCAATGGGGGAGGTCTGGAGTTTTTCTTAAAGCCCCGCTTGATAAAGCTGTGGCTGGAATGAGTTCATTCAGGTTGGTCGTGTTTTGAGAAGGGAGTGGACGAGATGACCTCCTGAGGTCCTTTCCAACCATTATCTCCCACAATTTAGTGTAGTTAAGACAATGCTAGGAATCCAGAGGAAATGGCTGAATAATAAGACAGTGTCTATCTGTCACTATGTCCCTATAATTCAGTCTCATTCTTTTAAATTAGAAATTAAATAGGAATTGATGTTGGGCATCTAGAGCAGGAAGAAGCCATATTAGAAACAAAAATATTTTCTATTTTTCTTCTGTCAGTTACATGAAGAATTAATCTTATTTTTGAAAGTATTACATGAGAAATGTTGCTGCTAAAGGACTGAGATAAAAATGATGGATAATAAGATGGAAATATTGGTCCGGTATCATTATGTTCATAGCAACTGGCCAATGACTGACTCAGCCCAACTGACAAATGTCATGCTTTGCTGATGTTAAAAAAGAGAAAAGCAGAGTACAAAATAATTTTCTTTACTTCCCTTTTGCTGCTTTGCAAATGGGAATAAAATCCAAAGATTCTAGTTTTATTTTGTGGTACAGTTTTTACTCAATTCTGTCTTATGTGTTTTGAGTTAGTTAAATAATTGTTAGCAACAAAGAGACAGATCAGTCATCCCTGATTCACTATTAGAGGGGACCTTTCTTCTTCTTCATATGGATATGAGCTACCTACGCACAGGTCTCCCCTCCACTGCCTATGACTGTGGAGGGCCTCAGCTTAAATAGGGACTTAAGAATATAATAGCCATAATGGGCAAAATCAGTGGACCCTGTAGTGTAGTACCCGGTTTTCCAACCATGGCCAATGCCAGATACTTCAGAAAATTTGAACAGAATAGGGCAATTATCAAGTCATCCAGTCCTAGCATCTCGCAGTCAGAGGCTTAGGGACAGCCAGAGCATGAGCATTTCTCCCTTCCGTTCTGGCTAATAGCCATTAATGGACCTGTCCTCCATGAACTTACCTAGTTCTTTTTTTTTAAATCCAGTTATACTTTTAACTTTTACAAATCTCCAGACAATGAGTTCCACAGGTTGACTGTGCATTGCATGAAGAAATACTTTCTTATTTTTGCTTTAACTATGCTACCTATTAATTTCATCAGGTGACCACTGGTTCTTGTGTTATGTGAAGGGAAAATTAACACTTCCTTTTTCATTTTCTCCACACCATTCATGATACTATTACCTCTATCATATCCCTCTTTAGCCATCTCTTTTCCAGGTTGAACAGTCCCAGTCTTCTGAATCTGTCCTCATTTTCCACACCACTAATCATTATTGTTAACTTTCTTTTCCAAATGTACTATCTTTCTATAGAACCATTAACGAGAACAGCATGTCTCTTTCTTTTCATTTAGCAAAAAGTGGCATTTGCCAGTTTTGCTAAGTCAATCATTGTCCAGTTCCAAACAGGCAGCCATGTTAGTCTAGTTCAGTAAAACGAACAAGGAGTCCTGTGGCACTTAAAGACTAACAAATGTATTTATTTTATGAACTGTTGTGGGAGAAAATCCGACTTTATCAGACACTTTGAAGATGGGGGAACTTGCAGAATGGGAGGAAATAAATGCAGGGAAGTGTAAGTCATGGGATCTGTCACACTGTAAGAACAAATCAAAGTAGTTGGTAATATTTTAACAGTGTGGAAGATGAGGTCAAATCACTTGTTGTAATGGGAAGAGAATTCAGTCCCTATTAAGCCCTGAAGCAAAACAGTCAAATTTGCAAAGAAATTCGAGCCCTGCAGCTTCTCTTTGAAGCCTTGATCTGGTGCTCATCTGTCTGAGCACAAGAATTAGTAAATTGTCAGTCAGAGCTGGCTCAAGGGGTTGTGGCGCCCCAAGCCTGGAGTGCACTTGCAGGCACAGGAGGGGCAGGACCATGGTGGCGGGGCTGGTCTGGTACTCCTAAGTGCTGACTCTGCACCTGGAGTGCACTTGGGGGAGCAGGATGGGTGAGGTTGGGCTGGTGGTCACATGGCAGTGGGGCCAGCCCGGCACCCCTAAGCTTCGTTGTCCCAAGCCAGTGCCACACTGGCTCTCTCCTTAAGCTGGCCCTGTCATCAATGGAGTGATCAGGAAGACTGAAATGCTCACCCACTGGTTTTAGAACGTTGTGATTTCTGATGTCAGATTTGTGCTCATTTATTCTTTTGTGGAGAGACTGTCCTGTTTGTCAAATATATAAGGCAGATGGGCATTTCTGGTACATGATGTCATAAATCACATTAGTGGATGAGCAGATGAACGAGCCTTTGATGGAGTAGCTGGCTTGATTAAGTTCTATAACAGTGTCTTTTGTGCAGCTATGTGGGCAAAGTTGACAACATGGTTTGTTGCAGGGATATGTGCCTGCTTTAATGGCTCTGCTGTTAGGTCTGTAGTTGCTGGCGAGTATCTGCTTAAGGTTAGGGGGCTGTTTGTAGGCAAGGAGAGGTCTGCTTCCCAAGGCTTGAGAGAATGAGGCATCGTCTTGTAGAATAGGCTGTAGATCCTAGATCAGGGGTTGGCAACTCAAAATATAAGAAGAGCCATTTTAAAAAAAATTCTTTCAATAACCACGTGTTTTGAGAGCCACAATGGGTGTAGCTTCCTGGTGGAGGAAGCTGGGAGCTGGTCCAGAGTGCCTGCTTCAGGGTCCCCTGGTGGGGCGGGGGAGCCTGGAACTAGGAGCAGGCCCTCCACAGGGTCCTTCAATGGCAGAGGACTCCTTAGCCAGGAGCAGGCCACCTGCAGGGTCCCCCAGTGGCAGGGGGTGAAGCTAGAGCCCAGAGCCGCAAAGGGACAGCCAAAGAGCTGCATGCAGTTCTGGAACTGCAGGTTGCAGATGCCTGTCTTAGATGATGTGCTGTAGAGGACTGACTTGGGAGTTGTAGGTGATAACTAGAGGTATTCTGTTATTTTCTTTCTTGGGCTTCTCCTGGAGTAGTTGACTTCAGGATACTCACCTGACTCTGTCAATCTGTTTCTTCACTTCTGCTGGTGGGTATTGTAGTTTCCTTCACCAAACAGTTACTGAACTAACAAGAGAGAGGATGCCATTTTAGATTTGGTATTGGTGAGTAGTGAAGACCCCATAGAAAAACTAGTTGTAGAGGACGACCATGGTTCAAGTGGCCAAGAACTAATTCAGTTCAAACTAAATGGAAGGATAAACAAAAATATAGCTGTGACTAGGTCTTTAACTTTAAAAGGGCTAACTTTAAAAAATTATAGGAATCACTTGAGGAAGTGAACTGGACTGAAGAACTCATGGATGTAAAGGTGAAGGAGGCTTGGGATTACTTCAAGTAAAAGTTACAGTAACTACCTGAAGCCTGCATCCCAAAGAAGGGGTAAAATTCATAGGTAAGAGTTGTAAACCAACCTGGATGAGTAAGCATTTCAGACAGGTGAAAGCAGAAAGCCTACAAGAAGTGGAAGATGGGAGGAATTAGCAAGGAAAGCTACCAAAACATGTAGGCTATGTCTACACTTCCCAAACTTAGCTCGAATTTGTTAATGTGAACTTAAGTTTGAATGTAGTTCAAACTACATTCGAACTATTTAGTTCAAATTAACAACATGTACTAAGTCGAATTACAGTTAATTTGACTTAACCCACATTGTTAATTCAAACTAACTGCCCTTAGTTCAAACTAACAAAGTGGACCGAAATGTCCACACTGTGCCAAGTTCAAACTAAGGATCAAACTAACGGCTTAGTTCAACCTAAAAGGCAAGTCTTACTAGTTCAAATTAAGCTTTCATTAGTTTACATTAAGGAATTCCTTAGTTCGAACTAATGAAAGCCTAGTCTAGACAGGGACCAAGCAGGAGCATTGAAGATTAGCTGAGGCCCAGGCCCCCACCAGGTCCGAGCTCTACCTCCTGGCCTCAGCCACACCCACCTGGCCCAGCCTTAGTGTCATGGGATGCACATTTGTGCACCCAGGGTTATGATCTATATAATTTTTGTGTTCACTTATACACTGGGATTGTATGTTTTTATGCCATTTATGCCATACAAGTTTCTTTATAGAACCTCATAACCTATTCTGCATGATTACTATGATGATATATTTCCTGCAGCCACGTGTGAAAATGGTGGGTTACTTACCGGTAACCATCCTTTGAGATGGGCTGCTCGGATGCATTCAGTGTTAGGAGTCTATGTGCCACAGCACACGATTGGTCAGAAAACTTTTAGCCCTAGCCTGTCAGGAGAGGGTTGGTGGCCAATGCCTCCTCCGGCCACACCGTGGCTATATATATATATATATCTAACCCTGCTCCTCCTCAGTCCCTAGTAGTTGCCAACTCCAAGTAGCAGAGTTGGTGGGAGGGCCCTGTATGTATCCGAGCAGCCCATCTCGAAGAAGGACGGTTACTAGTAAGTAACCCACCGTTCTTTGAACACTGCTCGGATGCATTCAGTGTTAAGTGACTCCTAGGGGTACTATGGATTGTGGGCAGAGTTGGTTTTTATGACCTTCAGCATGGCTATCCCATGAAGGTCAAACCACGGTGCAGGAAGATGCCTGAATAGTCAGCATCTTGGCATACCTGGGGGGAAAGGCCTGTTACCCTCAGACACATCATACGAGGGGGTGGAGGGAGGCTGTATGTCAGCCTACCACAGACATGGGGTATTGATGCTGGACGTCTCAAGTACTTGGACACCCTTGGATTGCTGAATGCAGTTAGAAGCAACCACTAGTGGGGGCGGAGTACATTTCTTTCCCCTTTGTGAGACAAACGACTGTACCCCCTTAGGAATGGAAAAGAATACACGAATCCACTGTGCCGATGCAGGGTGGTAACGTTTTGGTATATGAAAGGAGGGTTCGACTCCACTGAACAAGTGTTGAAAGCAACCAGGGACTTCATTGCGTGGCCCTATTCAAGTGGGAGGGGTCCCCACCCAACAGGGAAGTTCCCTTTGTGGATATCTGGTAGCCAAGCAGTGGGAGACTATTGATGCCATACCCCCGGTCACAGGAGTGGATACAACCCCTGGATGAAAAACGGGGAGGGGAAACAGCATGCAAGTTCACCGGAAGTGTCAAGTGGGCAGGGCCAGCTCAACTATGAGGCAAGAGACAGACATGGCTTCGGGGGACAGTTCTTAGGGTTGCCTAGCCCCCCTGAAGATCAGGCTGGCTCCTATCTCTTTAAATCTTTCCTGGAAGCTCGGGCACTGTTAGTCAGGCACTGTTAAAATTCCTCTGTAGGCAGACACTAGAAAGTTAAAGAAATGCATGCCTTTACAATGACTTATGCACCTTGAGGCATAACAATAGGTAAGCAGGGTTGGGGGTGAGTGCGGTGGACACTAGCCATTGGGGGCTGCAGGAAGCTCTAGTGCCAGGTGACATGGTGTGGGAGTTGCAGGAAGTTCAAACACTCCCCAACCCCCTCAAACTCAAACAGACTGGCCGGGGATCTCTCCTGTCTCTCATTTTGCCCTGCACTGAGCCCAAGCAGAAGTGTTTCCTGGGGGACCAGGAGGAGGCGAGGTGAGAGCCACCTTTTTCTTGAAGTGGCACCCAGGACAGTGAGTTCAGTGGGGTTCTTGGGATTGTTTTTTCAGGGTCAGGTCAGTGGGCAAAGAAGAACAGGGAAAGCAAGGGCCACAGGCTTTTTAGGAATTTGTTTCCCTTGTCTTCAAAGCATTTGACAAAGTGGGATTTTCTCCCATGAAAGCTCATGCAATAAATAAATTCATTAGTCTTTAAGTGCCACAGAACTCCTTGTTTGTTTTTCAGCTGCTGACAGTCACTTCCATGTAGATGAGGTTGGATCTGAGCACAGTTATCTAGTCTGTGCAAAGAAGAGGGATGACACAGATTTTTGGGCTGCTGATAGCATACTTGGAACAGTCTCTTTTCCCTTCCTGTGTCATCTAGTTTCCCTTGGTGGCTGTTAGGGTGGAGGGTGAGGGGAGAGAATACCAAGGCTTACTTACAGTAATATGATCTGGTTTAAAACCAATGACATGTCTCTAGTTCAAAAAAAAAAAGTTAAACTATACATAGAAGGACAGCATTTCCTAGAACACTTGGCTTGGCACTTGGGAGACCAAAGGTCTCTTTCTGGCTTTGCCCTGAGCTGTCTGGAAAAGTTACTTTTCTTTCCTCGGGCTCAGTTTCCTCACCTGCAAAATAAAAATGGTGATGAGGCTTACCTCCCTTTGAAAAGTGCTTTGAGATCTACAGCTGAAAAACTGCTAAATAGACACAAATAATCCCTCACTCCTGTTAGATTTTGCCTTTATAGCATTCTTCATCTCAATGCACTTTACAAAAGGGGGCTGAGCAGGGCTCCCCCAACATAGCTCAGACAGTGTGTCTGGGGTCTCTCCTCTCTTCTCCCTCCCCTCAAGCCCAGGTGGCATCACAATTTGGGGGGGGGCAGCTGAGGGTGGCTATACCATTCCTCCACAATACTAGCAGTAGGATCTCTTCAGGGGATAAGGCAATAGATCACATTTTTTTGTAAATGTAAAAAAAAACCTCACCAAACCTGACACACACAACTGCATAATAACCAGGTTAGTCTAATTCAAAAAAAACCAAGGAGTTCTGTGGCATTTTAAAGTACTAAGGCTATGTCCACACACAGGGCAGTGTGTCGAAATAAGTCATTTTGAAACAAGTTGTTTCAAAATAAACCCCTTATTTTGAAACAACTTAATTCAAAATAACCAAAACACAATTAGAAGGGGGAATCAAAATAGCACGTCCACACAGTGGACGTGCTATTTTGATTTAGGGGAAGGGTACCCTGGGAGCAATGTTCCCTGTAAGCTGCACTGGCGCGCTGCAGCGCAGCCCGCCACAGCCGCCAGTGCAGAGAAAGCTGCCGGCAGCCCATGGCTGGCAGCCAGAGGCCCTGCATAGAGCTCCTGTGGAGCAGGGAGTTTTCAAAACTCCCGCCGAGAGAAGCTCTAACGGAGCATGCCCAGAAAATCTGAGCATGCTCCGTAGTGCTTCTCTGGCCCCAAGAGCTGTGGCTGGGCTGTGCGGCTCCAGCCCCAAGGTAAGTTTGTGGGGGCTGCTGGCAGTGGGGGTGGGGGGCTGCTGGGCAGCCGGGAGTGGGCCTGTGGGAGCGGGGGGGCCACTGGGAGTAGGGGGAGCTGGGAGCAGGGGGTGGGGTGGGCGGCCAGGAGCAGGCCAGCGGGAGTCGGGGGGTGGCCGGAAGTGGGCCCACAGGGGCAGGGGGGCCACCGGGAATAGGGGGCAGCTGGGAGCAGGGGGCAGTGGGGTGGCCGGGAGTGGTGGGGGGCAGGAGCGGGCCCACAGGGGGGGCCAGTGCAGCGAACCCACGGGCAGGGGGGGCCAGTGCAGCGAGCAACATGAGTTGCTCAGCTGCCAGCACCTCTTAGAGGGAACATTGCCTGGGAGGTGTGGCAACATGGCCCCTTGCGGGCCATGTTGCTACCAGCGGGGGGGAGGGCTTGTAAGGAGCCTGGGGGTGCCCCAAGCTACCTGCCCTGTGGGCAAGCGGCTTGGGGAGCCATGGAACCCCCAGGCTCCACTGCACAGGTTGAGGGGGCTGCAGCCTGGGTGGGGTGAGCCGCTACCCGGCGGCTCACCCTGTAGCCCTGTCAGGGGGACTGCAGCCCCAGTGGGGTGAGCCGCTGCCGCGGCAGCTCACCCCCACAGCCTTGTCGGGGGGGCTGCAGCCCCCGCAGGGTGAGTCGCTGCCTGGCTGGCTCACCTCACTGCCAGGGCTGCTCCCAGGACCAGCAGTGGGGTCTGGGGGTACCCAGTTCTTTGCCCTACTGCAGGGGCTGGGGGAGCCCTGCCCCCGGAATCCCCAGGTGCCCCCCTGCTACTGCCCAGGGTGGGGCCAGGGGAGTTCCACCCCGGGCACCCCTGCTCCTGCCCAGGGTGGGTCTGGGGAAGCTCTGCCCCAGGAATTCCTGTGTTCCCTGCTCCTGAGGAGGAAAGTCATTATTTCAAAACAGTCTTTGTTTTGAAATAACATGTCCAAACAGCGTTATTTCGAAACCACTGGTTTCGAAATAATCCTCCTTTCAAAACCAAAGTGGTTTAAGCTGTTTTGAAAGGAAGGTTCTTGTTTCAAGAGGAGAGGCTCCCTCCTTTCGAAACAAGAAAACGTCGTGTGGACATAGTGGCTTTTATTTCGAAACAACCAGTGTTGTTTCGAAATAAAAGCCTCGTGTGGACATACCCTAACACATTTATTTATCACATGAAGTTTTGTGGCAGAAAAATTCCACTTTGTCAGAGGCTTTGAAGAGATGGGGGAACTTACAAAATAGGATGAAAATAAGAGCAGGGGAGTGCAAGACATGGCTGTTACATCACCTGACCCCATTTTTCTTTTATGATTTTTTATTATACAGAAGTCTAATATTTTTGTTGTTGTTCTTTGAGAATCTTTCAATTTTATTGTCTTTCCAATATCAAGAGATGATCTCTCATCAGGGCATTTTAAGACAATCTGTTACATTCTCACTTTTGTTGTAGTGTGGGCAGTTCTGTGTGCTGTGACAATACGATAGGTCTCTTTCCTCCTCCTCTTCAGCAACATTCATTGTTTGATATTCTACTATTCACAAAAGCCTGCCTGAAGAAATCTGTTAGTCTATAAGGTGCCACAGGACTCTTGTTTTTTGCTGTGCCAAAAAATTGTCAGTGCTTTTAGCCATCCTGCTGTAGTTATACAAGTATAATGGAAATACCTCTTGAGGGCTAAACTCTTCTTTTATACTCCTATACAAGCTGTGATGGGAGTTGTCTTGCTTTACACCAGTATAAAGCTGTACAATCTTTGTGTATGGACAAACTCTGTGTCATTTTGCAGTAGACTGCAGCCCTGTTAAGACAATTAATACTTCTTACTGATTCCTCTCCACCCAGCTCTTTCTCTAGCAAGATATTGATTAATCCACCACTGTTTGTTCCTAGTGTTCCCCACCAGTAAGGAGGCCTGGGCATTAACTGGGGTGGTGGGGGCAGGCATTGGGAGGTCTAGGGTGAAACTGTGAAAATGTGGGCTGCTTTACAGAATTGTTGAAAATTGTTGAATTGGGTTTTTTTGGCATTCCTGGACATAATGCCAATGTTGAATGGGTTTTCTCCTATTAATGCTCAGTGGCCAAAGGAAAGGAATCGATAATCAGTTAAATCTGTGAAGGGCATTATATTAATTCAGTATAATCTGAATGGCATGACATGTGAGGAATTTAACTCATATATTCTTGACAATGATAGCCTACTGACAAAAACAGGTTCAGCTTACAAATATCAAGAATAGGCTTTACCATTTTGAATGGTATAATTTGGTCAATTAAATGCTATCATGACATTGCTGACGCAAATTGTATAGTCACAACCATACTTATTTTATTTTTACAGTTTTGTATTATACATCTTTTTTTACTGTCAATATGCCTAAGAATATATCTGTTGTTCAATGTGTTTTCCATTTTTTTCATGCTGCCATGCATTTATTAATCATTACCCATTTCCACACCATAATACAGTAATGACACTTACATTAATACTACACTTTCTCCATGTCCTTCAATGTCCTCCTTTTCCCACTTTCCTGTCCTCCTTTCCATGCTTTGTTATCTGGTAACCCTACACAGAACTCCTTGTTTATTTTTACAAAGATATGCTGATTGAGGTAGGTCAGAGGAGACAAAAATCACCTTTGCCGGAATGGGAGGGGTGAGGAGTGAAAACAAACTCTTCCAAGCGTCAAAGGGGCAGCACTGTTAGTCTAATTCAGCAAAAAAGCAAGGTGCCCTGTGATTCACCCCCTGCAGTCCCCATCAATTCCATTCCCACAGACACCCACACTAGCCTCTGCCACCCACTCCCATCTGCCCAGAGATCTCCACCCCAGCTTCCCCCACCAAACCCATTACCTGCATGTACAGCCACACCAACCTCCCACGCCCAGCCCCATCCACCTGAGCGTCCCCAAACCCCCCACTCCAATACCATTAAAAACTCCAACTCCAGACTCTCCCACCCCAACCTCTCCCTCTTACTGCTTTACTGCAGAAACACGAACCCCAGACTCTCCACACATTCCAATCCCCCAGACACCCATCACAGCTTTCCCCAATCACCCCTATGCCCCCAAAACACCCATTCTAGCCTCCCCTTCATCCACTCCAAGGACTTAGATCAAGAGGAAATGATACAGCAATTTGCTGTTGTTAAAGCCTGAAGTTACCCTTTGAAGCTGAAAGCTTACTAAGTATGTAGATGATAAATGTTACTTGTTAATTAAATTTAAATTCATCAGTATTATTTTTTATTTTTGTATTTAGATTAAAGGAATGAATTGATCTTGCTATTTGAATTTTAGGTTGCAAATACAATTTGGAAAATCTTTTTAAGCCTATGTGAATTGGGGGGGAGCAAAATTTGGCTCAGGACACCACAACCCCTTGAGCCAGCCCTGAAAGTGGGAATCACAGCTTAGGCGTCAGCCCATTTGGCTTGGGGAGTCAAAGTGGTCCACCTCCAGAGGAACATGAGGCATGTCTTAGACTCACACCCGTTTAGTGCGAGGGAAGGGGTCAGGCAGAACCTTTGTGATCCACCAGGCATGGCCCTTGCATATGGGAAAAATGTCCCACCTAGCCAATCATGGGAAACCCCAGGTTGCCCTATCCGCAACATCTCAAATCAGATGTCTTGCTCTTTCCCTACAAGAGGCTGACAGAAGAACATTTGGAAAAGGGCACACCCGCTGGTGTCAGCCATCATGATAGGGGTGAATGATATGGGTTAAAATTGTAATGTGGAGGGGGGAAGGGAGGGAATTAAGGATGTTGCCTCTGATCTGGTTGGGTGCTATCAGTTTCTGAACTGACCACTGATACTTTGGGTTTTCCTGGCACTGCTCAGACAGTGCGAGCGAATTGTGTGGAAGGAAGTGAGAAGAGAGGATAAGGGTTAAGTTAATATGAATCCCTGTTGTCTTCTGTGGTGTGTGCACAGGCCATGTAGGACTTCTGTTGGTCCTTATGATTTGGGCTTGGGTCATTTTCAGGATGCAAGGTGGAGATATCACCCACTGCAGAGTTTATCTGGCACCTAAGGAAGCCTTGGTGGCATTCTATAGCTTCCTATGTCAGGACCTATTAGTCCTTCTGGCATCACTCATCCCTCAAGGAGGGTGTGCCCTCTGTATCAATGGGGTCTCCCCTTTAGATGGATCAGCCAGGTATACAGACCCATCTTCTCTCAGGGAAAAGGGGAAACTGCAGTGATGCAGACCATTCAGAGGCTGAGGGCATGGGGGAAGGAGGTGGTTTATCACCAAAAGAGGTAAGGTTGAAGTTTTCATTTGCAAGGGTATTCAGACAAGGGTGGTGGTGGATGGTGTTACCCTTCAAGGATTCAGTCTAGGGCGGAATCCTGCAGTACACTGTCCTTGCTCAAGGACTTTCAGGTAAGCGTTCCCACTGGGTGTATCTGTTCAGTAGATGTGAGCTGTAGCAGTAATTCCAGCCCATGTGGTGGTCTGCAAAGACCCCTTATGTAGACATACATTTCTTGATTCTAAAGGAGGTTTCCCTGAAGGGTCTGAGAGCTGTTAAGCCCTCTATGAAGGAATGGAAAGCTCCACTGAGGGAGGGTAGGAAGGGAAAAGTAGTTAGTGCCCCTTCAATGGTGGTAGCTGATTTTCCTTAGGGGCTGAAAGGTGGTGTGGGTCAACCTGAAGGGTAGGTGCTCTCTGTTGTGACACAGAAGGTGGGAAGAGTCACTCTGTCCCTAGCTCACTGGAGGATCAAGGGGAACAAGAGGTCCTATGGAAGATCTGAGGTGGGGGATTGGAGGAAACATGGGGAAATCCCAAAGGGGCTCATGGGCTAGTGATAATGCCCATGTTTCTTGCCCTCTGTGGCTATATTCTGTGGGAGGTCAGGTAGGGGAAACGTTGAGGTGTTTTTACCACCTCCCTTCCTGTGCGGTCTCTGGGTATATCCCTGGCAAGGCACCTTAGGCATGAGGTGACAAGGTAAGTCAAGTATGTAAAGTAGGGTGACAGGGATGGGGTTTTCCCCGCTCATCCCCTGGAGAGACATAAGAGCTTGGAGGTGATAGAATTCCTGGATTTTGAAGCCTATTCAGAGTAAGGGGGTTGAAGTGAGAACTCCACCCTTTTCTCGGGAGCTGTAGGTTATCGGGGTCCATTCCTGTTGAGCGTCATTAGGCCTATGTCGAGTGGATGAATTCCACAACCTGCCTGTTATGAGAGTATTTTGGGGAGTAACTTTGTGGCATTTTAATACAGTGGGTCTTCATTAACCCAGCTTTGCCTCAGGAGCAGTGGGGCCATGTATGGGATAATGAAGATTGAACCCAAACATGCCTCTCAGCCTTGAGAGCAGTTGCGTTGAGAACTAAGGGAGTACCCCCGGATTTTGTTTTTGGGAGTCCTGTGCTATAAATGGTTGATATTAGAGGCAGCTTTGGGAGCAGTGAACTAGGAATTGTGTGCGGCCACCAATTTGAATCAGGTGTCAGGAGCATGTTTAGACCCAAAGATTTGCAGTAGGATTAATATGAAGGGAAAAGATAGAGATGTAACCCTTCTGCCAGGGCAAGATGGCAGGACAAGGACTGGGTTCTGTATCTAGGGATTTCCCAGTAATGTTACAGCACCAACTGGTCCGAGCCCCCACCCAGACTTCTGGGAAATCATGTACCATTCCCTGGGCCCCCCAAAGGGGTAAGTCCTCCCCACTTGCAAGCACGAGCCTGAGTGTGGTATTCAGAACTTTTAATAGAAAAAACAGTATGTAAAAACCCAATAGCAGAAATCAGCACTGATATGGAGAATCAATGCAGAATAAGATTCCTGTCATACTCCCACACAGCATAACAGAACATATAAATCCAGTAGCAAAACCAGCAATGATCTGGAGAGTCAGTGCAAAACAGGGTTCCCCAATAAACCCCAGAGTATGTACAGACCGTCTTTCATGCTAGCTGTCCGCTGGTCACTTGTGCTTCGCTCTCACTGGCCGCTGGCTCCGTCTGCTGTCCATCAGCTCCACCCACTGCTCACTCACTCCATCTTCTGCTCCTCTTCAGTGATTCAGCTTAGAGAGCGGGTTTGCCTATCCCAGTGATTTCAGCTCTTAAACATCAAGTAGCTGCAAACAGCTTCTTCCATTAAAATAACAAAGGAAGGCCTCATAAGAAGCCCAGCCAAACCTATCATTTGACAATGGGACCAGTGGGTGAGGCAGTACCTCAGGGCATAGCTCCAGAAGTAGCTATGCAACTCCCCCCATCCCTTTCTTGACTTTTTCAGGCTGAGATAGGCAGTGGCCTCCCTTACAAGTTTCTTTTTTGTTAAGGGTAGCTTTTACCCTTTAACTAACCTAACAGATTTTGAACAATAAAGAAAGTAGCATATCACAAAAGACAATATTCCATGTTTCCCTTCAGTAGAATTACAGATATTGATATATTTGTGATCAAATAAACTCAAATACCATTACCCATATTGCCCTGCACCCATAGTTTGATTATGCTAATGTGTTCTTTGTGCTCATGAAAACACAAACCCCATGCAGATTAGTTGCCCCCCTTCAGAAGCTGTTAGGCATAGCTCCTAAGCCTGCCTTACAGAGATAAAAAGAAAAAGGGGGGGGGCTTGATAGTGCCCCTTCCCTTTCAGCTGAGGGCAGGGTCCCAATTAGAGCCTCTGCTGCCATTGACCTGTAGGTGTGTTGGGGGGCTTTGGTGACATCAGCGTAGCAGCCACTGGGAATGGAGCCCATGGCAAATTAACCTGAGGTCCCCAGGGTGGGAGAAACCTTGACCTCATGATATTGGTTGTGCTTATGGTAGGTAATGTTAAAATCCTCTACAGTCAATGCCTCTGGGGTTGGTGAGGGCTAGGAGGGTGGCTGGACGTGTCAAGGCTTTTTCCCCACTCTGGCACTCTGAGTGCAGAAGGTGGG